>CM076264.1:73567222-74038366 GCA_038380795.1 Pyrocephalus nanus | reverse complement strand
GTGAATACTAGTGACCAATTTGACAAACACACAAAATCTATACAGCAGTTTAGATGGCCATGCATTGACTTTTAAGAATCTCTGGAAAAAACTGCTGAAGTCACAGAGGATTACCAGAAATTCATACAAGATGAAGGACTTTATGATAGCATTGTGTGGCATCTACAGAAAGGGAACTTCTCAAAAGACAGTGAGCACCTATCATAGCACCTAGAATTGGGATTATGGGTTGTTCATAGATGAGAAGAAACTTAAACTAAAATTTATGTTAAACTGAATGAAATCATGTAGAATCTGATTCTGATTCCCCAGGTCCTTTGAATTACTTCCTACTTCTCATAATCTTTACATTTTGTCTCCTGTTGGATGTAAATGGGATATGAACAATCAGCTGCTAGTCAAAGCCAGGATGACAAATAGCCATATTCCTATTATAGACTTTTTTTTTTATGAATGAAAGTAACAGATTTATTCAAGTTGCCACATGAAACAAAAGAGTGGACAATGTATTTTCTTCTTTTAAATGCTCACTACAAAAAGGATCATAACAAATATTTGTAAGTTGAAAGAACTACACCTCATCTTTCAGTTTAACAGCCTTGGACACAAGTCCTCTATCAAAATCTCTTTCTTTTAAAACTTAAGTATTTTGAAGTTTTTTGTTGTCACTGGAACACTCAAGTAAAACCAACAGTTTTAGTACTAGTTGTTTCCTCCCCACACCTAAAAAAACCCAATAGCACAATTCTTTTGTGGACTATATGAAATATTAAAATAGACTACAGATATCCCTTTCCATATTTATAATCCTACAATGAATGCAGTTGATTTGTCTAAATTCTGTTTTTCCTTAGGCAGTATTGAAGAGTTTTAATAAATTTGAACAGAAAGATGCAAACAGCAGTTTGAAAGGTTTAAGCTTAGGGCACAGAATTTTGCTTCAACAACGCTTCTAATATTGACAAAATATTTAAGACCACATTTCTTAGAGTAATTTACACAAAGAAAGGTATCCAAAAGGATGTACTTCTGCTGAAGGTGACAAGTAATCTAATGACCTCCTTTAGAAAGAAAAGAAAGTCCTTCAGGGGTGACTGCACCAGCCTAACTCAGATATTTTCTAAGCCCTGCCTGAAAGACGCTTTGTTTCTCTGTTGGCTCTAAAGAAAACTCAGTGAGAGCAGCAAACCAAGAAAACCACTCTCTGCAACTAATCTCCTTTGAGTCAAAACATATTGATTCAAAACTTAGTGATGCAGTGTTTATTCACTGGTCAAAGCCTGACATGAGTACCAGAGCAATTCAGCTACAGGATTCACACATGACTTTGATTAGCCATCAAGCTAACAAAGAGAGCAATCCCATCCCCTCAAGAGAAGGGGAAAAGAAAATTTCTAGAACCTTTTGAATTAGTCTCTTCAGTCCTCTAGCTAATAAGATACTCTCTGCATGAATCCTCTTTCTGACTGGAAGCCTTTTAAATCTGCCAGCTGGAAAACAGACTTCCATGTGGTTTCCCATCTCTGGCACCTATTTGTCTTGACAAACAGGGCCAGCTGCACTTCTGGGTCTTTAAAGGACTACCTGGCCTCTCATAGTTTCCCCATGTATATCACTTCAGTGTAATGAATATATTTTAACACCCCAGAAGAGGATTCACCTAGAGCAAAAACTACACTGTACTTGCACAGTTCTTTCTATGGCATTCCTTCATGCAGTGTATAACAAGGAGATTTACCACAAACTTTCCAACCTGCAGACATTCAGCTTATTCAAAAAATAGTTGCAACATGTCATCTGTTCTCAGCCAGAGGAAAATCTAAGCAGAATAAAAATAACTTTAAAATCGTCTTACTGCTGCTCCTTCTGACACCTCTCGAGGTTGAGCAAAGAATTAGACCTCCATGTTATTTCTACAGCACTCTGAAGCATGCTGGATGCTTTGTAGATCAAATGCAATGACATTTTCTCAGACTTCAGAAGACAGTCTAATTTTAAACTCACTATAAGTTATATGAACTGAATAAGGGGAGAAGGATTGAAGGAAAAAAGCATCACACTAATATTTAAAAAGAAAAAAAACAACAAACATGCTTTGTAATTTTCCTGTAAGAATTCTGCTCACAATTTTTGTTGAAGTTTATTTTCCACATACTTTCTTGTAGGCTGAAGGTTGAAAAAGTGCCCTCTATATTATCTTCATCTTTGTTTTTGGGGCATCCTGAATTGCCATTTCTCTCCCTTTCAGGTAGTTATCCAAAAACACAACCTATCAGTCCCAATTTTATCATATGGCTTCAAAAAACAGACCACTTGAAAAACAATTTGCAGTGTGCATATAGAAGTGTAAGAAGGAAGGAACATGCCACACAAGGATTGTATTATTCAGATTTTCCTTTTTCTAACTAGTATTTTCTATAATTTACCACAATAATAAGAAATGTTACAATGAGCATCGTCATCCTACCAGAGCAAAAGCTGGACACGTAGGACTAGCATGGACTTTTTGCTATATCTGTTTCAAAAACTTAGAAAACCTAGCAAAATTTCTGAGTGTAATCCATTACACTCAGCATTCAAGAAAATCAGTTTCTTGACACATGGCAAATAAGAACATTAAAAAGAAAAAAAAAAAAGTCTTGTTTATGCATTTGCATACATACTTAAGGTATAAGCCAGTTGGGAAATATCACTTCCTACTTCTTAATATCTTAGAAATGCTTTATCTCTTTTGCTGCCATCCTGTGCTTTCCTTCACTCACCTCCCCTGCCCCCAACCAAGAAGGTTTACAGGTCTCTTATAAAGAACTGAAAAACAAGATACTTTGATGTAGAAATTCCACAGCTGTGTCATCTTGAACTTTTAGGTTGATATACTTCATGTTTTAATTTCCATTTTATTTCCTTAGGCAGACTACTGTACATAATGCTTTTATGTATTTTCTCTTCATGGAGTGTAACAGGTGCCATGACCTTACCTTTATCACAGGAAAGGAAATGTGGTGGAGGAGTAGAATGTACAGACTATGACTAACATTTAAAAGTTCCCTCCTCCACCAGCATGGCTCTAATTATATTTCACAGATCAGTTTCAGAAAAAGGAGGAAAAGGGAGCGAGACACTATCTCCCAGTAAAGGCCTTACCTTTAAAAAAATTAATAGTAAAATAAAGAAAGGAAAATTCTGCCCTTAACTATGAGATGAAGTTATGTGAACAGAATTTATTAATTTTTTTCTTTTACCTCTCAACGCATTTCACCTAACAGAAACGTTTAATCTTTCCAGTCTTCTTCCTAATGTAGACATAATTGTATGTCTTGAACTATAAGGTGGCAATGGCCTTTGACCATAGAATAATCATAAAATAAGTGACTGATGAGTATTCGTTCAATTTTGTTATACCTACCCATTCCTATGATACTACTTGCTGTTGAGAAGTGATATTCATGCAAAGCAGTGTAATAGTTACTTATTTCACAGGCAGAGATTGCAGCATTACCCAGAACACAGTGACTTTAATTGAACTCTTTCCAAATGTCACCATTTACTAAGGACATGTCAAGAGATAAAGGTGAATGCATGATAGATGAGCAGATCTAGAGGTGCTTAGTTTCCTGTCAAACTGCACTAAAAAGTCCATATAAGTCTCTCCTACCCACTTACCACTTTTGTCTGAATTTAGAGAAGTGATAAAGATCTACCTCTTTATTAAAAAATGTAACCATTCCTTTTACATTTGTTCCATTTTCTTCTGTTTCTCATTTTGATATTCACTTTGTTACAAGAAGACAGATATCAAAGACATTAAAAAGAGAAAAGAATTCATCAGTTAGAAAGACATTAATTTATACCAGCTTTAATGTAGACAATGAGAAAAGACAAATGTTTACTTCATATGAACTTAAAAACCTGATATGTAACTCCAAGCATTTTTCTCAGAATAAAGACTAGACTTTCTTGAACTGCAGGTGACATCACCTTAACAGCTGAGAGCAATAGAATTTTATAAGTATTGCAGTATCAGCTTTTTCTTATATTGAAAAATATACCCCTAGGAAAATGAAATATATTCTTAGTTTTCTGTAGGATTATAATTGAGTTTTCTGTTACTGAGAAAAAATATATTACTGATCGCAGCTAAATATAGCAACCAAACTGACCATATAGTGCTTACTATTATCTCCTCACAGCTCATATTACAGTTTGAGTGCACTTGATATTTGAAATTATTCACCATAAGAAATTCCAGTTCATATCTTCATTGTCGTAACTTGTATTTCAGTAGTCTCTCCCATAGAAATTTCTAAAAAAACCCAAACCAACCAACCAAAAAAAACCCCAACCAAACAACCAAAAAAAAAAACCCACACCAAACCCCCCCATCAAAAAAAAAAAAAAAAAAAAAAAGGAAGAAAAATATTTTTCCCTGTAGATTTTTTTTTTTTTTAAATGAAACCTGCTATAGAAATAAAGACCACCAACAAGAGGAGCAGGGAGTAATTAAAAAATTGCATATGTAGGTTTTCATCATATGGTAAGTATAAAACACCAAGAAGATATATTGCCTTTTCCATTTTCCACATGATATCACTACAGATTGCAAGAAGCTATACAAGTCAGTGAAAGTCACTTCAAGTCTTAAAGAGCTCTCAGTCAAACATTACTCTTTTGTGACAGCACAAGAAGGTTCTGTCTACACTAATTTAAACCTCAGTTTTAGTTAGATAAAAAAGTAAGCATTTATCTGTTTCTGTTTTCTGATATGGTAAAGACAAGAAGGAGAAATCAAGTGACTTCATGAACCTGAGGCAAGATGATGAACACAGATGAAGTGAGAGAATACGGTGAACTGGGTGCTAAGCCTACAGTTTAATAAACAGTTCAGTGACATAAACATAATTCTATATATTTATTATGCATAAGAGAGTTACTGGAAGTATTTTGTGGCTGAATATCAAACTGCTTTAGTTGGACAACGAGTTTGTGTTTGGTGGGTTCCTTTTCTGACTTAATGAACATAAATTACTGTATGTGTAATTGCCATTAAGAATTTTGAAATAATCTTCTATGTGTTTTCTTTAATATTTGCAGAAAATATTTTTTTGCTTCAGCAAACACTTCTAGTAGTGTTGTCAGCTGACAGAATATCCATAAAAATGAACAAATGGAGGTGAGAACACAGCTTACAAATTCATTTTATTCTTGAAACCTTCCCTCTCTGAGTACTTGATTTGAGAGAAACTTCGATTGAAACATTTCAAATTGAATGAAAATGTATTTACTCCTAGAAAATATCACAGAATATTCTGAATTGGAAGGGACCCATAACAATCATCGAGCCCAACATGTAAGTGAATGGCCCATATCATGTGGGGATCAAACCCACAAACCCTGGTGTTATTGGCAACATGCTCTAACCAGCTGACCTAATATCAAGGTTAGTGGCACAAAAGCACAATTTTTGTGCCTTACAGCTACACCTATATGAGCATTACTACAAGTGTACTTGATCTAGTCACAACATTTTTGGCAAACAATGAAGGAATGTTGTGATCATCAAGTGCTAAAAACAGAAACACTGAACAAACATATACTAAAGCATGTCCACATCTACATGAGATTAAGGTTTGCAAATTGCTATTTAAAAATTGTGTAATTTGAATTCTGAATACAGGTCACATGTGACCTGTAAATTTACTGACATTCTCATGGGTGCACACTGTAACAAACATGGCAACTGAGTACTTAAATACAAGTCAGATATAAGTTTCTAATGGTATACAAATGAGGAAAAAAAGTCACTCTCTATTTCTGTATCTTAAAGGTAACTAGGAACACGATTCAGGGGTAAATGAATCTGCAAGAGGAATAGAAAACTTTCACAAATTGAAGTAAGTTCCTACACTTATTTTTTTCACAAGTAAGAAAGATTAGAATTCACAAACAAACAGGATCCAGTGTTCAGATGGAAAGAAATTAGCCATTAGTAGTACCTATCTGGGAAGAGACTGTAACTGTATACATACAGTATTTTGGAATGAGGCAAGGAAAGGTAATGTTCATTCCTATTAAGTTCTGTATTTAAAAGTTGTGGACTGATGCTTGCCAGGAATCCATTTATTTATGACTAACAGACTCTGAGAATTTAATTTCTTTGTTTCATGAAGTTATAAACCTTAACACAAGGTGGTTTATATTTAAAATATATACTTGCCAAGGATTTTAAGGAATGGTCTTGATTTAACAGGATAATTATCATAGAATAGACTGGGTTGGAAGGGACCTTAAAGATTGTCTTCTTCCAACCTCCCTGCCATGGGCAGAAACACATCCCACTAGACTAGGTTGTTCAGAGCCCCATCCAACCTGGTCTTAAACACTTCCAGGGTCAAGGCATCTCCAGGTTCTCAGGGCAATCTGTTTCAGTGCTTCATCACCCTCACAGTAAACAATTTCTTACTAATATCAAATCTAAACCTACGTTTTCTCCGTTAGAAGCTGTTCCCTCCAGTTCTATCACTATATTCCCTCATAAAAAGTCCCTCTCCAGCCTTCTCACAAGCTCCCTTTAGGTACTGGAAGGCTGCTTTTGGGTGTCCCCAAAGCCATCTCTTCTCCAGGATGAATAACTCTCAGCCTGAGTTCATAGGAGAGTTGCTGTAGCCCTCTGATCACCTTGGTGGCCCTCCTCTGGACTCAGTGCAACACATCCATGTCCTCCTCATGTTGGCGACCCCAGAGCTGGACACAGCACTCTAGGTGGGGTCTCACCAGAGCGGAACAGATGGGCAGAATCCCTTCCCTTGACCTGCTGGCCACACTGCTTTTGGTACAGCCCAGGACGTATTTGGCTTTCTGGGCTCAATCACACATTGCTGGGTCCTGTTGAACTTCCTGTCAAGCAACACCTCCAAGTCTCTTTTCAGGGCTGCTTTCAATCCATGCTTAATTCCCATAATTATGTGGGAAACAATTTAGCCTAATACCCTCCTAAGGCTATTCATAATGACTAATTGATAATGCTATTCATGAGAGTCTGCTTTGAGATTTGCCAAAAGTGAATTTTTAATTTAAAGTGTGTGGGTGTTATTTTTCTCTAATTTTTTCAAATCCCCCATCACATGCCACTGCATAGCATTATCACTGCTTCTTCCTTTCCAGTTGCAACTTGATGCCATCCAGTTCTCCAGAATTTTAAATATTTAGAATGCCTCATCTAGAACACCAAGAACTGCAATTAAACTAATTAAACTCTTGCAGTGTGGCCTTTTAAATTATTGCAAATATTTAGAAACCTTTAGCTGAATGATAAAGTCTGTAACACAATGCCTTCTCTTTTGTTATTGCAGTTTATATTGCCAAGATTTCAATGAGCTGATAAACATGTTCTCCAGCACTATTCAACAAATTATGTTGTGCTTACAAGTCCATAAATTAGTATGTCCAGTAAGAAAAAAGCCAATAAATTCACTGCATACTTTTCTTTTACATATATTTTATGCAAATAAGACTAACTAGAGAAGATTCTGTTGAACAATCGTATCTACTGGGGCAAAACTACAATTATGTTTTTCATAATGAAACATATTCTTAAAGTTATATATGTAGGAAAAACATTCAGACATTAGTTGTGATATTTAAGACTTGAATAAACAGAAGATGATTTTCTAATTGTTAGAAAGTAAAGGAATGAAAGAAAAGTACAAGTCAAAATCAAAGACAATACCAATCATATGTAGCATTGGTAGAGGACAAAGGGATCAGACCTTTCTCATTCAGCTTTATACTCTGTCTCAAAGTCTTTCAATTGTTGTCTCTGTATCTGGATTTTTTTTCCACTTTAAAACAGTCATCAGTACTGTCTCATTTGCACCCAGTATGTTCACATCTCCACTGTAGCTCACAGTCGAATGTGCCTATTGATTTGCAGTTTCTGAGTACTTTGAAAGTGTGAACTGACTGTTTAGCAAGACATAAGTGGTGTGCCAGGAGCCTGAAGCATCAGCTCTGAAAGCACAGGCTGCTTCACTGAACGCCTGCAGAGTCTCAGATGGTGGCTCAATGTTCCTATGTAGAGAAGCCCTGAGGTTAGCCTCAAGGCCAAAAGAGCCTCCCATCTACCTTGTTTGTTTGTTCAGTCATCCCAAAGGCGAGCTCTGGGGCAAACCTGCTGATGGCACTGGGAATTGGCAATGTACCAAACCATCAGAATCAACACTATTTGTAAATATCCTTTAGCTATTCTATTTGCCATTTCAGTGACATCAAGGAGGGAAAAAAAGAAAATTGTTTAGAGAATATTCCTTGAAGGAGCTCTCAGGTTCTCCCCAAAAGGACTCAAAATGTTTGCTGTCTTAAGGGCAACAGGGATGTCTGGCAGCCTTAGCTTATGCTGCAGATAAAAGATACAATGGATGCAAAATGTGTACTCTCATCCACAGCATATCTGAAGTCTTTGCATTAGGTACCATATGGAGGTATCCACAGAATAGATGATTCTGGAGTAGTGACATGTTTCACTTGAAATTATTCTCAATCCATTGATGATGCATGTATTCCTGGCCTGCTACACTATAGTACATAAGTTAACTTCAACATTTAACTACTGTCAAAACATGATGAGGATAATCTAAGCCTATACTTTCTTTTTTTTCACATGTAGGATAAAATAGGAGCAGGCACAGAGGACTACTGCAGCTCATACAATTTATTAAAGTGTAGCAACTTGTTTTATTGCATAGTCACACATGAAGTTACCAGAGCAAGGAACAAACTTGTGGCAGCTGGATACTCTGCTTTTGTTTTTGCCTCTCCTTGCCCTGAAGTGATACCCTTGTAGTCTCTTTTCTTGCTGACTACCCCTCTATCTTCCTTCACAAGAGAAAAGCAACTGGATTACAGTACACTGTTTTCTCTGTAAAGAAGATGGAGTCAGAAATTCATCTGAGTCTGAAACAAAAAAAAAAAAAAGGGAGCTGGAAGTGTAGCCTATCTACATAGGCTACATACATATCTATGCTGCTTAAGGCAACATAAGACAAAAACTAATTCAAGAAGACAATTAATGAAGTTGATTGCCACACTAGCTGCTTTCTTCCCTACTTAGTCCTACTTTTCCCTATGACAAACTTCATGGCAGAAGAGGGCTCTGGAATCAAACAAGACAAAATTCCAACAGACAGTCTTCAGGTTGCCCCTTTTGGAAATATTTAGAGACTAAAATTACCACTACTTTACTAGTTCTGGAAGGTTTAAATATCATTCAAGATATTTGTTCTGTATTTCCTAAGGAATACAGGTCTGCTTACAAAATGCTACTGTTGTGGTGCATAATATTTCAGTATCCCTAGAGTATCTGACCTAGCACAAAATGACACTTGATTTAAACTCACAGTATTTGAAATCAGGAAGGTATAATTAATATATCTTTAAAACGACTTACTGAAGGATCTAAAGCTGTAAGTGTTACAAGGGAGCTATTCATAAGTACTTCTAGTTAAGTGCCCTCTCCCAAACTCAATAAATCTTTTTTTTATAAATAATCCAGGCATTGATAGTGAAATCTTTATGGTTAAGTGTACAGATAACAGATTGCAGGTTCAATGAAGGATGAGGTACACCACAGCTACAAAAGTGATTGAAGCTCTTGAAGAAACGGTTACTTCATTTCTATTAGAAAGTGCCCTGTTATGTTGTATCTGAGAGCATATCAACGAGTCTACCCAACTGGATGTTTAGCCTTGAAGATGAGTGAGTCAAAGAAGTATTTGGTGGTTATGCTAGATGATTGTCTCATTATGTAATCTTAATGCAATGCTTGGTGAAATTCACCACAGAAAATCCTGCAGAAGTGAAATTATCTTGCTCCATGATGTCAGTAAGTCTTCTGGCGGAATACCATGTATTCCTAGCATATCTACTGCTCAAGAAATCATTAGCAAGAATTCAAATTAGTTCTGAAATGATCTAGAGAGCTGTGAGAGACTTTGCACAGCTTAATAAGCTGTGATCTATGAGAAAAGAGGTTGAAGAAGTTGACTGGGTCCAAGAGTGTGGGTGCATAAATATGGAGTAAAAGCTGAGATAGAAAGAGAAAGGCTTTCTTTACTAAGTTTACAGTACTGAGAAAAGAGTAAAAGCAGCAAGTAGTTGGAAACAGATTTTAGAAAATTCAGCTTTAAATAAGATAAAAATTCCTAGTAGTGATGATATCACCTATTAGTGAAGATTGTATCTTCAATGCTACCTGGAATCTCTAAAGCAAAACTTGTGATCCTCTGACCCAGGTTTGAGAGGCATTCTTAAACCCACAAGAGATGATGAAAGCAGTAACAGTGCTCTTTTTAGCTCTACAGGGCTGTAAATATGAGCACTAATTCTTACTCTTCTGCCTCAGTTAGTTTCCTTCTGAGTGAACTCTCAAAGTACAGTTAATACTTCTGTCACAACTTTCAAGGCAAAAGAATTTAATCTGATTTCTTGCTTTATGCCCTTTCTGGTTGTGTATTTTCGCTTCTTATTGTATGAGAGTTTTTATTTGGGTCGATTTTAATATCACTGAAGGTGTCCTGACTGTAAGTGACCAGCCAAATCTCTATTTGGCTCATTTAATTTCCCCTTTGATAGCCTCACTAATCAGACCTGACTACATTCACAAGCAATGGCTATGTCCAAGAAGTGACCAACACTATTTAATTTACTCTTGCATAATTTCTTTGTCATCATGACAACACTGGAAACGTAACTGCACAGCTGGCATTAGCTGGATCTGTTCTGGTCACTTTCTGCCTTGTTTTTCTCTGAGCCCAGACGAGAGTTAATGGCCTGAGAATTTCAAGCCCCCTTCTCTGGCAAAAGGTGTTCTTTGCCCAGTGTTTTATACTGCAGATCCTTCTACTTCCTTATTAAGATTTAGAATCCCACTCCCTTTGAATTAAAGGACAAAAATTTATTTCTTCAGTTGACCTCATGCAAGTAAAATTCAGAAATATTCTATTAAGGTGTACAGCTCGAAGACATGCATCCCATAAGCAAAAACACATTAGACGTTCAGACATTTTAAGCAGACATGTGTGCAGCTGCACTAGCATTTGCATATGTCCTGACACTTTTCTTATAATTACCACTCAAACATGGTTTCCCTCAAGGTTTGGAGACGGCCAGGGCTGAGTTTCAAATAAAATTATATGTGTGGCTCTGATACACACATAGTATTAATAAGTTGATTATTTTGCTCTGAAATAAATTTATACAGTAGGCAAAGTCCTTAAGCTGCTCCTTAGCTTACTATGTCATTAATACATAATGTGACAAGACCGGTATTCAAATATAAACAAATTAATTATGTATGTAGATGAACTTTTAATTTAGTTACCCTGAAATACAGCAAGGTTAACAGAATTACAATGAAGCTATTACAACTGAAATGAAAACAAGATGCATTTTCATGCATCTTGCATGTTGCTGGTTTGGAGACTTAGCATGAACTGTATTCAAATGGCTTTCCAAGTTGATTCATTCACAGAAAATGAGTTCAAAGTAACACCATAAAATGTGCTTGCTCTCTCTTGAGGCTTCATACATCTGCTTTATAGTTTGCTTTAATAAAAAACATTTTTATCGCTGAGGTGTGTAATAAATATGACAGACCACACACTGCAGCCTGCAAGGCACGAGGAAAAACAGGCTCTGTATGAACAGAGGAGATGAGATAGCCTATATAAGACTAAAACATTGGGGCCCACTTGTCTTCAAATATGGGTTGTTCCCCTGTGACAATCAATACATAATTTGCCCTGTGGGAAAGTATTCCTTTATGAACAATGTCCAAGCTTGTATCATAGAATTCATCTCACTTCATTAATTTCCTTGTCAGTGCTAACAGAATTTTATTACTTTGGTAAAATCAGATATGCTTGCGGTCTACAGTATGTAAAAAACTGAATTTCTCTTCCTAAAAGGATATGAGAAGATGATGTACATTAAGATAAATGTATGACCCGTACTATAAAAATTATGTTTATTTTCTTAACTGGAGTGTTAAAAGATCTTAAATAAAAAACAGGCCCTCACTTCCACATAGGGATTTGACTAAACAAAGCATATTGCATTTACATAACAAGGTTTTATTAGCAGAACAGATTGCAGGGGTGGTTTCTGTGAGAAGACATGAGAAGAGGCCCCTGTGCTGGAGGAGCCAGAATGACAGAAATAGGTGATGGGAGTAGCTGTTTAACATCTCCTTTTGAAGCAGCAGCATGAGAAAAGGAGGTGCTTTGAAACAAATTGTTGACAGTAAAAGAATAAAGATTTAGAGAAGACAGAATGGTGAGCCCATTTCTTGTTATCTCTGTCCTTTGCACCTCCACTCCCAGCACAGTTCTTTCTGGCCTACCAGCTGAAGGACTATTCTTACTTTCATGCTTATCCCTCGTTCTTTGCACAGATTCATTGCAGGACAGTTTTTCCTTTAACACCATTTTGTTCAGTTTTAAACTGAAGATGAAGTTAGTACAACAATTTCATGATCTATATGCTTGGCCCAACCCTCTAGATGCATGTGAGGCATGTGACGCACCATTTTGATGCCTCTAGAAATCAGTGTCTATTTGTAAGTGTAATTAAAATATTTTTTAAAGGCAAAACCCCTTCTATTTTAGAGAATTTGATTTTATTTATCAGTTGCTAGTGTTCTCAAGGAAACAGCAATAAAAAATGGTCCTTTTTACTTTTTTTCCTTAAACTTCAAGTTTAATAAAGATTATGAGCTAATAAGTAAAGAAATAAATAAGCATGCCTTTCAATTTAGCAACAGCTATTTACTTTAGTAAGTGTCAAATTTAGACATCTTCATTAGACCATTGTGTCCAGAAGCCTTGGGGCTACGGCATAAACTCCCTGCAAGATCAGTTTGTTACTATTCCAGTTCAAAACATCTGGCTGTAGAATGAAACCCAGCATTTATACTGAAAAAAAAAAAAAAAAAAAAAAAAAAAAAAAAAAAAAAAAAAAAACCAAAACCCAAAAACAAACAAACAAACAAAAATATCAGTGCTTTATTTGAAATTTCTTCTTCCACCACAGAGTTTATAAAAACTGAACTTACTATGTTACCATGAAAGATGAATCAAAAATCTTTATTAGATGAGGGGTAAGAAGACCAAGACTATGAGATATACTTGGAGTTTTGGCTTATCAATTACTGAAATAACGCAAGATGCTTTCTAGATATGAACAATTTTTATGAGTCTTGAGAAACAACAAATTTTGGGCTTTTTAAGCATCTCTTTGAGAGCAAGTGCACATTATATAGAGTGCTCACTGTGTTCTTTGGGTAATCGTTTTTTATGCCATTCTGAAGCACAGACTGGCTTATTTTTGTTGCCTCCAAATGTTATTAGGACAAATACTTTTTATTGATGCTTATGAATAGAAACTGACATTTCAAACTAAAACTTAAGTCTGCATATTGTGCTTTATTAGATTTCTACATGATTGAAAGCACACTAAAATGTCCCTTAATGAAAGTATTTTACAGTGGTTGAATATCAATGGGCATTATGCAAGGTTCATTATAATACTGAGCACACTAGCAAGTGTGTCAATTGGTAATGCTTATGGCTGATAAAGCCATCAGAATAAGTTCTGGTTTATTGCCGCATACACAGCAAGAGGAAGATGACACTAATAAAATTAGTGTTTTCATATTTCTTTTTGCAGGTTTTCTACATGGCAGAAACAAACACATAGAATTAAGAGGGCTGAACATTAAAATTTAGAGCAATACCCATGTAAATATTGTAATTCATGACATACCTGTACTGTAATACAGCCTATGCAGTATGACTCTCTAGGGATTTTCACCTTCTTTTGTTCACTCACATATATTTCAGATTGCACTCTATTTCAATGTCTTTATTTAGGACAATGGAATGGCTACCAACTCCAGCTGTGTTTTGAGAATGACTCAGAGAACTTCAGGATCTAAGATGTTCAAAACAGGTATCCCCACTGAGCAGCTACTCAGAAAAGCATTAGGCAATTTGACAGCATGTTAGAGTGCAAGAAGTTATTATAATTGATATATGGGAAACAAGACAAGAAAAAATTCTAATAACAGAGAAGAGACAGCTGCTGAAAGAAGATGCCAAAATCACAGGTCAGTGCTGTATTACTTCTGTGGCAGACAGACATAGCTTTTTTTCCTCTCCAGAGGGAAAAGGAATGCCTTTGTTACCTTTCACTCAAATGAAACTTGAAGCATATCCAGGGTACTTCTATGCATTTGTTATCACAGAAAAAAACCTCACAGCTTTGATAGTTTAGGAGTTTTCCAGTTGTTGTCATAACCAAGCTGCATTTTCAAAAGTTGCTTCAGTAGTTTTGAAAGATTTTTTTTTTTCTATAGCAAAGCAAAGTTCAAAACCGTGGTCTATACTTTGGGACTGTGTGTAGATAAGCGCACCTTCACCATTCTAAAGCTGTGCTTCCTATCCTTTCTTCCCTGTTCTCGGGAAACAAAAGACAAGAATGATTTGTTGAAACTAATTGGGATGTACTTCTACATCACAAAAAAAAAAAAACCCTTTGCAGATGAGAATAGAAAGGCTTAACATAATGAAAACAGCATTATTTTCAAAGAATAATCTAAAGAGAGCATCCTTAAGTAAGACTATATCCAAACTACTTACAGGTTTGAGTTCTGTGTCAAGGTTCCTGACAGTCATTACCCACTTCAGCTTAGGAAGGTCTTTCAGGGAAGTTTATAACTCTTCTGCTTACGTGCAGAGATTATCTAAGCAGAACAAGTAAGAGATTAATGCCCAGATGCTGGTGGTACACCTCGATCCAGAAGCTCCACACTTTAACAGGTTTTACACTTTTATTTTAGACTTCAAGAGATTTTGCCCATGCAAACTCTTCCAAAGCCTTTTGATTCTTTGATACCTTGAGTTCATGTCTGGAGAAAAACTACATATTTTTCTCTATAAGATTTCTTTTAATTGGGTTGGGAAATAGGGGTTTTGATAAAATAGGCCTAAGAGAAATAACATGTAACTTCACAAACTCATTACACGTAAAATTAGACAAACACTAACCCAAAATTAAGTGAAACACCACAATGTAAGTGAAATACAGATAAGTTTCCCACAAGAGAAAGGAAAGAGAGATTAAGAAAGGAAAGAATAAGACAGAGAGAAAGGAAGAAGAGGTACTTACCTCTTTGGAGGTTACATGTCAACAGGTGAGGAGGGCAGAAGCCAAAGCAGGATGGAGATCCTGTGTGTTTATAGACTCAGGCTATAGTGTTCACTCCGTCTAGGTGGGGCCTTTGTCTCACTACCACTCACCTTCCCCTCCCAACCAAAGTGAGGGGTGCCACAGTCACTTAGAGGCTCCAGGGGGTGTGGTGTGGGTGGGCCACCAGGTGGACCGTGTTGACAGCCCAGCCACATGGCTTTCCCTGCCATGTGCTCTGCATTGACGTGATCGTGTTGGCTGCAGGCCTAGCCCTTTCCCTCCCCCCAACCCCCAAGAGAACAGGGTTTATTCGACCCATCAATCAAACAATCTGGTGAGATTCGAATCAAGTCTCTGACACCTACTCCCACAATTAAAAGTCAGGTTCTGACATATTTAACAGAAGGTTCTCTGAGATGCTTGATATGGAGAAGTTCCCAAATACAAGGCTGAGAATTGTTCAATACCCCCAGTGTTGTAGCTGCAGGTCGAGCAGGGTTTTGTTACCTGGTCACCACACTGGGAGAGATTTCATGTCAGCTCTCTAAAGCTGAAGAAATCACCTGTCTCTCAATGACACTTTTCCCCTGCTGTCCATTATATTAAAAACACAGCTGGAAAGGATCAAGATAAATGCTAAAAATTTTTACTTAAAACTTTTTCCTTTTTTTTTTTTTCTTTTTATGTCAGAAGGCAAGACATAGAAGGAAATAGGAAGAGGTTCATATGGTATTGATTAATAGCAATTACTAATAATAACAATTCTTAAAATGAAAAGTTCAAGAAAACACTCCTCTGAAAAAACAACACCCCATCAACACATCATGGGATTTAGGGTTCTCCATCATTATGGCCCTAAATATAATTTGAAATAATTGGTGAGTTGTTCCTGCCAAAGGAGGTGGTTGCTGCAGATTTGAAGACCTGGCCTGGGACATACTTTGTAAGATACTGCACATCCTTAGAGCCCTGATGTCCTTGTCCTTGTCTGTGTCCTGGGACTACAGAGACATGCAGGTAACCTATCTTGATTGAGGGGTACGATGTTCACCACTTAAAGGAAGATCCAAGAAGAAAAGTAACAAAGGATGTGAGCACTTTTGTCTCTTTCACAACTAAAAGTCAGAGAAGCTTCCTCAGACACTTGCTGAACAGTCTGTATTACATGTGTTTTATTTACACTCTCTATCGAGTTCTTAAGGACCAAAAATTAATGAGAGCTAAAGGGCACATCTGGCTGCTCCCAAGTCCTGTGTGGCCAGAGAGCAAGCAGTTGTTCACTTTTCAGGCTGCAGCAGTGGTACAGGACTGCCTGTGTAGGTAACAGCTGTCCAGAGGTAGAGGAAGGAGCCTGCATGAGAATGTCTGGTCGACCAGCTCAGGTTGCTTGCCAACACATCTGTGCCAGTCCTTGATTACTGGCTGGCACACAGTGCTTTGGGGAGATTTGAGCAGAGAAATCTCATTAAATCTAAAATAACCTTGTTCAAAATAAGTGATGTTTATTTGGGGTTTTTAAATCAATAAGAAAAGAGGTCAGAATATACCCATAACCTCCTTCCTAACCTAATGTTTTATCTGCCACAGGTGTTCTATATCACCAGTCCTTCCTCTCAGACCTCATCAGAAGAGACTCGTTGTGTGTGCCTGGGGCAGGGGGGATGCATTTAGTTTGTTTTGGGCACAGTGTCCTCCTGTACATGTAGCAAATAACCCTCAGTGTGTGTTTTGGCTAGGGCTGGCACTACAGGACTATCATGGCTGTCCAGGATTTTGTTTTCCCAGCTGAAAAATGTGGGAGCAAGGCAACATGATTTAACCCATCTGCTCAGAGCAAAGGCAATTATTTCCTTCTCTCCTTCTCAGTCCTTCATGGCTGTGAAAAATCTATTAAAGTAATATCTAGCTTTGCCCATTGCCCCCTGCCCTTCTCCCACAGGAACCCTGTTTTCTATTTCTCTCTTCAGTATCAGGGAATTCCAATACCTTTGGCCACTTGCAGCTGTCTTCAGAACACAGGAAAAAAAAAAAAAATCAACGTTCAGGTGAGGAACAGGATGTACTGGATCAGAATAAGCCAGAAGATCTGCCCAGAAGACCCACTGTTCCCACCTTGTGGTATTTTTGGCAGGACACAAAAGCAGCTGTGCAGTTTTGCAAGTTCATTTCAGCACCGGTCACAGCTTTAAAGCATTATCAACCATGTCTGGTGAACACATGTGCTCTGGCGAAGTTCAGCCATCACAGCAGCTTCATCTGTGCATCGTTCATAGCAAACTCTTCTGTAAACCAAAGTTATTCCTGTGAACAGGAGAAATATTTTTTGACTTTAAGGCATCTGCTCAGAGGAGAACTGCGATGACTGTTCTGAGGGTTGTGCCTAACAGTTGTTAGACTCAAAATTTTGGCCCTTTTAGACATTTCCATTTTATGGTATAATTTTTTTCTGGGTAAAACTATTTAGTTGTATCAATCTAAAATAAAGCTAGTTAAGGCAAGTTAAACTCTAGTCACCTAACTATTGCACAATTTGCTGCTTCAGCTACGAATAGCTAAAATAAGACCAGACAAGTCTAGACAAAGCCATGCAAATCCTTTGGCCTCTACATACCTAAGTTAGTAAAAGGTTGTGGTCCACTAATAGCAATGGGAACAGCATAATGACTACAGAGCTACACTATATTGAACCTTCTTCTACTGTAGGAATGTGTCTCTAATAAAAGATTGGACTTCACAGCATGCACTAGGAGCTGTTGATTCCAGTATCTAAATGTTTTTTTAAAAAAACTATGCAAAGCATGACACACATCTTCTCTCACACAGCTTATTTCAAAATAGTCTAGATTATGGTAGTTGTGTTTAAGAGAAATCTTTTTAATTGTTTTAGATTAATGGCTGGCTTAGTTTCTGGTTTTTTCCAACAAAACAAATAGAGTTGTGAAGCTTGATTGGTTAATATTTTTGCAAAGCAGAAGTGTTTTTTTCATGCCACTAACAGACCTAGCTAATGACTGTACACGATTCATAATACCATAACCACAAAGCTTGTCTTTTGATGAACAGTGCTAATTTAAAATAAATCTTCTGCTGAGCTAATTAGAAAGGTGTATTAATCCCAATTAATTCCATGTTGAGCTTACCTTTTTTTAGATAAAGGGCCTGAATTCCCACTGTTCTGAATCTTTTGAGCTTGTTTAGATGATAATGGTGAAAATGCTCATGCAAAGGTTATACCAAAAATTGCTGTGATTACTAAGGCATAGCAAACTATAGAGCTAGAAACTTCCTCAAAATCCTCAGTATATGTACCCAGATAATGTGTATGTATTAGATACTCTGTACACAACCCTGATTCCATACTTCAGAATGGGGTGGCAGGGGCAGTGATGCTTTGAGCAGTTCCTGTGGAAAGCCAAATCACAAATTACTTATGAGACCTTGAATAAAAAAATAGTATCTCCATTCACAGGGAAAATGGAAGAAATTCTCTCCAGGACAAAAGAAAATTAGAGCACTTCAGTAATATAACCCTTACTATTATATTTCTGTTATACTAGAACACCTCTATAGTGCCAATAAAAAAACAATTTGATGTCAGCGTCAACTGTGTGTTCTACTTAGCATGGTTATTTTATTAAGAGCTGCTCATATCTTCTCGCAGGGCAGACTGAGAAATAAGGAAAGTGGAAACTTCCTACAAATGCATAATGACTGAATGGCCTGTCAAGTAATGTTTGTATAAATGTGAAATGCTCAAGTATTTTCTCATACAAAAATTTCTCAGAGAGCCTAACAAGATACAAAACAGCAGCAGGAGCTAAATGCTAAGTTGTAGTCTGAAAATAATCATTATTCCTCTCCCTGAAGTGGAACCCTGATTTTCACATCAGATTATAAAAGGTTTTCTAACCTCATAAGGTTGTAAATAATAAACATAAATAAAGAAAATTAATAAATAAAACATAATTCTAACCAAATCAAGCTTTAAAAAGTCATTTTCCAGTGTTGTTGAAGAGATTGCTATTAACTACTTCCCCTTGAAAGGACAATTACTTTGTAGAAAGATGACTTTTCTGAAAGCTCCCTACCAGGCTCAGGGCCCTTCTGATTGACCTGGGAATAGTCTATCACACATGGCTCTGAAAGAAATAGACTTCTTTCTTCAGTATTCCAGCTAATCAAGTCAGATTGTTCATGGGGAGAGCCAGTGGCATATCCTTTTACTGTAGGTCATTCACATGAATTTGTTAATAACAAATACAGATTGCTGGCGCTCTCATGGTAGTCCCTTCTTCCATAAGTAGTCTCGTGTCAGAATCCCCACTGCCAGACCTTCCGAGAATTCTGAGTACCCGGAATTCAACTCCTGATGTAGAACCAAAGAAGTATCTTGACTTATCCAACTCCAACTGAATATTCTGAGAAGAGTTTTCCCCTCAGAAAAACAGCATGAAGGCAATATAAACCAAAAAGTTTATTTACACAGAAGCCATAACAAAATGTTTTTATGAATATATGTGCAATCTTATTTGTTTGTAAATATTTAAAAATAGTAACACTTTGAATCTTTAGAGGATTAAAATCCTGCAGTACTTTTTTGAAGTATGTAAACGTCCCTTTAGATTTGCATTTAGATGCAATGTGTAATTGCAAGTGTACAAAGTTACAGTGCTGCACTCAGGCTATACAGTATTGCATTAGAGGAGGTCCAAAGCAGTGCATTTGACCCAAACAGTCATTGGTTGGTAAGTACTTACAGAAGCCTGGGGAATGAGTTTCTAAGTACCACTTAGAGTTCCACTTCTACAATCAATTTGTATAGGCAATTGTTGTAATCAAGTCCTCTTGTGTCCACAGATGTGTAATCCATCTGACAAGATGACCTTCCATAATACCACTTCTCCAGCGGTCAGGGCTAGGTTATTGGCCACTACTAGATCATATTTCAAGTTGAGTTTTCAAATTTGCTAAAGCTACAGTAGTAGAACCAGCTAGTTAAACTCTTGTTTTAACATTGCCTTATGCATCGCATTTCTCAATTTATGCATTTTTCAGGTGTAGTTTTGGACATCTAAGGAAAGTCACCTTAGGAGCAATATAGGTGGTATCGCTTAGGGGGTTCGGGGGATCCCCTTGCGAATGGACCCTGGGGGCACACTTTGCATTGGGGAAAGAGACACACACACACGCGATATGTGTCTCACAAAATGGCCGTTTAATACAACAAGAAGTTAGCTTTTATACAGTGGGATACAGAGAATTCGGGAACAAGGGAGGGTCTTTGCTTGAAGCACCAAATCCAGGGTTTTAGTGATAAGGGGGTTTGAAAGGATAGGCCAGGGGGGGTATATTTGGCCATATATGGTAAAGGGAATGCAAGGGGAGAAGTGGTGAGAGGCACAAACAGGGGGGTCTGTGGGGGTCTTGCGAGCTGCTCTTATCGCTGGATTCCAGGCATATCCTGTAGCTGTAGTGATCAGGGTAGATGGATCTCTTCCTCGGAGGCCCCTTCCTTGCAGCCCTCCTGCATTTTTCTCCATTGTTTATACACCACTGTAGGCCCACTTCCTACAGGATATGGACTGGGATATGGACCGAGATATGGACCGGGATATGGACTGGGATATGGACCGTGATATGGACAAGGATATGGACTGGGATATGGACCAGGATATGGACTGGGATATTGACTGTTATATGGACCGGGATATGGACCGGGATATGGACTGTTATATGGACCGGGATATGGACCGGGATATGGACTGTTATATGGACCGGGATATGGACTGGGATATGGACTGGGATATGGACCGTGATATGGACCGGGATATGGACTGGGATATGGACCGGGATATGGACCGGGATATGGACTGGGATATGGACCAGGATATGGATAAGGATATGGACCAGGATATGGAGTGGGATAAGGACCGGGATATGGACTGGGATATGGACTGTTATATGGACCGGGATATGGACCGGGATATAGACCGGGATATGGACTGGGATATAGACCAGGTTTTGGACCAGGATATGGACTGGGATAAGGACTGAGATATGGACCGGAATATGGACTGGGATATGGCCTGTTTTATGGACCGGGCTATGGACCAGGATATGCACTGAAATATGGACTGGGATATAGATTAGGATATAGACTGGTATATGGACCGGGATATGGACTGGGATATGGACCGGGATATGGACTGGGATATGGACTGTTATATGGACCGGGATATGGACCGGGATATAGACTGGGATATGGAACGGGATATGGACTGGGATATGGACTGTTATATGGACCGGTATAAGGACCGGGATATAGACTGGGATATGGACTGGGATGTTGCCTGGGATATAGATTAGGATATGGACTGGTATATGAACTGGGATATGCACTGTTATATGGACCGGGATATGGACCGGGATATGGACTGGGATATAGATTAGGATATGGACTGGTATATGGACTGGGATATGGATTGGGATATGGACTGGGATATGGACCGAGATATGGATCGGAATATGGACTGGGATATGGATTGGGATATGGACTGTTATATGGACCGGGATATGGACTGGGATGTGGACCAGGATATGGACTGGGATATAGACCAGGTTATGGACCAGGATATGTACTGGGATAAGGACCGAGATATGGACCGGAATATGGACTGGGATATTGACTGTTATATGGATCGGGATATGGACCGGGATATGGACTGGGATATGGACTGTTTTATAGACCGGGCTATGGACCGGGATATGCACTGAAATATGGACTGGGATATAGATTAGGATATAGACTGGTATATGGACCGGGATATGGACTGGGATATGGACCGGGATATGGACTGGGATATGGACTAGGATATAGATTGGGATATGGACCGGGATATGGACCGGGATATAGATTGGGATATGGACAGGGATATGGGCTGTTATATGGACCGGTATATGGACCGGGATATAGACTGGGATATGGACTGGGATATTGCCTGGGATATAGATTAGGATATGGACTGGGATATGGACTGTTCTATGGACCGGGATATGGACCGGGATATAAACCGAGATATGAACTGGGATATGGACTTGGATATGGACTGTTATATGGACCGGGATATGGACGGGGATATGGACCGGAATATGGACTGGGATATAGACCAGGATATGGACCAGGATATGGACCGGGATATGGACTGGGATATGGACTGGCATATAGATTAGGATATAGACTGGTATATTGACTGGGATATGGACTGGGATATGGACCGTTATATGGACTGGGATATGGACCGGGATATGGACCGGGATATGGACTGGGATATAGATTAGGATATGGACAGGAATATGGACTGGGATATGGACTGTTATATGGACCGGGATATGGACGGGGATATGGACCAGGATATGGACTGGGATATAGACCAGAATATGGACCAGGATATGGACTGGGATATGGACCGGGATATGGACCGGGATATGGACCTGCATACGGACTGGGATATGGACCAGGATATGGACTTGGATATGGACCGGGATATGGACTGGGATATGGACTGGGATATAAACTGGGATATGGACTGGGATATAGATTAGGATATGGACTGGTATATGGACTGGGATAAGGACTGGGATATGGACTGTTACATGGACCGGGATATGGACTGGGATATGGACTGGGATATGGGCTGGGATATGGACTGTTATATGGACCAGGATATGGACCGGGATATGGAACAGGATATGGACTGGGATATGGACCGGGATATGGACTGGGATATGGACTTTTATATGGACCGGGATATGGACCGGGATATGGACTGGGATATGGACTGTTATATGGACCGGGATATGGACTGGGATATGGACTGGGATATAGATTAGGATATGGACTGGGATATGGACTGGGATATGGACTGTTATATGGACCGGGATATGGACCGGAATATGGACCAGGATATGGACTGGGATATGGACCACCATATGGACTGAGATATGGACTGGGATATGCACTGAAATATGGACTGGGATATGGACTGGGATATAGATTAGGATATAGACTGGTATATGGACCGGGATATGGACTGGGATATGGACCGGGATATGGACTGGGATATAGATTAGGACATGGACTTGTATATGGACTGGGATATGGACTGGTATATAGACCAGGATATGGACAAGGATATGGACGAGGATATGGACTGGGATATGGACTGGGATATGAACTGGGATATGGACTGTTATATGGACCGGAATATGGACCGGGATATGGACCAGTATATGGACTGGGCTATAGACCAGGATATGGACCAGGATATGGACTAGGATATAGACCGCGATATGGACTGAGATATGGACTGGGATATGGACTGTTATATGGACCGGGATATGGACCGGGATATGGACCGGGATATGGACTGGGATAAGGACCGCGATATGCACTGGGATATGGACTGGGATATAGATTAAGATATAGACTGGGATATGGACTGGGATATGGACTGGGATATGGACCGAAATATGGACTGGGATATGGACTGGGATATGGACCGGGATATGGACCGGAATATGGACTGGGATATAGATTAGGATATGGACAGGAATATGGACTGGGATATGGACTGTTATATGGACCGGGATATGGATGGGGATATGGACCAGGATATGGACTGGGATATAGACCAGAATATGGACCAGGATATGAACTGGGATATGGAACGCTTTATGGACTGAGATATGGACCAGGATATGGACTGTTATATGGACCGGGATATGGACCGGGATATGGACCTGCATATGGACTGGGATATGGACCAGGATATGGACTTGGATATGGAACGGGATATGGACTGGAATATGGACTGGGATATGGACTGGGATATAGATTAGGATATGGACTGGTATATGGACTGGGATAAGGACTGGGATATGGACTGTTACATGGACCGGGATATGGACCGGGATATGGACTGGGATATGGACTGGGATATGGACTGGGATATGGACTGTTATATGGACCAGGATATGGACCGGGATATGGAACAGGATATGGACTGGGATATGGACCGGGATATGGACTGGGATATGGACTGTTATATGGACCGTGATATGGACCTGGATATGGACCAGGATATGGACTGGGATATGGACCGCGATATGGACTGAGTTATGGACCGGGATATGGACCGAGATATTGACCGAGATATGGACCGGAATATGGACCGGGATATGGACTGTTATATGGACCGGGATATGGACCGTGATATAGACTGGGATATGGACTGTTATATGGACCGGGATATGGACCCACATGCTGCAGCCAGGGAGTGCTGAGAAGAGATGACTCAGGTAACAAGTGGCAGTTTCCAAGGGATTAAGGAAAAAATTGGGCTGAAGGGCTCCAAGGGGAAGATTAGTCGTTGTGTGCTAAATGTGTTTAGTGTGAATTAATGATTAGACACATGCAGAGAAAGACACAGGTAAGAGGTAACTAAGTGAGGTTCCTGCAGTATTTTGGTGCTTCTCAATCAAATGAGGCACCTGGGACTCTTAACAGGCAGCTATTTTTCATCTACACGAGCTAACTGAACCTAACATTAAATAGAGTGAAAGCACTCCGCGGTGTGGAGTATTAAAAAATGAAAACAGGGAGCTTCACTTTTGAAACTGATGCTACAAATCAATTAGCTGGGAAAAAAAAAACAACCCCAAAACAAAAAGGATTAAGCCTAACAAGCTCCGAGGGAAGCAAACAAGCCCACTGTTTGCTGTTGGATATTGTTTGCTTAGTGTAATGTGTCTTTTAGGTCACCGTGTCTGCACAGCTAATTCCAGCCAACTGCTGTCCTTAGCAGGGTACATCTGATTTATGGTGCCACAGATTCTCATCTCTCCTTCACAGAACTTTGAACAGAAAAAGGCTGGTAAAATGTGTGGGGTTTTAAAGACATGAATGTAGAATAAGGACATCCATAAGTAAAAAATCACTGCCATGTGGTTAATTTGGCTACAGCACACCATCTTCAACCAGCAGAGTCAAGGTGAGTCTGTCCTTCCCAAACTGAGGGGCCAAGTGTACATTTTACAGCTGGGCTAAGCAGAAAAGGTCTAAAAAAGTCTGCAAAATACAGTAGTTACAATTTATTATATTAATTGGCCTCACAGAGAGATGCAGTCTCTATTTGGAGAAGGCCCTTTCCATATCACAGGCTTTTTGGTGAGTCATTCTTTCACCTACATGAAACCTTATGGTCCCTGAATACAAGAATCTCTACATCACAAGTAAGGAAATACAGGGTTTATGAAGTGTTGTTTCATTTTTGTTTTGTTTTGGTTGGTTGGTTGTTTGTTTTTTGGTTGTTGCTGTTTGTTTGGGGGGTTTGTTTGTTTATTTTTTTAAGAAAAAAGCAAGATAGTGCTTGTAGGAAAGGACCAAGGCCAAATGTCAAAAGAGAGAGCTGCACATGGCTGTGCTTATGGAGAAAGCTGCTTCCTAACCTGCTGAAAATTCCTTCTGAGTGCTTGATGCAACACAATAGGGTATGATAAGAAACATTTCTGGTCTTAACCCTAGGGAGTGACCTGGGCTGAACAAAACCTAAGGACCTTATTGCTCTCTGGAGCTAGAACTACCTGGAAGGAGGTTGTAGTGAGGTGGGTGTTGGTCTCTCCTCCTGGGAAACAAACAACATGATAAGAGGAAACCAGCTCAAGTTGTGCCAGGGGAGGTCTAGGCTGGGTATTAGGAAAAAATTATTCACCCAAAGGGTTATGTAGCCCTGTCAGAGCTGCCCAGGCAAGTGGTGGAGTCCCCATCCCTGGAGGGACCTACAAGCCATGTGGATGTGGCACCTGGTGACATGGGTTAGTGGTGGCCCTGGCAGTGCTGGGTTAAGTGTTGGATTTGATTATCTTGGAGGTCTTTTCCAATCTAAATGATTCTGTGGTTCTCTGATTCTATCTGCTCCAATAACCTGTGACATGCAAGGCCTCCAAATTAAACAAAGGGAATTATTTCTAAGGCACATTCCAAACACAAGCACTCCCACTGCCATTTGTGCCCTTGAAAAAAAAATCTCCCTCAAGCCTCTAATCACATCTTTAATGTATCAGGATACATCTTGTAAACAGATGAAAATTAGCTGTGCTGAACTGCTCAGGAAGACGTCACTCCCAGACAGCTCTGACCGTGCCTGAGCGCTCTGCAAACATGAGATGATTACGAAGGCCCAAGGATAACCTCCCTGGGCTGGAAAGCTGCTTTTGGGATGCATGGCTGGGAGCTGTGCTTTCCTGAGCAAGTGGGTTTGTGCACCAGGTGTCAGCACAGCACAGCTTTTCATTTCTGCAGAGATCCACAGTCCCAGTAATATCCCTCTGGTTGCTCAGTTTTTAAATTGCTTCCCGATGTGTGTGTGTGTGTAATGCAGTCTGTAGCTGCCCCTTTTGGCTATAATGTCTTTCATTAGTGCTCAGTTGTGTTTTTCTCTGTTTGCTGAGATAGTTCCTTGCCTTATTAGGCCGTGTAACCACTTGATAATTTTTTCCATCGTTTTCATCATTTAATGTTGCAGTAACAAACAAGTCTGGAAAGAAATTATTGCTGCACTATATAATCCATGATAAATGCCTCAAAGACATTTAGGAACATGACTCAGCTCTTAGATAACATTTACTTATCAGTGTTCTAATCCTTACAGCTTTAGGTCCAGATTTAAAGGCATTTAGGCAACTGATCTCCAGTAAAGTAAAAATAAAATAGTTTATCTAGTACCTATCTTTGATTCAGATTTTCATCTGTGAGCCCTCAGATTGTGCTGAATGCTAAAGCCAGATTTGTCTTTACCCCTGCAAAAAGATAGCCAGGCAGGGGGAGAAGGAAGAGAAGAGATGCCACGTGGAAGGCAGGAGATGCGCTCTCAAATCTCTACTCTGCTCAACGCTTTCTTAAATCCCAGAAAAGCGCTATGAGCCTTAGACTTTCCTGCAAAGATATATCTCAAAATCTCTGCCTGGAGTTATTACGTTTTGTATAAATAAATATTCATTGGGAGAAGTGTCTGACCTTGTCTCCTCACCAAGATACTGGGAAAATACTGTAATGACCAAACAGCAACTCATTTTCTGGCTTTTTCCACCCTTAGGTGCATTGGATATCAAGTTATATGTGCAAAACAAAGCAACTTCTGGGGATTCATTTGTCCAAAATGTCCCAGCAACATCATATTTATAGCAACATCCATGCAGCAAACCTACAGTTTTCTGCTTCCAATCAAACAGCAAGAGGAAACAAAACTAGGTTTTCCAAATCCTCCATTAGTCATTAGTCCCCCAACTCAGAAACGGGGGGGGGGAGAAAAATCAAACAAGGGCTCTGTTGAAAGGGCTAATCCCAGATTTTCTCTTATGTACAGTGATGTCTCAGCAGCATGTTTGGGAAAACCTAGAAGGTAAGATCTTTCCAGGGTTGCTGAGATGTCATCAAAGTTCTTGAGCTGGGTGAGCAGTTGGACAATTGTGTACGTACCTACAGGCAGGTAGAAAATCAGGTAGTACAGGAATATAAGTTACAATGAGGTCATGTGGGAAAGAAGTGGGATTTGGAAGTCTTGGCTGCACCTCAACATCAGGCTTCAGCATCTAAACCAGCTGCTGGTTCTCTCTCTCTCCCTTTGCTGTGCCCACTCACGTCGGGGGCAGCTTTTTGTCGTGCTTCTATCAACACATTTCATTTCCTACGCTGACTTGACACCCGAATTCTCAAGACTCTGGGCCTGGTGACCCAAATAATGGTTTTCTGCACGTTATCTGAGTTTGTTTGTTTATTAATATTCAGCCTTGCTGTTCCCATTACAAGGAGAACTTGATGTTGCCTCAGGGTTTTCTTTTGTCTGGAGGCTGCTTGTTTAGAGGATTCACGTGCACAGCTCTGTTTCTCTCTGCTCAGCAGAAATTTCCTCTTCTTTCCTTGGTTCCTGATGCCCCCGTGCCAGCACTCATCCCATAAACCTCCAAATGGTCTCACTGTCAGGCTGGAAAATGAGGAAAACAGAAAGAACTCAATATTTTTGATGTATTTTCCAACTTTTATCAGGAAGAAGCTAGACCCATTCTCCTTAGTATGCTCATGGCTATATAAACACATTAAATTAACTTTCTGCTCAGCTGGAAAAAGAGTCTGGAACTGACCAGATCCAAAATCCACTAAGCCACAGGGGATGTTTTTATACATGTTAGTGAACTCTGGGTAGGAATTTGAGGATGGAAATAGAAAATCCGAGCATCTTAAATGAGAACAAGTGAATAGGGTGAAGGAAATTCACAGTTAGAACTTTTATAAGACACTTATTTTGACGCTTAGAAACATTGTGAAGCAGTTTTTTATGTGTAGGAATATTCTGGTAAATTTTGGTTGAAGTTTGAAACAGAGTCATGGGGGAACTGGATGTTTAATTTTTCATTTCTTTGAGAGCCCTGCTTTGTTTTTTGTTTGTTTTGTGGGGGTTTTTTTTTGTTTGTCTGTTTGTTTTTAATTTTTATTTCTTTTAATGACAAAGGACTGCAATGGTTTTTTTTTAAACACTGTTGTTCTTTCTCAGGCACAGTGACAGCAATGACACAGCTTCATCCATGACATCCTGTGTAAGGGGTCAGGAAGTCACGCAAGCTCTTTCCTGTCAGATACCTCCAGATACTCCCACATATAATCCTAAATGTTCCCAGAGCAGTGCCAGGTTGTTGAATGCCAGGACAATATCCCAGTGCATTATCTTACTACAGCAGTCACTGGATTTTTGCTGGCACATCCCTTCCAAGCATCCACCTTTCTGTCCACTCTGGTTAGAAACCTGTCCAGACTGCAGGATTGAAGTTCTGGAGGGTTTTTTTTTCCTTATATCTTTCTACTCCATCTGCTACAGAGGGGCTTTGATCCGTTTTTGTGGCTTCTAGGCTTCACCAAACCAAAATTCTCATGTAAATAAAAAGATGATAATACAATGAGCCAAAGGATGAGAATGGACATGAAAGAATGTTCAAATCAGGAGAAAACTGGTGAAGTGGTTCTCTTGTCAACCACTTCTGGACCCAGAGAAGCTCAAATATTAAGGCCATATGAATGACAGGATTATCTTTGCTTTCTGTGATCCAGTTTCTAGAAATGCAGGCAGCTGTAGGATGTATTTTTGTTCACAAATACATCAACCTGCCTCTGAAGACCAAACAGGTCTCTTGTACCAGCATTTAAGTTTCCCAGCTTTAAAATGGATATTTATTAAGGCCCATACTTCTAGCAACTTGTATAGGTGTTTAATGTACCTTAACAGTCTCCAGGATTCCAAAATGCTGTGTTAGGCCTTGTCAGGTTCTTTTACAGACAGCGTGTTTGTACAGCTCCAATACTGTGGTTTGTAGATCACAAATTACATAAATTAGAGTTCATACAGGTACAGAAATTGCAACCTGAAAGACAAAACGAGCGGGGACGTGGTCAGAAGTGAAAGGAGTTGGCATCTGGCTTACTGCATCCTTGGTCTCCCTCTTCTGGCTCAGCTGGAAGGAGCGCTCTCCACCCAGGATGTGCTACAGCTCAGCATCCCCCTATTACCCAGTGGTGAGAGGGATTTCTGTGGAGAGAACATGCCAAGAAGAATTATTTTTTCCATCATGTGGCTACAAGTACCATCACGGAGAACTGAGCAATGAGCATTTTCAGTCCAGCTCTCCCACCCTTCTCCCGTGTTTTTTGTACATCAATTTCAAACTTTTCGAAAAGCATCACGTATCTCTTTCATACACACGTGGAGGAGGGCAAGGGATGAAGGAGATTTGAAAATACAAGTGGGAAAATATATGCAGGTTGTGACCCTGGATGTTCTGCTGTAGCTGTTGATGCTGAGCTCTGCCTGACTCGCACGTTTTTACCTGCTTGCCAGAATTAAGGGTTTAGAAACTCTAAAACTCAGTTACTGAGTTACTGATCAGTAAAGTACCCATAAATGCTTTTCTGCACATTTCTATACTGGTGAAAGTTTTGTATCAGCAATAGTGGGGCAGCAGGACCAGGACACTGCCCATCCCCTGGGCTGGCCCTGCTGGGGCATCTCCAGTCCTGGGGGCAGTTTTGGGACCCTCAGACAGGAGAGACATTGAGGGGCTGGAGTGTGTGCAGGGAAGGGAACGGAGCTGGGGAAGGGTTTGGAGCACCAGGAGTAGCTGAGGGAGCTGGGGGGGCTCAACCTGGAGAAAAGGAGGCTCAGGACGGACCTTTCACTCTGTACAACCACTTGAAAGGAGGTTGTAGCCAGGTTGAGTTTGGTCTCTTTTCCCAAGTGATAAGACAAGAGGAAATGGTCTCAAGTTGTGCCAGGGGAGGTTCAGGTTGGATATTGGGGAATATTTCTTCATAGGAAGGGCTGCCAAGCCCTGCCATGTGAATGTAGAGTTTGGGGACGTGGTTTAGTGATTGCCTCGGCAGGGCTGGGGGAATGGTTGGACTCAATGATTTGAGAGGTCTTTTCCAGTCTAAATGATTCCAGGATTCCCTAAGTCATTCTGTCAGTAAAATCAGGTGGGAATTTGAATTTCCTCTAAGGGGATTTTGATGTAAAGAGCACATTTTGTATTCCTCTTTTTTTGCCTTCAGCTTTCTGAGCTTTTATACCACAAACTGACCTTTTTGTTTCTTTCATGCTTACCAAAAAATAAGGGGGGGAAAAAAAAAAGTGAAGGCTACAATTGTTAACATCTGACTTTAAAAAATGCAATATCAGGCTTCTGTATCTCACAGTACCAAGGTTTTTGTGTATTTTGAAGCTGGGCATTAAACTGTGAGTAACAGAATCACCCATTTGAATTGGCTTCCTTTCCCCAACACCTCACTTACATATGTGTCACAATGAAATGTGACATTTAGAAGGGAATTTGGCAAGACACAAAAAAAAAAAAAAAAAAAAAAAAAAAAAAAAAAAAAAAAAAAAAAAAGAGAGAGTGTTAGATAAGCTCTGAGACATAGAAAGAGAGACAATTGTTTGCCTATATTTTAAACTCCTTCCTTTGAAATACAGGAACTTGTAACCCGTTGTTTGGCTGTGTCTCATCCTCTTTCTGTAAAAACCTGAAATTTCATGCAATAAACCTTGGCCTGTATATATAATAGCAATATCTGAAAATCTGGACTTGTTTTTGCTGTTTTGATTTTTCTTCACTGTGTGTGTGTGTGTCCTCAGTGATAATTCATGCATGGAATAAAAACAGGACTTCTGAAATTTGGAAAAGAGCCAGTTCTGAGTTTGTTGTGGTTTGAATTGCCCATCTTTGTTCTCTGTCTCAGTAACAATGTGTCCTTTGGGGGCACATGTGGAAAAATCCTGTAAGAACCTGCTTGATGGGAACTAAAGCCCAACCCAACACTTATTTAACCTGTTAACTTTTTTATGCCAAGATTGCAATTTTAATAATAGCAAAAATAATAACAACAACAACAATCAGGACAAATAAGGGCAGATTATTCTCATCTTAAACCTGTCAAGGTACAAGCTACCAGTTCCTACAAGCAGTTGCAATTGGCACCTAAATATTCATGTGACTTGCCCAAGTCCCTCCCTCTCACCAGGGTAGAGGGATTCCCCTCTGCTACAGCCCAGGTAAAAGTTGGCAAATTAGAAATTAGGAAACCAGGGAAAAAAAAAAAAACAAACCAAAAAACTTTAGCAAGATTGGATGGTTCTCACTTTAAAAGGAAGGGGGAATATTGGCTTTAAGAGAAGATCTCTTTAAGTTGGGGGTTTTGGAGCACAGGGATGTAAATTGTGCCCTTCCAGAAGCAGATTTCTGACTCATTGTATCTGAGGGCAGAAGTGCAGGTGCCCAGCCACCAAACTGTGATGTGGCACCGTTTGTGTCCTGCTTCTTGCGATTCTCCACGGTCTAATTAGAGCAAGACCGAGTGCCTGAACTAACCCTAGAGGGCTCTCACGACTCAGGAATAGGAAGGATTGGAGTATCAGAGGAAAGACTTGAATTCAAGCTGTACATTTTCTCCTTTGATAAGAAATACCTGCTATTATTGTGGGTGTATCTTTATGCTTACAATGTGTATTAGCAAGGGTTTTGGTGCAACATTTCTCAGGTTGAAATATAACAAGAAAGTATTTGGGGGTTTACTATTCCTCTTCCTTTCCTTTCCCTTTACCCAGGGAGGGAATTTTATCAGTGAGTAGGGCTTATTAAACACATTTAAAAAATCTGTTGCCAATTTCAAATAAACCATTAAATGTCAGCTGATGAGCTTCAATTGTTGGAGCCTTTTGGGAGAATTATTGAAAATAGCTGTGAATTGGCAGCTGTAAAAATAATACATCTTCCTTTCATTCAGATGATCTTGGTGCTTAAAAAAGTACAAATGTAAGATCTGTGATAAAATTCTTCCCTGTGAGGGTGGTGAGGCCCTGGCACAGGTTGCCCAGAGAAGCTGTGGCTGCCCCTGGATCCCTGGAAGTATCCAAGGCCAGGTTGGACAGGGCTTGGAGCAATAAAACTTGGTGTGTCCCAGCCAGATAATTCTCACCTTTTTTTCCACCCTCACAAATACACCTGCAAAATAAAAATACTATTTGGGGTTTTTTATACATCCTCTCCTTTGAACTTTTGGAGGCCAAGGTTAGGTCATATTTACCTAATCCATAATATTCCTTTAGCACAGTTTCATGTGCTGGGTAATTTTTCCACATTTGATGGCTGTAAGTGTAATTAAACCCTTGAACTTAAAAGTGCTCTGATTAAAGAAATACTGCCACAGCATTAAGAGCACTTTACATTAAGGATTTTCAAGTGAGAATTTACACCTTAATGATTTTAATCCTAATGAAGACTTGGTGTTCTGCTCCTCCAGAAGAAAAAGCCCTGGTCTCAGCACTAAATTAGTTGCAAAGCTTTTATTTTTCCTGATATCCTAATTATATATGAGAACAAAACCAAGACAGCACTCCTGGCATCTCAGATGGAAAATATGTTCCTTTTTTTTAGGAAGAAGAATGGTAAGAAACTGTCTGAAGCCGAGGTAGAAAATCCCACATTATTATTCAGAATTTGCTTGTTTGTTTTAGAAAAAGCAGGAAATTATTAATGACAGGCACATTACCTTGTTTCAGCTATATTGGTTGATCAGAAAGCATGTTAATAATATGATTAACACATTAAAGATAACCCTTTTTTTGGATACCAGTGTACTCAAACCAAAAGCAAAATTACCAAAGTGTAAAATTAAAATAAAGCAACAAATTTAATCTACCAGATGAACAGATTTATTTTTTTTTTTAACAGAAATATGACAATTTCCTCAGGAGTAGAAACTGCCTTATATTTTAGGGTCTGGAATAAAATAATCATAACCCTTTTGCCTTTTGAAAAGTTCACCCTCAGGTTTTATTCACAGCCATCAGAAGTTGTGTAGCACTAGTGTCAGCAAAGAGGAAAACCTTTCCTCTCTGTGGCAATTTTCTCTGAATTAAAAAACCTGTATGATATAGAAAGCAGTGGGAGAAAGCTGATATTTCCATTTCAAAGTTATCTGTACCAAAACTGAAAGATGCTGTTGCTGCTGGAGGTTGAGGAGTTGAATACACTAGGGAATATCATGATATCAAACCACAACTCCCATTAAAGAGAGCATTTCCATAAAATGTAAAGATTTAATCTGAATTAGGAGATGGGATAGGAAAGAACACACAATCACAGTGTGTTCTCCTGAAAAAGAGAAAGGAAATTTGCTGGCAAGGGATATTGTTCCACAGCTTAGGAAGGACTGATTGGCAGAAGGAGCTGATTCATACACACCCTTGCAAAAGTGCAGGTTTGAATTTGTACTTTAAAAAGCATCAGTCTCTGCAAATCTTACTATGCAATGGAAAAGAATAACTAAAATTTAGCTAAAAAACCTGGAAGTTACAATCATGTCACTAATTGCTCCTAAACAGCAGAAGAGACACTGTGGAACACGTTAAGTGCTTGGGCATTTATTTATGCATTTTTCTTTGATTCTGTTATATAACACCTTCCATCCTCCAGTCCTGCCTACCTTCCTGTAAAATAAATAAGGCACAAATACATCCCCTGGGTGAGAATGCTACAGAAAGAGAGAATGACCAGTTGCAAAATAAATTCTCCTAATTTCCCAATGGCCCAAGTTAAGCATCCTGTGCAAGTAAGTCTTGCTTCATGCCCAAAGTACTTCAGTATTACTGAATTAATTATATAATCTCTAACTCATTTTTTTCCTTTGAAGCTATTAGTGCTTTTACAGCCTGAAATCCAGCTGTGAGAGAAAATCCTTCCCATCCTTGTGATTCCAAAAGAGGTCTGTGCTGTACATATACAATAACTATATTTAAAGAGGAGGTACAGGATGTTCAGTGCAGATTGCTGTATTTCATTGCTGGATTCAAACATGTCTCTATTGAACAGACAAAGAGTTTTCAGAAGCTTTTAACAATGTGCATTGTAGAAAAATAGCAGAAAAAAACCAGTCTGATAGATTTCAAGTCTTTGATTGAAAGACTGAAATGAGTAACAATAAATTAGACATGGATTTGGGTTTGGTTTTGATTTTTTAAAAAAATACTGTTACAGGCTAGACAAACAGAACATGAGTTCTTTAATTAGCATCTCCTGAAGCACACAAAGTACTTTAGAGAAAATTAAGGGGAAGCAAGAACCAACTGTCCCCTCCTCCTCTTATCATTCTCTACCTTTAAGAAAGCAAAACAGAATACTTCAAGACTGCTGGAAAATTCCGGGGTGGGAAACTTCAGCCCAAACTAGTTATAGTTCTTATTTTAGCTGCCAGTCCACCTGGACAGTGGCAGCAGCACTGCCTGACCCCCTTGCTGCCTTAGATCCTGTGGCCTGGGTGCTCAGAGGGAAACATCCCAGCTCTGTCAAATCCGAGGGACTTTGATTCTGTTGCCAAAGCTTTGGGATCTGCAGAGGACATTTGAGTTGTACAAGCCCCAGCTGTACTCAGGTCACACCCTCTCTCCATAAGGTCCTCTGTCTGGAGGTGCTGGCACTACTGTTCTTCGAAGGCTGATCCATTCAGAGTCTCTTGCACGGGTCTCTCTGTGGGAGCTAGTTCTTTGAAAGCAAAATCAATCAGCAAAACTAGAAAGTTCTCCTAAGCCCACCTCTGGGGGAGCCCTGGAAAGCCATGACATTTGTCTAGAAGCTCTCCTGTCCACTAGGTCGCAGCAATTCAGAGCAAATCAGGTTGACCAAAGGAAGACCTTCTGTAGACCTGCTCTGTGCCACAGGACTTTCAGGGTCTGAAGCTGAGCTCTCGAGGTGACAGGTGACAGGTCACCTCACAGTGGATGAAGGAAAGTCAGATTTTTCTGGAGGAGAAGATGAGCGAGCTGTGGGAGGAAATCGAGTGGAGGAGGGCCCTGGAAGCAGCCCCACTCCATTTTATCTTGCAGCACTGGTTCTCTTGGGTGGCTGCAGCAGCAGTTCTCTGCTGGCTGGCCTGCAAAATGAAGGTTGCCTCTCACAGCTGCCATGAGCAGGACAGTGAGGGGAAGGAAGATGTCAGTGGAGCATGTAATGCTGTCATCTTTGGCTGGGCCCCCTCCAGGCTGCAGCAACCCATGGCCAACTCCTTCCCCTCAGGCAGGAGTAGAGCCAGGTCTGAGTGGGATGCACTGCTGTCTCAGTTTAAATGAGCCACAAGTGTTTTGCTGAGGAGGAGTTATGAGGAAGACCCAGACTCCTCCCTCTAAGCAATTGTAGATCTGAAATTAATCCAGGTGAGGGAAAGGAAAAAAAAATGTGGAAAAAGGAAGAATAACAGCCCTTTATTAAAAGATATATGTGTATTGGCAGAAATAATGAAAGAAAACAAGTAAACCAACCAAACAGTACTCCTATACCCCAAAATAATCCCCTTCAAAACAAAGAAATAAACAAACAAAAGGTAAACAGTTCAGTTTGATCCCTTTGGTGCAATTCTAACCACACTCAGCAGGGGGTGGTGTTGGATCACTGGTGGTCGCCACGTGGGGGGCCGAAGGAACCAAAAATGGAAGTTTTCCTTCCCTCATCCCCAGCTGGGAACGGGGGGAGAGAGGAGGGAGAGAAAAAAAAAAAAAAAAAAAAAAAGAGGTTCTTCCCAACAGGAACTCACTCTGTCCTGCTGGCTGAATGGTGTGGTATGGTTTTCCCTCTCCTTTTGATGTGCACAAGAACTGCTGCCAAGAAAGAAAAAAAAAAGGGGAATGGAGGAGGGGAAAACCTCCTGAAACAGTTCCTCTCTGATGAAAATGCAAGCAGAATTCCCAGCTGAGAACAAAGACACCTCCGAGCTGCTACTCCAACCTTGTTCCAGCTCCAGCAGCAACCTGAACTCCCCCTCCCCTCCCCCCCCCCCCCCGCGGTTTCCCAGGAGAAAAGAGGACAAAAAAGTTAAAAAAACTCAAACAAATAAACAAAAACCTCCTTACCCCTCCCCAAAGACAAGATCCTGAGGGCCATCAACTGGGAATGTGATTCTATCAGCCACTTCCTTTGTGTCACTCAAATGCCTAAACCACAGTCAATCTGCCCATTCAACATCCCCTTCACACAGTGGGCAGGGGGAAGGGAAAATCCCTGCTTGGTTTCTAAGAACCAGCAAAACCACGACAACTGCATAGGAGCACTATGGATAAGAGTGGGAAGGAACCAGAGAACATGCACTGTAACAGAAAGCTGTTACAAAAGAACAGTTCAGGCAGCTTTGGAGTGAAAATAGAAAATACATATTAAATCAATCAGAAATTAATTTGGCCGACAGGGCTGAAAAACAAGTTTCTGTGTCTGGTATGCCTGATGATATCTGCTCTGGTGTGGTGGATTTTCACAGAACCAAGGCACTGGTACAGCACAGTCAGAGGTGGCACGAAGTTCTTGTATGAATCACAGCCTCCTCCGTGCCTGCAGTGTGAGCCACACTGATCAGCACCACCTGAATATTTGGACCAGTGGTTGTGTTTTTTGTGGACAAGTAATCAGATTTCAAAGCACTCACTGGAAATTAATTTTTAAGGGTGTTACTTTGGTTCCTTGCAATGTGAAACAATGCAGGTTGCTTTTTTCTCTCTCTCCCTTTTGAAAACAACAATAATCTTCGCCTTTGGGGACCTCCTTTAATTAACAGCATTCTCTGGTTGTACATCAAAGAGCTGGGGAGTGAAACTTGTTTTTCCCTTTACCCAAAAAATATTCCAGAAGAATTCAGCTGAATTCAGTTTCTTGTTTTGGACAGATCATCAACAACTGCTTTAAAATCACCTCTATTCCTGTGTCCAGTTCTCACTTCAAGAAAAACACTGAGGTGCTGGAACATGTCCAGAGAAGGACAATGGAGCTTGGGAAGGGTCTGGAACATAAGTCTTATGAGGAGCTGCTGAGGGAGCTGGGGTTGTTTAACCTAGAGAAAAGGAATCTCAGGGGAGACTATTCTATGATTCTATGAAAAATGCTGAAGAAAATGGGCAAATACAAAGAACTTTTTCCTAACTCCTGCCGTTTTCCAACAATTCACAATTTCAGAGTTTCTAGGAATATCTGTTTTTCAATGGCTGCTGAGAGCAAGAGTAGGAGGGCAAAAGGACTCAGTTTAGTGTTTCTTTGGAGCACATGAGCCAAGAACTGGCTGTTACAACTCTCTGGAAATGAAATGTTAATTTGTAGTAATTTCATTTCCTCTTCTGCAAATCCAAGGTTTATTATTACCGGGAACAAGATGATCTATTGTTTGACAAGCCCATCCCTGGAAGTGTTCAAGGCCAGGAGCAACCTGAGACAAATCATGACCAACCATTTTCTTCTATGCATTTCCTAGAGGAGGGATTGTAATTTTCAGAAACCTGACTGAGAATATTTGGTCAAATTTAAAAACCAGATTTTCTTTCAATGTTATCCTTAAAGCCCCCTTCAAGAAATTTAATATCTTGTATTTTTTCCTCTGTATTCTCTGATAGATGACTTCTTATGCAGCCACTGTTTTTACATGCTGACCTTTCAAAACCTGGAGTTTGAGGTTAACAAGAATTTTTGATTCATTCCTGGGCTGATGGAATTTTATTTGATTAGGAACAAGAGAAGAAGAAAAAATCCTCCTGGCTCCAAATTCCATGAGTATCTGTATTTTCCATGCTCAATTTTTAAAAAACTTACAGACATTGCTATAAGTTTGTCAAAGGAAACAGGTCACTGCAGTTTATAAGTAGTTTAAAACACAAGCAAATATGGCACTGTTACTGAAGAGCAGAGACAAGTCATCAAAGTAATATTTTCATGATATTTTTAAGTGGTCACACTTCCAATTTGCACCCTACAGGCATAAATTCTGTGAAATGAGGAATGTCTTGCTTTCTGCACAGTCATACTGTGCAAGCAATTGAAGTTCCTTCAGCTAAAACTGAGCTATAAAGGCATTGCTTTACCAGGGGATTTTTCATGTTATTCCAAGAAGCCAAGGGCTCATTGCATCATAGCACTTGTCCAGTAGTCACAGAAATATTTAGATTTGTGCCATTCACAGCCTGAAAGGCCAGGAAATCAGCTCTTTAGGGACAACCAATGCATGAAACCCTCCTGCAAATCAATTACTTGCAGCAGTTCAGAGTCTCCAGAGAATCTTTTGTGCAATTCTGTTCCCAGTACACTGCAAAATACAATGGATCTTTGACTAAAAATGCTCATAGATATCAGATTACTGCATCTCAAGGCAAAAACATTCTTTTGTCCAAAGAGTAAGTAATTGCAGTCTTTTGTTAGGATATGGATGCAGTCAAAAGCCATCACCTTCAGCGAGAGGGATGAGGTGTAATAACCTCTTTTCTTTTGCCTGTGTGCCTTTTAAAAATTTTTGGGATAATTCTATGATATTCTGAGAACTGGACAGCCTGGAAATTTTACTGCTTTGTGACATCTGGCCTGAAACATTGACCTGACCAATTAATTTGGTCTGTTACTGTGATGTCCCAGAGTGACATGTTGCCTAAGAAAATAAAGTACATGGAAAATAAAATGGACATAAATAAATTGAAACAGTCTTCTTCCAGTACAGTTCTGGGCTTCAATTCATTAGAGACTGGTGAATAAACTACAGCTGGTCCACTCTTTATGGCTCTGGGATCATGAATATATATAGTAGGACTATATTTTCCTTCACACAGAATATCTGTTTATTTACTTAGGTAAATAAATCTATTTCTATGCCATGATGGGTTCCATACCAGTCCAATATCTCAAATAGATAAATGTTCTGTAGTTGTTTTTCCTTTCTCTCTCCGCCCAAAGCCAGAACTTCCCATTTTCCTTAACATTTGCTTTGAGTTGGATGCAACTGGGAAAGAACAACCAAAATCCTCTGCTCTGCAGTGAAAATCAATTGTAACACCCGATAACATTGTTTGTTTGCTGATATTTTTGTAGCTTTCTCATTTGTAATCCATAGATGACCAAATCTGTCATCACCTAATCTGTTGTATAAACTCAACACCTTGCACAAGTGAAACAGGATGTGAGCCAATGCAGACAGTGATTCTTTGAGAGCTGTTCATTATAATCACCGTGCCCCTAAGCAGCTTTGCCCATTCTTGCAGAAATATTTGATGTTCCATTTTAGAACTTCTGCAACTTCTGGTTATTTATCAAAGGAGATTCTGAGGGGGAAGGGCAAAGAAAAAGAATGCAAAATTTTCTAGCTCAGAGCTTGGGTGCTTCCCGAAAATCCCAGTGCTTCCCAAAGGTTGAAAAGGATCTTTGAAGACTTACACTCTGGTGACAAGAAATTCTTCAAGAATTCATGCAGTTTTCTCAAAAAAAAAACCCAAACCCAAACTGAAATCCAAGCAGAATCTGTAGAGTCTTGTATATTCTTCAGACTTCTCCAATTACTATGTTAGTAGTAGTCCTGCTCCAGTTGTTAGTTCATTTTCTAATGTCAAATAATATTTTTCTGAGGAATGGGCTGCCCTTCCTCTATATATGAGAATCATTTTTCCTTGATTCTATCATTTCCACTTCAGAATCTAGAATTCTGCATGCTTCATCTTTAATTCTTCATATGAAGCAGTAAGTGAGTAGTGAGTAGCTTAGTTTCGTTTTTCATGGTATATAGATAAAAAAAAGACCTCCTTTAAAGAAGTCCAGCCTCATTCAACCAAAATGTATGTGGTGAGGTTAAGAAAAATGCAATAAACTTTCAGAGCTCGTGCAATAGTTCAATTTTCACTTCAGTCTTCTGCTGTTGCAAATCAAACCAAGCACCTAGGAGAAAAAGGAAAAAAAAAAAGAAGTTTGGATTCATTGAGTATGAACTAGAATTATTCTCATGTCCTTTTCTCTATTACACCTTCCTACTGTATACTGTGGTCTCATTCTTCTTTTAACTACAAAATCTTATTCTCCCCTTATAATTTTCAGTAGCATCTCTCCCCCTGGCAGAACAGCCCAACCTCTTGGGGATAAAACCACATTTTCTGTGATTTTTGCCCATCTAGAGGGTAAGACAAGATAAATGAAAATGAGAAACTACATATGCTCAACTGTAAGGATGACAGCTAAGAGCAGTGATTTCCCCATTTAAGGGGAGGCTTTTCTGGAAGGTAAACTTCAGCCAAAAGCAATGCAGGAAAGAAAGAGTGGGATTATCCAGGAAATACTACGCCAGAGATCAAGCAGGGTGATTAATTTGCTCCCTTCTCCTTCCCCTCTGACTTGCATCTATGAATTTTGCAAGACATTCACAATAGTAGTAATCACCATCTACATAACCTTTGTCATGAGTTCACTGCTCTGAAGATTTTTACAGCAGCAGATGGCTTTGTTTCACTGCTTTTCTGCAGAGCTCACATGCAAATGTGTCACTTCCAGTCTTGTCTGTGGCATCTGAGGCCACTGTAGTTACACAAATAACCAGTTTGGTGTTTATTTGTGGAATCCTTCGTCATCCTGTGGAAAGCTGTGCAGGATTTTTGCCTGATGGCTCTTAAGTCATGTTGAAATCAGGCTTTGGGGTAGGAACAGAGTTAGCCTAAACTACTGGAGGGACTTGCTGGGAACTCATCTGAAATTTCCAGGGGTGGCTTAAGAGAAAACAGTTTAGACTTTCACTTCTGTTGCACCAGCACTGTGCTTTATCAAGGGCACTGGGTGACCTTCCCTGTTGGCAGCACTGAAAGTGGTCCCCGGGGAGCTGCATCCCAAAAGATACAGCATTTCATTTCATGTGCACAGCAGTGGGGTGCACTTGTCTGAGGGCTGGTACAATTAATTAAGCTAAAGGAAATTGGGTTTAGATGTTTGGTTCATGGGTTTTCACAGCTGAAATGAAAAATAAAATCAGCTTCTTTATGATTTGTTATGGAAAAACAAATCCTTCTTTTTCTTTTTATTAAATTAAATTTCTACACCAGCTGAATTAAGAAGTGGGTTGCCTCCATGTGCTCCTTTATCCCCACTCTTTCATGCTTGGATACCAAAGCAAGTTCTTTCCAGATGGAAAAAAAATATGAGATAAATATCACAGATATTTCCCAATAACAATTCCCTTTCTCCCATGTGACTGCTTTTCTTCAGAGGACATATGCTCACTGAAAAAACAAACACGAGGATATTAAATATATATTTTCCTGTAAGTCATATGAGACCTGATCATCTGCTAAAATTGGAACTTGCCTGGGAGACATTCAAGCAACACTGAAAGGTTTACCAAGAGTACAGAAAACAAGGCATTTCTTTTCCTGAAATGTTTGAAATAGAACTACTTGCCTTAGAAAATGCACTGGTTCATCTCCCAAGGTCTCTCTTTCTGCTGGCCTTCAAACTTCTGTGGTTTTACTGAAGTGACATGGCTTGAGGAAGCAGACCTGGTGAAGCTGGCATGGGAATGTCATTAAGCTGGCACCCCTTGAATATTAAATATTGGTGGTCTGACTAACTTCTTTATACAGGTGCATTTGTTGTGGATATCCAATATATTTATCATGAAGAAATGACATTTAATCCTCAACTATGATGCCCATGGGGTTACATTTGAGATCTGGATTGCCCTCCTCATCCTATGTTATGTATTAATAACTTGCTGGACATCATGGCACAGATTAATCTTGCCTAATTTTAGGTAAATATGTCTAAATATTTCACCAAATACAGGCAAACTGGGGTCTAAGTGCTCTGGAAAGAGCCTTGGAAAAGTCTTTGCTTTCAGTCTGCTAACCCAATTGTAGCTTCTAGCAATTTGTGATCTAAGTTTATAAAAAAAAATCTTACAATGTACAAAATAAATTTTGTGGTAATAAATAAGAATATTTTGTAATAAATTATTATAAATGTTGTGCCATACACTGAATAGCTTCATGCTTCATATTTAAACTTCATGTCTGCAAGAAAATGCTGCTTAAATTATGGTATTTAGCTATTCAAATCAAGATGCATTACTCCTCCTCTTTTAAAAGATATGAAGTATTGGTGTATTATTTAATGAAATATGGTGTACTATCTAATTAAATATGCATTTATGAGCTTTGCTTACGGTGCAAGAGATGCAAATTTTGTTAAAATAGTAACTGTTTCTTTGCTTTTAAGTTTTGGGTGTTTTCAGCTGATGGCATTAGATACTTTACTGTCCCCAAGCAACCTCCAAAGGCCAAGGCAAAAGGTCTTTGACATGTATGCAAGATCTAAGTCTGTTTTCTATCTGGGCTCTTCAACCTTCATAGAATCATTGAATTTGTCCTCAAACAGGGTTGCACAGCCCGGGGTGATGGATCCCACAGTGCTCCAACAAGCGATTTTGTCAGCACTGAATAATTCATGTTGTGCAATTTAAAAACATTAGCCCAGAAGTGCTTTGCATTTGTACAGCACAGTCAACCTAAAGAGATTTTCATCAAATCACATCCATTAATTTTAGAGACTGCATTTAGTGGACTCGACCGTGCTGCCACCAATCTGACTTAACATCAGCAAATTGAATCCAAAATCAACATAAAAAACAACAGGCTGTTGATCCAAACAGATCTTTCTATCTGGCAAAGACATAGTAAGGTTTAATGGCTGGAAACGAAATCTAGGAAAATTCAGAGCTACAATGAAGTCTGAATATTTCTTACAGTTATTTCAATTAGCCACGGGAACATCTTAGTAAGGACTGTGTGAAATTTGCTGTCACTTCAACACTTTAATTGAATCTCATGGCTCCCAGTAAATCACATGCTGTGGGCTTGTTGAAGGGAGGCATAGGATTAAGTACTATAGCTTGTGTTATTTAAATAACAGATGGGATAATTTGGTTTTATATTCTGAGAAGCACACCAGCCAAAAATTAAAATATAAATGAACTAGATGATCTAATAAATCAATACTGAAAACTTGCCAAAATGACATATTGTTTCCTCTTCAGCCTGAGAGAAAAATAAAACCCAGACTATGTTAAATATATATTCATGGCAGCACAGAGCATGAACTTGAGCACATATCTCCATGGCTTTAATGCATGTGCTATTCCACAAAACCCTAATTGCTCACTGTGTCAGAAATCTGTTAAAACTAATGGGAACTGTCATTTCTGTCATCTAATACCATCAGAAAAGAAAAAACACAAAAAGCCCAAGTGGTACTGATTGCTAAAACTTCTCCTAGTTGGTTCTAAAATAGCAAAGACAGGACTGTCACTGCAAACACCTGTGACCCAGCAGCTCCTGGAAGCAAGAGCACTGATTAATTTCCACTGTCATTTATTAACTTCCTCTGTCACCAGTCATCTCCATAATGTGAAGGTTTGTGGCCTTGTAAACCTCTGCTCACCCTCGCTGATCATTCCTTCGTGAGTTCAATCAGAAAGTAAGGAAGGCAACCTTTTTAATTCTATTTTTCATCTGACCTTGTCACAATTCAAATAAGTTCCTACAGTATAATTTTACTGCTCATAGACAGACCACAGAATATTAGCTTTATTTTATGACCATTTAAAAAAAACAATTATCAGTGATCCTGTGAATTGGTACTGTTTAATTCAAGTAGACCTCCTGGTTGCCATCAGAGGATTTTATTCCAGTGTCATTGTCCCTTAGTGCATTTGAGCTGGACTATTCCATCTGGTCTTTACAGAAAGCAAACTACCCATATTAGGTCATTAAACTGGTACAATAATTATTTTTCAAATGTTAAAATATATTTTTTAATCAAATGCATCAGATTTCCTGAAAGAAGGTAAATAGAGAATGGGAGTGGGAAGAAAATGAGGAGTGTTCCACAGTTGATCTCATCTCAGAAAGTGATTCATTATCAAATCCAGTGAAGAACACTTCATTTCAAGCCAAGTAGCTGCAAATAAGGGCGCTGTGCAAAGAGCTCTTCTAAATTAATAAAAGTATATTAATAAAATTATTTTTAATAGATCCTTTGAAATGTCATTTACTATCAATAGCACTTAGAAAAGAGGAAAAGAGGCTTTAGTAGAAACCCACTCCAAGAGGCACAGAACAGAATACTTGTGAGCCTCAGGTCTCTATAACACACACTCAGTAACCATTGGGGGTGGAGGGGAAATGTAAACCTTTTTTGCTGCTAGAATAAAATCCCATCTTTCCTGTAGGTTGCATTCACAGAGTGCCCAAGTAACAGACTGCAAGCTTGTGGCTTTTGAAGAAGCAGCAGATCTACAGAAAAAATGGTTTTGCAAGACATATCTTTCACTCTTTCTGCCAGTCAAGACAAAATGGGTTTTTGGAGGCTTGAGTGCATCCTCCTAGGGGATTTCAAGAGCTGGCTTGAGGACTGAAACCCTCACAGGTGGATGGAAGAGCATCTCTTCTGCCTAAGCAGCACCCAGAAAATAGCTTAACCCCAAAATAAGAGGAGCTTTGCACCATTCCAGGCCTTGTTCTGTCAATAAAGACAATATGCATTGTGACAGTACCTCACATGAGTGTCAGAACTGCAGAAACCTTCACACAGACAATATTCAAGGCCTCCAGCCTTTGATGTGTCCCCAGGGGCTCTCCTTTCACTCTTGCATGAAGAAAGATGGAATAAAATTTATTAAAACAAATAAAAAAAAATAAAGTGAAAAGAAGAGGCTGCTTGTTTACTGCTGCCTGACTTGTGGAATTAATATGCTGTGGGGCTTGTTTGGTAATTATTAAAATTTTAAGGACAAAAAGTATTTTAGTGAAATGAGAGCATTTTCTTCTCTGATACTATGAAGACATAAAGTTGACAAATGTCAACTACAGACAGGAGCAGAAGGGTTCCTGACCAGTTTCCAGGGGTTTTTTGATTGAGTGCTGCCTGGTCTGTGGAAGATATGTGCAACAGAGGATATGACAGAAATAGAAACAGTGGAGAAGAACAAACTTATGATGAATTGTTAGAAAAGAGGCTTTCCCAGTGTAATTTCCCCTTTTCATTTTTACATTTTCCCACGGAGAAAACAGCCACTTTGTTGTTTTCTTGATGTTCTCACTGGATTTGCAAGTTTGTGTGAATGGAAGGCAACAAGAAGCTCAGTGCCTCAACACAGACCCTACATGCCTGTGAACCCCTCTGTTGACAGCGTGGAAGACTTCATAGCAAGAGCCTGCTTTTCTTATCTAACTTTGGGAGTGATCTGAAAGGAGCCTCTACAGGAATCCTGGGAAAACTTGGATATGCCAGTGGCTTGGCTGTCCACAAACTCTTTTCTTTCTCTTTTAAGCAGTACTCCAGAGGTTGCTGCACGGTGCCCTTTATGCTTTCTTCTTTCCTTATTTGTTTTATTCTTTCCTTATTTGTTTTATATTTCCTTCATTGTTTATTTATTTTTTTTCTATTGCTCTGTTTTGCATTTGGAGTAGCACTGGGAAATGAGACATGCCAATAAATTATATATAGACATTTGCTCTAATTCCCCTGACTTGGGCATCTCTTTATTGCCCACCCTCCCCTCTCCACAACAGATACATGAACTCAGTTCTCACAGCTGAAGGTGCTTTTTGATGAATGAGCTTGAACAGGCCATCATTTTAAGGCAAGTTTAAAGGAGAGAAATTTTACCAAGCCCTACTATGTTTGTGCAGTTTCACAAAGTTTAGTCTTGCCCATTTAAAATTCTTAACATAAAATTGTGAAGTTGCTCAATGTTTGGAGAAAATTGTCAGATCACTGATGTGAAATTTGAGTCAACTCCCACAAAGAGGGAAAATCAAGTAGGTAACAAATCTCAGCTGTGCTGCCTGACCAGCCAGATCACCTGTTTGGAATTCTGGCTGCTCCTTAGTTTCCTTCACAGCTTTTTCTCTAGAAGTGGGCACTGGAATGCAGAGGGCAATTGGAGGAAGAGCTGAAGGCAAATTTGGAGAGGTGAGGAGGAGACAGAGTTGATCTGGGGGGTGTGTTCTTTGGATAGAGAGATTAAAAGGAAACCAGGCTTCATCACTTCCGTAACTCTTGAGGCAACTGCTTGGGGTTTTTTAATATAAATGAAGTTTTCTCCCATTTTGTTGTCCCAGGGTTCCACCACCAAATCTCTGGAATTCACTATATATCATCTCAATATTCTACATCCCTGAGTCAGATTGCTTGTACTTATCCCCTCTCTCAAGCCCATTTTCCCTGTTCCCACCACCCTTAAAAGTCAAGGTAAACTGCAACTTCTTCCTTCCTCTTCCCAGACTCACAACTGGGAATGCCGCAAAAAATCTTCATCTGAACGCTGAGATCTGGATGAAATCATATCTTCTAGGGAGGGTAATGTTGAAGTCTGAACCAAATCATGCTCAGGATATGCAGTTTCTTTAAAGCATTACAAGACTTTATTAAAAGTTTGTGAAACTTTGCCCTCTCTATTTGCCCATACTGTCCTTGGTTTGGCAAAAGCCACAGCGTCACATCCCAAATCACCCTACAGTTTCCCCAGTAATGGTTATTAAAGACTGGGGGTGGTAGGGGCAAAATGATGTCTCTCCCTCTATTTTGGGCTCTAAAGTGATTTTGCTCTGTGTGCAGAGCCTTCCCTTCAACAACCCAATACAGAAAATTTCAGGTCCAGTAGCTGAAGTTAAACAGGTCCATAACTATCTGAAAGAATCATTTTACAACAGAACTTTCCAGGTAGACTTATGAATGCACAATAATAAATAATGAACAGAGAATATGGGCTTGGAATGCAACTCCAATGTCTCAGGTTTTGTATCTAACAAGCAATTCAGGTTATCAGACACAGGTGCCCAGGAGCATTTCAGATGACCCAGGGATTTCTGACACTTGTCTCTGGCAGAGAGACAGGGCCCTGTCCTGACGTGGTGTCACCTGCCCTGCTCAGCCTCCTGTCCCCTGCAAATGGGCTCAGTCCCACTGTGCATCTGTGAGAGAAATTAACAAGCCCCGGCTCCAAAGGGTCCCCTCATCCCTGGCTTCCACCTGGACAAGGAGCCACTGACCACAACTCTCTGGCTGGGTCCATCTGGACAACCCCTCATGCACTGGATAGCACAGCCTCAAACCCAGGGCTCTCCACTTGGCAGATCAGGATGTCTTTTGGTACTGTGTCAGAAGCCTCACAGCAGTCTGGGCACACCAGGGCTACAAGTCGAGAAGTCGAGGTCTGTCCCCTGAGAGCGCAGCCGGTTCCAGCCCATTCCAGAGGGGTCTCCTGTCACAGGGGTGCTGGGTGTGGCCCTTTGTGACAGAGGCACTTTCAAAGGGCCCTTTGTGCTGCGGGGCCACATCTGCACACAGGCCATTGTGACATCACAGAACCCTGCCCTGACCTACGTGGATTTTAGCAGCACAGAGCCCTGCGGTGCCAGTGCCAGGGGAGCTGCTCTCTCAGGAGGAAGCAGTTCCCTGGATGCCTCTGCAGAAGAGGACGACGGAGATGCCCACGGAGGAGAAAGCGAACGCCGACTCTCAGCCCCACCAGGGGCTGCCAAGCAGAACCAGGAGGCGCCTGGAGAGGGATGGGGGAGCACTGAAAGGCCTGGATGGGGCCGGGCCTTCACGGAGCTCCCTGGCTACCAAGGCCAGCCTTGCAGCTGTGCCAAGGCAGCCACACCCACCCCGTGCCTCCTTTTCCCCACAGGTGATCCAAAGGATGCCACAGGCAGTGACCAAGGGCAGCCAGAGCCAGGCCTTGCCTCTCCTTGGGGAAAGGCTGCCACGGCTGCCCTGCCCAGACAGCTCCCAGGACAACACCAGGCCTCGGACACACACAGGTAGACAGGGGGAAATGGCATCAAACACCTTCCCAGCCATAGCAGCTGATGACAGGCAGGCAGGAGGCCCGAGCAAGAGGCCCCGGGAAGGGATGCAGTCAGGCAAGTTTCCTCTTCGGCCTCCCTTGCTGACAAAGACACCGGTGCAGAGGGGGTCACTGTCCCCCTCGGAGGTGACATATGAGGAGATGGTCCCTCTGCCCTCAACCCGGGTGGTGGCACCACGGCACACACAAGCTGCCAGGGCCACCTGCAAACTGCCTGCTCTGCCACCAGCAGCCTGGGCTGCTGCTGCCAGGCGCAGGACAGCGACCATCCCCACGGCCAGCAGCACCCACCTGCCCCCTGTCCCTACTGCCCGGGCCACCCACACTCAGCAGGGCACAGCCACGAGTGTTCAGGGCTTGAGGGCTGCACCGCGCCCCCCCAAAGCCCAGCAGGCAGCTCTGAAGCCCAGGAGCCGTGTCCCTGTGCCAGACATCTCCCTGAAGAGCTGCCCTGGCAGCCAGACACCCAGCCAGCAGCTCTCAGCACAGCGGGACCCGGCACTCAGCGGGCCCGTGTCAGCTTCCCCGGCCAAGGATGCAGGGACACGGCACCACACACACATGTCAGAGCAGGGCCCAGCACTGCCCAGGGGGCACAGGAAACGCTCCCTCACCAGCACAGCAGTGCAACAAAAGACTGGGAAGGATCTGACCGACACATCCAACACAGAACCTTCCCAGGAGATGAAGACATCGATTCTGGGAGGCCGTTCCATAGCCCAGGAGGCAGCTGTGAAGTCCAGGAGCCAGATCCCTGTTCCAGACATCTCCCGCAAGAGCTGCCCTGGGAGACAGAGGCCCAGCCAGCAGCCGGCAGCACAACAGGACCGGGCACTCAGCGTGCCTGCGTCTGCTTCCCAGGGCAGGCAAGCAGGGACACAGCACCAGAGAAAAGGCTCAGAGCAACACCCAGCACTGACCAGGGTCAACATGAAACGCACCCTCACCAACACATCTCTGCCAGTGCCACACAAAACTGGCAAGGATTGCACCACTGTGCCCAAGACTGAGCCTCTGCAGCAGCAGAAGGCGAGGCATCAGGCCCGTGGAGGGTGCAGAGTGTTTCCTCTCAGCAAAGCCAGACTCTGCCTTTTAGGGAAAATCTCAAGTCATCAGAGGGTGCTGCAGTGGTTGGAAGCAACTTTCCCATACATTCATGGAGCCCAAACCAAGGAGAAGAAAGAGCGGAAAGACGATGGACACCAAGAGCTGAGCCAAAGGGAAGATGGCCATGCTAAAAAGCTCTGCCAAGGGGAAGACAGCAAGGTGAAAGAGGTGTCTCAAGAAGGAGACAACAATGAGAAAGACGACAGTGAGAAAGACATTGCCAAAGGGGAAGAGCAGAGGGACGAAGACCTGTCCCAAGTGGAAGATGGCTATTGCAAAGATGGGTCCCAAGAAGAAGAGGAGAGCGAGGAAAACCTGTCCACAGAAGAAGAGAACAGCGGGCAAGACTCTTCCAAAGGGGAGGAAAGCAGTGACAAAGAGCTCTCCCAAGGAGAGGAGAGCAGTGAAGAGCTCTCCCAATTAGAAGATGACAAGAAGGAAGAGCTGTCACAAGGGGAAGATGACAGCAGCTGCTGCAACATCAGGGACCACCTCTTAGGCCTGGCGAAGGATCAGGACCGTCACACTTCTCCCCAGGAGGTGCCCAGCTGTGCCAGCAATATGGGCACTGAGGCAGCAGGACATGCAGCTGGTGACCTGCCCAGCACATCTCCTGCCACAGCTGCTCCCACCCACTCGGAGCCCGCAGGGGCTGAGCTGCACAGAGCTCCTGACCAAGACCAGCACCGTGCACCTCTGGCTCCCGAGGCACAACCAGCAGCAACGGCAGCAGCTCCTCCTGCCCTGGAGGAGCAGCTGGCAGCTGCAGGCACAGAGAGCCAGGCAGCTGCCCCACACAGCCCCTGCTGCCCACACAGCCCCCTGCCCAGCTTGCTGCAGGACCATGCCCTCAGGGAGCACTGGGTGGGGACACTGAGGGGGCCAGTCCTTTCAGTGCCACAGACTGAAGAAGGGGCCTTGAGCAAGCAAGAGGAAGGAAGGAAAGACAACACTGACCAAGAACTGTCCCAAGGGGAAGTCTACACAGCCCAAGACTTGTCCCCAGGGGATGGGGACAGTGACAGAGACGTCTCCCCAGAGGAAGACAAGAGAGCCCAAGACTTGTCCCAAGGGGAAGATGTCAGTGACAGAGACCTGTGCCATGGGGAAGACAAGACAGATGAAGACTTGGCCCAAGCGGAAGGGGACAGTGACAGAGACCTGTCCCCAGGGGAAGACAACACAGCCCAAGACTTGCTCGACTGGGAAGGTGACTGTGACAACGATGTCTCCCAAGGGGAAGACAATGGAGACCAGGAGCCCTCCCAAGGGGAAGGTGACAATGACAGAGACCTTTGCCAAGGGGAAGACAACACAGCCCAAGACTTGTCCCAAGTGGAAGGTGACAGCGGCAGAGATCTGTCCCGAGGGGAAGGGGACAGTGACATAGACGTGCCCCAAGGGGAAGACAAGAGATATCAAGAACTGTCCCAAGGGGAGGGTGACAGTGACAGAGACATGTCCGAAGGGAAAGGCAAGGCAGATCAAGAACTGTCCCAAGGAGAAGGTGACAATGACAGAGACCTGTCCCATGCAGAAGACAAGACAGATGAAGACTTGGCCCAAAAGGAAGGTGACAGTGACAGAGACCTGTCCCCACGGGAAGACAAGACAGACCGAGAAGTGTCTGAGGGAAAAGGTGACAGTGACAGAGATGTCTTCCAAGGGGAAGACAAGATTGACCAAGAACCATCCCAAGTGGAAGGGGACAGTGACAGAGACCTGTCCCCAGGGGAAGACAACACAGCCCAAGACTTGCCCAACTGGGAAGGTGACTTTGACAAAGATGTCTCCCAAGGGGAAGACAAGAGAGACCAAGAACCCTCCCAAGGGGATGGTGACAATGACAGAGACCTTTGCCGAGGGGAAGACAACACAGCCCAAGACTTGTCCCAAAGGGAAGGTGACCTGTCCCTAGGGGAAGACAAGAGAGACGGACAACTGTCCCAAGGGGACAGTGACAGAGACATAGACCTGTCCCAAGGGGAAGACAAGAGAGATCGAGAACTGTCCCAAGGGGAAGGTGACCATGACAGAGACCTGTCCCAAGGAGAAGGGGACACTGAAAGAGACTTATCCCAAAGGGAAGGTGACCTGTCCCGAGGGGAATGGGACAGTGACACAGACCTGTCCCAAGCGGAAGACAAGAGAGACGGACAACTGTCCCAAGGGGAAGGTGACAGTGTCAGAGACCTGTCCCAAGTGGAAGACAAGGCAGACCCAGAACAGTCCCAAGGGGAAGGTGACCATGACAGAGACCTGTGCCAAGGGGAAGACAACACAGACGAAGACTTGGCCCAAGAGGAAGGTGACAGTGTCAGAGACCTATGCCAAGGGGAAGACAAGACAGACCTCGAACCATCCCAAGAAGGTGACAGTGTCACAGACCTTTCCCCAGGGGAAGACAACATGGCCCAAGACTTGCCCCAAGGGGAAGGTGACAGTGACAAAGATGTCTCACAAGGAGAAGACAAGACAAACCAAGAATCGCCCCAAGGGGAAGGTGACATTGGAAGAGATCTGTCTGAAGGGGAAAACAAGAGAGACCGAGAACTGTTTAAAGGAGAAAGTGACAGTGCCAGAGACCTGTCCCAAGGGGAAGACAAGATAGACCGAGAAGTATCCCAAAGGGAAGGTGACAGTGTCAGAGATGTCTCCCAAGGGGAAGAAAACACAGATGAAGACTTGCCCCAGGGGGAAGGGGAGAGTCCCAGAGACCTGTCTCGAGGGGAGGACATGAGAGATCGAGAACTGTGTCAAGCAGAAGGTGACAGTGACAGAGATGTCTCCCAAGGGGAAGACAACACAGATGAAGACTTGGCCAGAGAGGAAGATGACAGTGACAGAGACCTGTCCCAAGGGGAACAGAGGACAGACCGAGAACTTTCCCAAGGGGAAGGGGACAGTGACAGATACCAGTCCCAAGGGGAAGACAAGACAGACAGAGAACTGTCTGAGGGAGAAGGTGACAGTGACAGAGATGTCTCCCAAGGGGAAGACAAGATTGACCAAGAACCATCCCAAGGGGAAGGGGACAGTGACAGAGACCTGTCCCAAGGGAAAGACAAGACAGATCAAGAACTGTCTGAGGAAGAAGAAGGGGACAGTATCAGAGACCTGCCCCAAGGAGAATACAAGACAGACCTAGAGGTGTCCCAAGGGGAAGGGGACAGTGACACAGACCTATTGCAAGAAGAAGACAACACAGATGAAGACTTGGCCCAAGAGGAAGATGACAGACACCCAAGGACTGCTCCAGAGAGGCTCCCTGTGCAGGAGGCATCAGCAGTTGCCCAGCACAGCCAGGGGCCAGGGCACGCCTTGCCCGGGCAGATGGAAGCCCCTGCCCCCAGCCAGCAGCGGGCTGGCCCCCAGCCACGGCCCTCCCGCTTCAGGCGGGCGCTCCGGGCTTTGCGCAGGCTGTTTCGCTGGCCCCGCAGGGCGGCACAGCCACAGCAACAGAGCCCCACTGCCAGCGCCAGGCCCTCCTGCACCAGGATCCTCACACACCTGGGCCTGAGACAGCTCAGCTGAACTCACTGATCCTCCCCTCACTGCCTACAAGCTCGGCCTGTCTCTCAAGCTCCTCAGTAAGGAGGACAAGGAGAAGACATTCCACTCCATGGTCCTGTCATCAGCTAAAGACATAACCTTGACAGAGCTGTGGACAGGCGTCTCGTCTCCCTGTACTGCTCAGCCAGTGGAGGACAACAGCAACCTGGCAAACAGATCTCCACCTTCACTTAGATCATATGTCTAAGATAACAGAATAATTATAAAAATTATTAGTTTCTATAATTTTATAGTTATTATAATATTATATCATATTATATCCTAATATTCTATTACATTATCATATTACATTTCAATTAGACGTAGACATAATTATATAGCTTATCATTACATTTATATTTTTATATATTGTAGAACTATATTATTATATCTAGTAATTGTAATTATAAAACATAATCATTTATATATATATACATACATATATGAATATATTGAAATATAGCAATGAGTACTTTCTCTGCCAATCAACACTGAGGTTCTTATGAGGACCAGAACGGTCTCCACTACCCTTTTCCAGTTGTTTGGCAATAGTAATTGTTGTTTGAAAAAAAAATAAAAAATAAACAAAAAAATCATTTGAGTGATGTGTCTCATTTCATAGAATTACAAATATTAATAGCCCAGTACATGAATGTTCTATTTATTCCAACATTCCAGTCAGGAATCATTTCCAGTAACTACAAGATAATTGAAGCAACACTAATGCTAATTGGGTTGACTCGGTGGACTCGATCATCTTAGAGGTCTTTTCCAGCTTCAGTGATTCCATGATCTCACAAATGCTGACCCTCAGCACGGCTTACTAAAGGGGAAGAGAAAGTTTCAGCCCCAGTGTCGGTGCTGACTGCGGTGTCACACACACCTGCACCACTGGGCCAGGCACATGGACACAAACTGTCTTCTCTCTTTGGATTGCAACTGTCCTGGTTCAGCTGCAAAGTGTGCAGATTCGATCTGCACAGGCTGCAATTCAGATATTTCACAGGGCAGCTGTGGGAACAGAGAGCCAGGCACAGTTTTACCTCTGGCAGCACCGTCACTCACCAGTTCAGCACCAACTGTGCTGCAAATAACACTGTGATCCCCAACATGAGTTTTTCAGCATTCTTGTGGATCACACTAATTTTTTAACTAATTCATTCAATCAGTTCATTGCTGACATGTGTTCACAGTGAAGCTGCCTGGTTGAAAGACAAATGAAAAAAAAAGGTGACAGAATTGTAGATGGGTTTTACACAAAGTGACACCACTTATCAGCCTTCAGTCAGTGGTGGCAGGACCTGTTTGCTCTTGCTGATCCTTGAGCTTTACACTTAAAAAAGCATCCAAAATTTTAGCAGAGTGTGCCTAGGAGTTTGCCAGCTTGATCATTCTCCCATACACTGCACACAGCTGCTTTCTGCCCATGGTGTCCTTCCCGACAGGCATTTCAGCTGAGGCTGATGAGTTTGACCACCACTCACTGCAGCAAAGCTCCAGCTTGGGAAAAATGTGTGTTGGAATGGACTGGGGACCATTAAGAAGGTATTTAAAGCTCACTGCCGGAGGCAGGCACCTGTGGACAGCAAGGGATGGGCCAGAAGGGGCCTGAGACCACTGTCTGAGGACAACATGAAGGGACTGCCCTGGTCCCTGCTGAGTGAGAAGTTGAAAGAATCCCTTCTTTAAAACAAAACACAAGGGTCTGGCAGTGGTATGTGCTGGATGAAAAGCTGCTTCTTTTTCCAGAGGGATTCCTCTGAGTGAGATTGTCACATCCATTGGAATCACAGTGCCCAAAAAGGCCAACAGAATTACGGTAATTTCGGGTTTATTTTTAGGAAAAAAAATAAAGCAACGATGTTGGCAGCACCTGGGAATATTAACTCATACCTTTAGAGGTCACTTGATCACAGAACTACCGAAATTAAAATAACTGCCTAAATTAACATTGGACCTTGAAAAGGCTTTAATTTAGATAGATGGAAGCAAGAGGAGATGGAATGACCTTACTTAAAACTGCAAGCCACAGCCAGACTGTGGCAGCTTGAAACTGCAGCGCCCATGCTGGATGGTTTATACAGCTGTGTGCCTTTGATCTGAGAGTCTGGATGCTCCAGAACAAGGCCAGGAAGGGGGGAAATATTCCAAAGGTCAGCAATGTTTACTCTATTAGATAAAAAAGGAGTGTTAGTCCTGGCAATAATGCAGCCATGTTTTCAAAATCACATGGGATAAGTTAATTTTGAATTTATTTTTTTTATAAAGGCTCTGAAGGTCTAAAGCCTTTCAGAAGGTTCTCTAAGGTTCAGAAAGGGTTTTTTTGATACCCTTAAGACTAGAATCATTGTGTGTGGCCTCCAGAGATGAGCTAGTCCATCTTTCTGTCCCAAGATAGGATCAGGTATAATTTCTGACCCTATGAGGTATTTTTCCCAACTTGCTTTCAAAGGATTCCATTAACAGAGTTTTAGCAATGTCCCACATAATTAATTTCAACACTTGACTATCCCTGCTTTTGGAGAGGTTTTTTGTTGTTGTTGTTGTTGTTGTTTTTTGGGTTTTTTTTTTGTTTTTTTCTTTTTGCAGTTTATGTTTCTCACTTCTTTTTTTCTGCAGCCCACAAACACGGAACCAGGTTTATTCCTTGTTTTTGCTGGAACCCTTTCCATGTATGAAAATACATGGAATATATTTCCATAACCAGCTTGCTGGGTGGTGAGTGAAACAGGAATGTCAGAGCTCCTGATGGAGCACTAGGTGGAAATTGCATGGAATATGTTCCCTGGAGTGGTAATAGTGTTTTTTTATTGCAAGATCCTTGTGAGTGTGTTTGAATGCGTAGCTGGATAAAGGGGATATAAGGAGACAGCAAAACCACCCTCCCAACACCCACTGAGGTGCAAGAATTGAAAAAAAATGACAGAAATGACATCTAACAGCTCATAGGCATCATTTTCATCCTCATGAGCCCTCTCAGGAGCCAGCTCCTAACAGCATTAAATACTTTCAGGTCAAGGTCAACAGTAGCTAAGCTGCTGGACCTACAGATTGAAACAAGCTGTTGTGTGGTGAAGAAAGTTCGTTCCTCCACGGCAGGGAAAGCTCGTGGTAAGGCAGGAATTGCTCCTAGTGCTCATTAGATGGCAGCCTTTCTCCTTCAGGTTCAGGAGGGAAGAACAGCTTGGATGGTTCTGAATTCACTAAAGTTCCTCCAACAAGCATTAAAAAAAAAAAATTAAAAAAAAAATAGATTCTTCCCACTTGTTGTCACTGCCAAGTTTTCATATGAGTTGCTATGTCGACCCACCACCCACACTGAATTCCCCTCACCCACCCAAACTTTCCCTGCCACAGCAATCCAAACCCATTCCCAAACTTCCAGCTCCTGCATGACTCACAGTGGTGCTGTACAAAGGGAAAGGTGAGCATATTCCTCCCTCTGAAGACACCTCCACACCCCTCCTGGCTAAAGGGATTCACAGGCAGAGAGACCCAGTCAATTATGCAATTTGGCAGAATAATTTGCTGTGACTGACCAGGGCTCCAGGAATGGGAGAGAGCCCTGAATTGCAATGCAAAAAACTCTGTTTTCAAACTACTCTTTTTTGTTTGTTTGGTTGGTTGTTTTTTTGTTGGTTTTTGGGGTTTTTGTTTGTTTATTTGTGGTTTTGTGGTTTGTGGGTTTTTTTAGTTCTTATTCAAGAAATGCCTTTAGGATGCCCAGGCTGCTGGATTTTTTTTTCCCCCATCCTTTTTTAGCAATAAGAAAAAATCCCTTTTCATCAGCAGAAGACTTAAGCTCTGCAGGAACTTCTTTTCATTAGTTTTGGCATTCATCATGCATTTAGTTGACTGCTTAGCCAGATCATGATTTTTAATGCCAAACTGGGTGTTTTTAGGGGGCGTCCCTTCTAACTTTGAAAGGCAAGTTCTTAGCTTGCAAATTGGCTTTATTATTCCTCTAGATTTGAGTGAAGACAACTTGGTTAATAGAACTAAACCTAAACCAAAAGAAACTCCGTGATCTACTTTGCTCAAGACACATAGAAATTGTATAATAAATTGCTATGAAACTGATAGAGTGGGAGCAAATCACAAGGAAAATACAACTCTGCCTTCATGGCACTCAGAAATGAAGCAGAATTAACATTCTCTGAGGGGAATAGTCCACGCTTATTCGAAACCCAACTGGTGTGTTTGCTAAATTTATCTGTGCACCTGATATGACGTTAAAACCAATAAAGCAACTGACATTCACTAGTTGAGAATGTAATAAAATTCGATGTTTTGGTACCTGCAGTTTAGCAATTCTCCAACTGATGCTCCTGACACGGTAAATTACTCAGAATCATTTAATTTCTCCGAACACCTGCTCTGCAGTTTTATTTGCAGACATTCTGCCACGTGAGAGTGGAGCTCTCATTCATCTGTGTTCCCTCTGGTACTGGTGTGAACCTTCCAGCTCACAAGGATAAAAGGAAAAGGGAAGCTGGCTGACCCACTCAATCCTTCGCTGCTATTACTGTTTTTATTGTGTTTGCTCTTAAGGACTTAGAGGTCCCTGTAGCACTTGGGATTGCACTAAGAGGGGCACACAGGGCTGGTCTAAGGGGTGTATAATTTAAGGAGAAATGTTATAGCCAGGATGGAGGGAGAGTTGTAACATATGCAGTGTGAGAGCAGCTAATTTGCTCTCGTTCCTGCTCATCATTTTTTTGGATAAGGTGGCTTTTTTTAGAATGTATGGACAAGCAAACAGTGAGGAGGAACAGGAGGAGGATGAAGGATTAGGTAGAGGAAAAGGGAAGGAGGGAAGGTGGAGAAGCAAAAAGAGAAGGAAGGAATGTGGAATTAAGGGAAGGATGGAGGGAATAAAGAAAAATTCAACTGCATGCTGCAGACAGCTCCCTGAATCCAGAAGTCTTGACTCGCAGAATTACAGAATATTCTGAGTTGGAAGAGATGCACAAGGATCATCAAATTCCAACTCCTGGCTCTGCACAGGATACCCCAACAATCCCACCCTGTATGTGAGAGTGTTGTCCAAACCCTCCTGGAGCTCTGGCAGCCTTGGGGCTGTGCCCACTGCCCTGGGGAGCCTGGGCAGTGCCAACCACCCTCTGGGGGAAGAACCTTCGCTCGAGATCCATCCTAACCCAGCCCTGGCACAGCCTCGTGCCATAACTCAGATGATTCCAACTAATGAGTCATTTCACCAAGGCACCTTATTTAGGAGCCCTCTTGCCCTGCATTTGTCATAGTTAACAGATGGAAATGGAGGTCAAAGATGTCAGTATTTCTTCAGAATCCCTTTTCTGCCTCCAGCTGAGATGAACTGGATGTTTTAATTGCTTTAAAACATTGTTTCTGTATCGAGCTGGGCCACCCTTCTGTCAGGGGACTGAAGATAAGGCTGAGGGGAGGAGGACACAACTCACAAATTGGTAGATTTGTGGAGGACTGGGGGACCAAATCTCTGGGGGTGTGATGGCCATCTAAAGAAGGCCAGTGGCAACTCTCTAGGGGTGTGATGTTTATCTCCTCTGGGCCAGGCTGTGTCAAAGGAGGTCCTATGTGCACACACACACATCCATCACTGCTCCAGAGAAGGATTCTGGGAGCAGGAATTCCCTTTAGCAGGGGTGCCCTCAAAGCAATCCCCCACCTGAAGCCTAAATTGCTGTGCAAAAACAGCATCTGCAGCCTCTGAAAACCAGCAGACAAGCACCAGAAGGGTTTCTGAGGGTATATAAACCCACTGGACTTTATATTTCATGGGCTTCTTTCCCCCAACACTCCCTGACGGACCAAGACACCAGTGACAACAACAACCAGGTTCGTCAGAGACCTCTGGGTGGTGAATATAAACTCTTAGTTTTTTCTCTTTCCTTCTTTCTTTTTTCTCCTTTTTTTTTTTTTTTTTGTCTTTCACACATTTTCTTGGGTGATACCTTTATATTTTTATATTGCCATACTACTATAGATTAAAACCAACCAAAGTGGCTACATACCTGTTTTCCTTTGCAACCAAACTGTTCTAAAATAAACCTTATATATATATATATATATATATATATATATATATATATATATATATATGTACCCAAGGGATTTATTATTAAAAAAATGAACTTATTTCTGCCTTGCAGGGGGTGCTGTAACACCAGTGATGATGATGGACCAGTTCTGGAAGGACCACAGTCAGGTGTCTTAGTTGGATGTCTAAAGTTAGTTGGGACCAATCCAGGACTTGGTGTTTCCAAAGGGCAAATGGCTTGGCTAGAGATCTCCAGAACATCATCCCACACCCACTGAATTCTTGGGATAGGGTTGGCCATAGCCAGTGACTTTTACAACCTGATTTTTGCCCTGAGTCTTTGCTTTTCCTGCTGCTATTTCTGCCGGATGGAGAATTTGGATGTTTCTTTCTCTAGTCCTACTCAATCCCCCAATAGCACATGGTGCATTCTAGGGAAGATGGGACAGTATCCTGGTGTATCCTGGCTAATCTGCTTCTCCTCCAGCATCAGCTGCAATTCAAATGGAGTCAGTTTTCCTAGAAACAAAAGAGAAAGCTCCCCATTAATGCTATTTGTCACAAGTTCTTAAGATCATAGTTGCCTTTTAGCCTTACTCATCAACATCCAAAGGGAAAAAACCAACAAGAAGCCTTCTAAATAAATCAGATTTGACATAAATTTCCTCAAGAACAATGGCTTTAAAACCAGCTGGAAAAATGCTTTTTAAAAATGGACCAAATTGATCTGTTGCCTTTGAAAAAAAAAAATCAATCTTAAGATGAAAGAAAAAAACCCCTCTATTATTTCCCTTCCAGCTTCTCATAATTATTTTTGAAGTCTAGGTTTCACCAGTGAATCCTTTTCAATCAGTTCTTTTAAAATTGGTTAGACAGTTCCTCTATTCTTTTCTCTTTCCCCCCCCCCCCCCCTTGGTGTGGCAGCATTGTACAAAACAACTTTTCATGTCTGTATGGAAATAAAGGATGCAAACTGAAGATCTAAGACCAAGAAAATATCATGAGGAAGAACCTGAAATTAAGTATATTCTTACTGCTGCTCAACAGATTATGGGAGTTGCTTGCATTTACTTACATACATATGACTTTATTTTTGAATCTCCCACTGGCTAAATGAAATCAACTGGTGTAAAATACATAAAAATCCTTCAATTAATAATCATTTCTCTGTGAATCCTCTAAGCTCAAGGTAGATATATTAATCTCTGCAAGTCCAAAATGCTGTCAATAAGATATACACAGATAAATGTGTACAGAGTTTTTGGCAGGGCCTGTCATGACAGAACAAGGGATGATGGTTTCAAACTAAAAGTTCGACTCAGATTAGATGCAAGGAAGAATTTTTTCTTTTTTTTTTTTTATGAGGAGTGTGAGAAAATACTCACTTCTTGAAGAATTTGAGAGGGGACAAAGTCATCAAAGCAAAACTATTTTACTGAAGAAGTCAGGTGCCTCTCTCCAGTGGCCCCTCCCCAGAATGGGTGGCCTTTTATCTCCTTACCTGGTTGGGGGTGGTCCCTGTCCCCTCTTCCACTGGCTGGGCACTCAGGGACTCACATTCTCTCTGGACCCCCTACTTTGCCCCAAGTCTCCCTCCCCCATTCCCTTTTCCTCTTCTTCTTTTTTTTTTTTTTTGGCAAATCTTTACCACAGCCTCCCCTATTGCTTCTTAACCACTCTTTGCACGAGCAAGGGACAGTCTAACCCCACGTCTGAGCAGTGAGCAGCTGTAAGGGAGAAACGAGTTAGCCTCTCCCCTCACACTTAGTCACTCTGGCTGCAGCAAAACATCACTTTATTTCTCACAGGAGGATGGTGAAACACTGGCACAGGTTGCCCAGAGTGGTGATGAATCCCTGGGAATATTCAAGGCCAGGTTGGATGGGACACTGAGCAACCTGATCTACTTGAAGATGTGCCTGCCCATGGTAAGGGGCTTATATGACCTTGACTGGGGCTCCATGATCTTGAAAGATGCCTTCCAAGCCAAACCACTCTATGATCCTAAGATTCTGTGATTCTAGGATACGTGGTAAGCTCAGAGGAGGTGCATACAACACTACAAGTCCAAAATGCCCTCAAAAGGATTGATTTATCTGTCTGCTTCACACACCCAAATAGTTGATCAAGTCTATGGTCATTGATTGCAATGGGCTTTGAGTAAGGTTTGTGATTTCAAGCTACTGCTCAATGTATCTGCCATCTCCCCAGACAGCCAAGTGATGATGAGAGAAGAGAGGTTTCTCATTCCTCAGAGACAAGCTCAGTGGGACACACAAACACTTCTGTGCAGAAGGGTTTAGAGGATACACGCTGACAAGCACTGGTAGACTATTGCTAGGATCTGATTATCCAGCTCATTTGCTGGGAAATGCTCAGAAAGGGAACTAATCATCACCAGGCACTGAAGATCTTTGGGGCCTGACTTCAGGCTCCTGAGTAACGTGGCTTGGCCACTCTCTCCAGCTCGGAGTTGGTGACTTGCTTGGGGATCTTCCTGACCTGAAGGCTCAATGAGACATTGCAAACAGAACAGAGCATCTCCTGAGAAGGCCTTTGCTTAACCACAGGATGTGGAAGCTGCTTTAAAACCTGAGTGGTTCTGGGGGACATTTTTTTTTTTCTGGTACATCTGTTAATTTGTTACCTGACTCATTCAATCAAGCGAATCTCTCTGTAGTTTAAGACACATTTTTCTCAGTGTTTGTTTGCGTTACTTGACAGGCTGTGTAATGAGCCCTCCGATACTTCTCAGTGTAATTATTACAGTAATCACCAGGTGAATACATTAATCATCAAATGATTGCATGACAGGGAAGCCTTCCAGACAACACAGAACTGGATTTATCTGTCTTCTGTTCTGTTGCAAGTTCTCACAGTTTGTATTTCTAAGTCTTTAGGATAACTTTTAAGGTATTCCGGAATCTTTTCCTTTCCCTCTTCCAGGTTCCTTTCCCCAGTTGGTACATTTATTACACTCTCATCCCTAACAGCTTTTGTCTGTGTGCCAGAAGAATGGCAGAATGCTGAATAAACCCTGGCTTTAAAGATTTATGATTAGCAATGCCAGTGTCCCTCCCTGCAATGCATCTGTGTTGCAGTGGGGAAGCCCTGGGAGCATGATGTGAGATTGATATGGAAACAAGGCTAAATTTTTTATAAGGGTCAACATTTGGGGCAGCTATTGAAACCAGGTTGTAGAACACAGAAATTTGAAATGAGACATCTGGCATTTGTGTGTGTTTGTGTGTATTTTCCCATTCTTTTCATTTATCTACATTTTCCCAGGTGATTATTTAAGATGATGAGCTTGTTGAGCCCAGCAGTAGAAATAAAAGAATAATAGAAGAGATTTGCTATGGAATAGGTCTCTTACTCTGAGATAACCCTTGACAGCTTCATCCTCTAAAAAAACCCGAATTGCTTGATCATCCAGAGCGAGTAGGTGAGGATGAATGGTTTCAGAGCACACATGAATTCTGATTTTAGATGCAATCAGCCAGTCCTTTGTGCTTCTGACAGGACTTAAAAATGCAAATACTGAAACAGGCTGTGAGCAGCTTCACAATGCTGGAGATCTCAAAGATTTTGGGTATTATCAGTGAGGATAATAGTTCAAACATACAAATATAATTGGAAGTTTAACAATCCTCAAAAAAAAAAAAAATCGAAAAAAACCCTTCTTTATGGTAACATTGTTGAAGACTTTGAAAAACTTGCAGATAGACACAGTTTTGGGGGAATTCTGTGATTAAAAAAAAAAAAAAAAAAAGATAATGAACTTGTCCAAATAAAAATGACTACCCTATTCTCGTTGGTTCATTTTTATATATCTTTTTGATCATTGGCAGCAAGTGGCCAGGATCTTCACATTGTAACATCTTGAAATACACCAAAGTCTGGTCTCACCATGTCCTTTCAGACAATATATGAATTTTATAAATTATACATGTTATATATATATAATATAAATTGTGTAAATTTCAAATATTAAGAAGTTTTCCCTCTGGGGAAGGCAAAAGAAAAACGTGGAAGATGGCTGTAAACTTATTATTCCGGCCTACTGAAACTTTGCATGAAACTTTATGCATTATTGAGATTTTAATATAATTTCCTTTAAAGAAATAACTCACTGTGTTCACTGGGGCTGTGTTTAGTAATAACAATGTTCAGGGAATATAATTCCTTCTTGACCTGAAAGAAACTCCATCAAATATTCAACATAAATTTTCATGAACCAAATACTTAATTGTGCGTATATAGTCTTCTAATTGCAAAGTAATGATTTAGTTCAATATAAATTTCCTCCACTTGAATATTTAAATGCAAATAAAAAGTTCAGGCAAAACTTATTTGAAACATGCATAGGATTTTAACCAGAAGTTTTTTCTTGACAGCTCTAGTATAAACATTGTCCCAGGTGGTATTTTAAACTGATTTAAATTAATGCAACATGTCCAGTTTGGAGTTTGATATATTAAATGAACCAGAAGGCTTTATGGGAAGTTAACTTCACAGAAGGAATACAGGGAGGCATGAAGACATTATGTGCTGATTAATATCTCCTGCAACTCCACACCTCTGATGTGGGTTTTTTTCTCCCATTTTGTTGACTTAACAGACTGCAGTTCTGCCTCTGAGTCCCAGATACAGTAAGAGATGGTTTTACAAAAACCCTCTAGTCATTCTGAGAATATATATCACCAAATTTTTCTTTGTCTGCGTGGAAGATTGAGTAGAAAACTAATTTCCCCATGGAGAGCAAAGCGGGAGTTGCATCGAGAAAAATGAGAAAGGAATCAAGACCGCCCCAACAAAATGTCAGAATCAAAACTTAAAACAAAAATCAAAGCATGCAGACCACGGTTCAAATTAATTAATCAAAAATGTTGGCTGTTAGTGAGTATTGATTCACATACAGGACAGACTGCAGGGGTAATACAGGCAGGTTTATAACAGTGAAAAACCAGGAGAGCTGCTGAGGCATTAACATGTAATCCCAGGGAATATCCTGTGGGTTAAATTGGGAAAGTCTAAAAGCTTCTTTTTGCTCTGTTGAGAAAAAAGGCGAGTGAGGAGATGAAGGCAATAGAAATTACTATGTCAAGCCGTGATGGATACAATTCAAACAAAAAGAGTGCATCTGTAGTTCCTACTTACTAAACATCCCATTAGATTTCCATGTCTTTGCTTAACTAACATTGAACTGCTGATCATTTCAAAAGCAAATAAAGCAAGCAAACAAAACCCACTCTTGACTAATGGACTCTTCATTCCTTCCCTCTGTCCCAGCTTGTTTTGGTTCTTGTGCAGGAGTTTTTGCCTTTGAATAGGCACAGAAGCTCAGATCTGGGTGCAAGGGGAATCAGCATGGCATAAATATTAATAAATATGGAATTAACATTACATTTAACAATACATTAGCCCTGTGTGTAAGGGAGTGCTTTGATTGTCCAGAGCCTAATGACAGTGAGAATAGGGTTGACTGTTCCTGGGTAAGCATGAGGTCATGGTAAGCCAACAAGGTCATGGTGGGAGTCTGCTTTAGACCACCCAACCAGGATGAAGAAGCAGGTGAAATGTTCCATAAGCAGCTGAGGGAGAAGCCTCATGATCATCAGCCCTTGTTCTCATGGGGACTTCAACTTACCAGGCAACACAAAAATACAACACAGTGGAGACGAAACAGTCTGGAAGGTTGCTGAAGTGGGTGGAATAGAACTTCCTGACACAGCTGTCTTGAGCAGAGAGATCACAAGGAAGGAAGGAGAGGGGTGCAAACTGCTGCCTTGGGCTTCCAGAGGCCAAAGTTTGGCCTGGTAAGAGCCTGGTTGATGAAGTGCCTTGGGAGACAGCCCTGAAGGGCAAAGAGCCCGTGAAGGTTGGGAGTGCTTTGAGAAGGAAATAGAGGTGGAGCAGCAGGCTGTTCTCACATGCTGAGAGACATGGAAGGGCTTAGATTGGATATTAGGAAAGATTCTTCACAGAAAGTGTGGTGAAGCACTGGAACAGGCTGCCCAGGGCAGTGATGGATTTAACATCCCTGGAGAGATCCCCTGTGGATGTGGCACCTGGGGACACGGGTTAGTGGTGGCCTTGGCAGTGCTGGGTTAACAGCTGGACTCAGTGATCTCAGAGGTCTTGTGCAGCCCTGATGATTCAGTGACAAATACACAATTAAACACAAGTGTTTTGCTGAATCAGTCTGTGGGATTAGCAGCAGAATGAGGAGCAATGGTCACAAACTGAAACACAAGAAGTTTCACCCCAACATAAGAAAGAACTTTATGTTAAGGGTGGCAGAGCACTGGAACAATTGCCCAGGGAGGGCATGGAATCTCCCTCTCTGGAGACATTCCAAACCTACCTGGACACTTTCCTGTGCACTGCTCCAGGTGACCCTGCTTTGGCAGGGAGTTTGGACTGGATGATCTCCAGAGGTCCCCAGCTCTTCTGTGGTTCTGTGATTCTGTGATTATTTTACCTTCTGTGTGTGGGATCCACCTAATTTAGCAACTTAACACTTAGGAAAGGTAATATGCTCAGGCTGAAATGACAGGTAATGGATGGAGAGAGGCACTTGCATGATCTTCTGAAACATATGTTGATATTGCCATCTAGAGAGCTTTGGTATTATTAGGGGATTTCACGTAAATAAATACTGACAGTGCAGTGCAGTGATGGGGCTTTTCAAACTAACTGTTCTCCAGATTTCCAGAAAATGCAATTTTGTTTCTTTGTGCAAACCCAGTTGTTTTTCTCTTACATAACTTTAGTCCAATTGGGTTTCTTCCAGATTTGGTTCTCACAAGCTCCATTTAATTTCGTTTTATTCTTTGAGAAATACGATTTTCCATTTATCACTTCTGGGAAACAGGTGCTGTTTGTAGGGGAGGGAACAAGACATACTGCCCAGGTTTGCAGTCTTATACTTTGTTATGCTGTGCTAGTGTGTAGAGAAATGGTGCAGGAAAATGCCAAGCACCATCATTATATTTTATTTGTAATGACACTCTGGGATTTTAACGTGTGAGCATATATAGCAGCAATTTAAACCTGGAGTTCATTAAATCAGGGAACACAGACCTGAGCTTCTGTTCTGTGAAACATTTGGGAGCCTAGTCCTGTTTTCTAAAACCCCAGCTCTAAGCAGGGCGAGCAGATGCATGCAACTTTGAAAATGTGCAGACACGAAGCAATAACTCGTTCCCAGAACCGTGAATATAATATAAATAAATATTAACTGTTTCACAGAAGCATGGCTACGAACCCAAGCTGCAGCTGGAGCCCAGCAGATGATGCTGCTCCCTCGAGTCTATAGGAGCAGGAGCTCTGAAGGAGGCAGGAAAACGTTCCTCTTCACAGTCTGTCTCAGAGGATTTGCTGTCAGACTTATTTCTTTGAGTCCCTTTTGTGGCTCTCATGTCAGGTCAGCTCAGTGCAGGCCAGTGCAGGAAGGAGTGCTACCACTGAATTAAATCTGAAGCTTGAGCCCCACCCCTTGTACCAATTTCTACCACAAAATCTGCAAAGGTTAAAATAAGATCATGGCCTCTTACAGGCCAAACTTGTCCAAGAGGAATCCTCACTATGGAGAAAAGTATTTCCTAGTCTAAAAGATATGGAGCACTCAAACCCCTAGTCTCCAACATTTTTGTTTAATTATTTTCTTTCCTTTCTATTCCTAATCCTTAAATGCTTACCCTAACCTAAACTTCAGCATCTTTTCTATTATCATTATTTTCCCCAGGCTGATGGAAGTTCTATACATTTTCATTGCCTCTAAATCTACTTCCTGTAATCAGAGCCAGCTCTGTGTAAAACCAGACTGCTCTGCTTTGCCTCTGTAAAGGAGGTTTCTGCTTTCTGCAGTCCTGATGTGTAACACTGTGATGGGGCACCATGTCCACCTCAAGGCTCAGCAACTTGATTCCATCAAACTCTGGACTGAAAGGCATCTGGCACTGGAGTTTACCTGCTGCCTGCTTCATTGTTTGGTGACAGATATAAAACAGTTGCATTGTCTCCTCAGTTTGGTTCAGTGAGAGATTTCCAGGGAAAGCAAAGTAGGTCTTGTAGGAACATCAGGGTTTCGTGTGCCTGAGAGCATTGTCCAAGCACTTCTTGAGCTCTGGTAGGTTTGGGGCTGTTTTGGGGCTAGGGAGCCTGTTCCAGTGCCCAACCAAAAGGTGAATAACCTTTTCCTGATGTCCAGCCTAACCCACCCTGACACATCCTCATGCCCTTCCCTCAGTTTTTATCGCCGGTCACCAGGGAAATGGGATCAGTCTTGCTCACATTTCGTAGACAGGAACTAAGACACCAAAATCAACCTGAGTGCTCAACCTTGCTTAAATCATTTCAAAAATAGCAACAGAACTGCCTAGCACAGAATCACACAAAATGTGTGATGGACTAGATGAGAAGCCAAATACCCCCAAATTTCTCTGCATCCTGGGCTGTTGAGTGCTTCTCTTGTCTCCCTCTGAGCTTCCCAGATTGCAATCAGTGGGATACTTTGGACTATTCTCCTTGACTTTTACATATTTTAAAAGTTATTTTAAGGTTGTCTGTATTCAGTATTGTTAGGGGCTCATTTCAATATGCATATGTATTTAAATGTATTCATACCTCCCCCACCTGTCCCTGTAGTGACTGTCAGCTGTGCCTGGAAAACCTGCCAATTACTGTAATTTCCAGAACAATAACAGCCTAATTGATAGGCAAAGTAAATGAAGGAGCAACAAGGAGATCATCAATGCTGGCAAGAGAGTCAACAACACCCAGAGTTGTCTCTGGGTGTTCTGCTAAGTTGAGGACTTCAAAGCAGCTCATAGAAATTCATATTAAAATGCATAAAGTGTGTGATCCTTCCTGCTTCACTCAGGATAGGGCAGAGTGGAGAATTAAATATCAGACAGGATTTTAGAGCCTTACTCACTTGTATTTGAACTAAGTTTTATGAGGGAGGACCTTATGGAGAATGATCTGTCACAAAATTCTGCTTCAGCTGTGCAGCTCCATACTGTTTTCAAGGGCAGTCCGTGCCCAAGCAAAGCATCATAGTCAGGAATCTTGGGATAAATCCGGATATTTTCCATGTTTTGAGTTTCAATTCTGCATTACTATGAAGTGGGAAATATGTACCCAAGTACTCCAAGGGTGGAAACATTTATCTTGCTATTACTAAAGACAATTCCCAAAAATAGGCCTCAGGTGGCAGTTTGAATCTTTTCCTGTCTTTGGGATGATGGACAGTTGGTTTCTACTTTCAGTAATATCTTCCTCCTCCATTCTTGCTATGGTCATGTGCTGATTTCTCTTATTGCAAGAAGGAGGTAAATTCCTGGACAAAAGATTTATGGAACCTTTGTGTCAGGAATAATTTCTAAAATTTGTGACAAATACCAACCTCAAGGCATTGTTTTTGTGGTTTGGTTTTTTTTTGTTTGTTGGTTTGGTTTGGTTTTTTTTTTGTTCTTTGTTTTTGTTTTTTTTGTGTGTGTTTTTACTAAAGCAGAGGTTTAGGTTGTGGATCTGTATCAGTTTGTCTGGGTATGCTTTACCCCAAACCAGACACAGATTTTTAAGCCTGAAAAGATCCAAGGAACAGCACTGATGTTGGGTGAAGCCACTCCAAACCTTGAGAAAAAAAAAGGAAAATTTATGCACATAGGAGCAAGAAGAGAGAAGTAAAAACTACAAAGAAGAGAAGTAAAAAAGGAAAAGCTCTTAGTTTGTGAATAGAAAAAATTAATATTATATATATAGAATTATAGATATATAATATAGAAATAGATATATTATGGAAATATAGATTATATATATTATATAGAAATATAGATTATATATTATATAGAGATTTTAAGGCCAAAATCATTACTTTAGTAGTCATTTGATGTACTCAATAGATACAGAATTATTAATAATTCTATAATAATAATAACATCAATTTAGCTCATATATTCCTTTTCTTCAGAAAATCACAAAACACTTTATAAAGGAGGTCAACATCATTAGCACTATTTCAGATTGTAGAATTCACCTGAAAGAGGATTTAAGCAGAAGTCGCTCAGTAGCCTGCTCTTGAAATTTGCTCAGGATGCTTTCCTCTTTTGTCTATCAGCAGTATTTGCAAGTCTAAGCATCCTGGAAAAATTGTACCAGGTGATGTTTTTCACTTTCAATATGCAAATGGCATTTCTTTTTCTTTACAGTGACTCATCAGAGCAAAACCAGGGAAAGAACTTTGCTTTTACGTGTTTCTAGAGTAAGGTAACAAGATTTCTTCAGGATTTTCATTGGAGGCTTTTTCCTTCCAAGCAATGTAGAGTGGCACCATGTTCTCCATCCTGACATGATTCCAGGTAAGCCAGGATCATTCCTTGACCTTACAGCAGCTTTCAGCCACATCTTACCTAGAATGAGCTGAAGTGTGAACATCCTAAAACAACAGTGCCTGTAATTAATTCAAAAACTGAAAGCATGATGAAATCCAGTTAACTCCCTCCATCATTAGTTATGAACATATTGAGATATTTTTAGTCAACTAAAAAGCAGATTCTTCATTACAATCTGATGAAGAATTTACAGTGTTTGCAAATACGTCTTGTGAGTCTTGAACTGCACACCAGCAGCCCTCAGTCTTTTCAAGTGTCATGTCAAGCTATGTAAGTAAAAGACTGTAAGAATTTGCTTGATCAACCAACACTAGGAAGAAAATGAAAACCCACCCCAAACAAATAAACTAAAGCTAACCAACCAACAAACCAAACTCTCTCGTTGGTTTTTCTCATTTGTTGACCATAACATGTTAAATTGTTCCTTTAAATATCACATTGGTCAGAAGCTTGCAGTGTTGAAGGAGTAATTTCTCTGAATTGAATCTCCCTGTTCATCATTTACCTCCTGCAACTCCCTTCACTCCCCATGTTCAGGGGTGGGATGTTATCCTATGCACTCCTTTGGTCTGATCTGGGATGGACAATCTTATATACCTTTGGGTTAGAGTGAGAAGAAACACTGGGAGTGAATAAATCTTTTTATTCTCTGTGTCAGGCAACAACTTGAATCAAATCCACCAAACCATGAAATTTTATATATGGGTACATAAAGTGAGGGACATTAATCACATTTATTTCAATTTCCTACTATTCAACTAAACTTCAGATCAAAGAGGAATAACCCACATTTCCAACATGCTTTAACTGATAAGGAAGTGCTGGCATTCCAGAATTAAAAAAAACCCACCAGATGAAACCATTATTAATCTAATTTTGACCATGACTGTCCTTGCCTCAATGAAATTAGACATCTCTATGACTTGAAAACTAGAATAGTGTGGAAAGCCTGAAAAAGGTCCTAGAAGAGATCTGGGAGCCAAAACATTCTGCAAAGAGCAGAAAATAGCATTTATTGTGTGAATTTTCCAAATTTTCCCATGATCTAACATAGAGTCATAGAACCATAGAGTAATAGAATGATTTAGGTTGAAGGGACCTTAAAGATCATCTCATTCCAAACCCCCAGCCATGGGCAGGGACACCTTCCACTAGCCCAGGTTGTTACAAGCCCCATCCAACCTGGCCTTGGACACTTCCAGGAAAAGTGGAGATTTCCTATTCCTTGTTAGCAGGAAATATGACTAAACTACAGGGGTGAGACAGTGGTGCCAACACAGGTTTGCTTGGAGTTTGGATCAGACTCCAATTCTGCACAATGAGAGTCGTGTCCTTCAACTGTGATCCCTTTAACACATTGCACATAAAAAACCTGCAACTCGTTAAAAAAAAAAATCCTTAAATGTCACATCTGTAGCACAAGACACGGTTGTACTTGTAAACAAGAGGTAATGGCCTAGGGGGAAAGGAGACAGTAACACCTGAGACAGCATATGCCATAAATTTTTGGGGTATTTTGAAATCAATTTAGCCACCATCTCCCCTGTGCTTCAAGGTATCCTGAACAGCCTCTCTCAGCTTTCACACCAGCTCCAAACTCCATTGTTTTTCTTGTCCACTGAAAGCAGGGTGTGGAAGAGTGCTCTGAGCAGGTGGATTGGGTACAGCACAAATGAAATCACTGGCAGGAGTCAAACTCTCATTTCCCCATCGTTCACTGCAGAGGGTGCTGTCTGCCCACATTCCTGGTCCTCAGGAAACAGGTGGGGAGAAAAGGCCTGAGAACTATTTAATAGTTGAAGAGGCAGGTCACAGGATGTTATCAAAATGCACTAAAAATGTGCATATCTAAAGACATAAAGTTACATTTCAGAATCATAACACAGTAAGCCACAGCAGAGCAAAGCCTGATTGAAATTCTAAACAAGCACAAGACAGTCAGCTCTGACTTGAATACAAAAAAAATGAGGCTTTCCTCCTCGCCTTTAATGAAGTTTAAGTCTGAAGTCATCCACGTAGTCAGTGATGCTAAAGCATAAACAGCAGCTCCTTCCTGGTAAGATCACAAAGTTTTGGGAATATGTTTTCATACTGTTTTCACTCAGACTCTGGAAACCAGCTGAAACATCGGAATTTTGTTAAGAAACAAGACAAGTGGGGTTTTATTTGGGAAGTAGCAGCCTGGAATCAAAGACAGCCAGTCATTCTGTCCTTTTTGTGTTTGTGGGGATGGCAGGGCCAGTCTTGCTTTCAGCTTAAGTCAGTCATCTGATAGCACCAAAAATTGAGAATTTCGTCCCTAAATCCAGGAGAGTTTATGTGTTGTTCAGATTAACCTGCAACACTGTTGTTTAAAATATAAAATGAGGATCTCTGGTGTGCAGGGAAGACGTCAGATTTGCTCTTACCACTTCCCTCCAGGTCTCATGCTTTTCCAATTTCCATTTGTGAAGCAGGCTGTTCTGTGAAAAGTGACCACCCTTCCCAAAATCCACAGTCTGGTGAGAAATGGATGCTCTTGGGTTAGAGGAGAGGACAAAGAGGCCAGTTGTCCCATGACTTAGATGGTCTACTGTGTTTTGAGCCAATCATGGAGACAACAGAAGGGATTTCAGCTGATTTCTGGGAGGACAGGAGATGCTCCCTTCATAACTAACCTCTGAGCACTGCTGCTGGATGTGGCATGGAAATTTCTGCACCATTTCTCATGCCGAATGTGCCCGGGAAAGCAGTGCTAAAATGGACTCTTTATCCGGCCAAAGCAATCAACAGGGCTCAGAGAACATCCCCCTGCTTTGCTGACAGACATCTGTTCACCCTGGGTTTTTCTTTATTCTTTTGCTATAAAAAGATGTGTTAGCATGAAATGCTGTGTTCTTAAAGTGGGGTTCCAGAATATGGGGTTGGGGGATTTTTATGGATGACATCCCTTCCTGCCATTTGATACCAGTTTTGCAGGTTGAGTTATGGTGTAATTCTCCTCAATCATGTAAACTTTGATGAAAATTCAGATTCTTTGTTCCCAGTCTTGCAGCATTTCAAAGCTCTCTCCTGTTGCCAAGGCTAACTGCTGTTGAAGTGGTGGTTTCCCAGGGTGAGAGGAGAGCAGGGATCACAGGGAGGGAGGGCAAGGTTTAAAACCCAGAATAGCCTTAAAAACCGTGACAGCTAAAATTAGGACGGGGGAAAAATAAGTAATTCTGACTGTTGATGTCCCTGGTCTCTGAGTCTTTTCTTAAGAAGCTGTTGAATTCTGCCTTCATGAACAGGCAAGGACAGAAAATATCAAGGCTTGACTGAGGAAAAAAAAAAAATTAACTCTTATGTACAGTATTAAAGTTAGTTATTTACTCACCTTCCCTGTAATAAATTTGCCTTGACTACTTAAGCAAAGCTCATGAAATTTGAGTGGAATCCCAGTGAAAAATCTGTTGCCTCTCTACTATTAAAGAATGTATTGCCTCAATTAAGTCTTCATTGCATCAGGCCAGTGAAAGTGGAGTCACAAAGATTTGGAAGCCTCAGCAGTTTTAATGAATGTAATTTATATATTCAGTCATCAGTACCAGTTTATGGAATTGTTTAACAGCCTTCCCTCACATATATAAATCAAATTAAATGAATTAATCTTTAAAAAATGTAAATGAAAAACCTCACAGAAGTCCAGAGTTTTATTCATTACATACAATAAATATTCCTCATGGAAAGGCAACAAATGACATGCCTCTGGGGATTGGCCCTTTCCAAATCCTTGCTAGCAAGAAGCTATTGAGTTCACTGGGGATTTTGCCTGAGCAAAATTCCCAGATTTGAGCCAGAAACAATACCAGAAAAACAGTCAAGGAAAATGATGGTAAACAAGTTGTCATAACAATTCTCTGGATAGAGTGAGCATGAGCAGGGGGCTTAAACTGGTCAGAGAAAAACATCAACCCCCCTCAAGGAGCACGGGGGAACAGGTTTGCCAGTGAAATGAAGTGTGTAAAAACGAGATGGAATTCTGGCCATACGTTGTTTTTTTTGGTGCAAACTGCTCCAAAGGCCAATTAACCTCAGATTTAAAGGGTGTGCAATAGAACATTTAAGTTGGCTGAACTGGTAAAAAGTGGTAACTCCAGGGAAATTTTGAGTACAAACTTCACTGGTATTTTCAACTTTGGAGAATTTAAAAAAAAAAAAAAAAAGAATTAATTAAATAACTGGTAATTTAATGACACTCCTTTTCATAAAATAGGGTTTTTTTTCTATAAAATGTGAAGTCCACAATAGACATATAGTAACTTGTCTTCATATCACATAACGATTACTACCTTTAAATTTGGTCTAACTAATTTAATTAATATTTAATACTCAGCTATGCCAATAGTAGCAACTTTACTATATTTTTAATTCTTCCTTTTTTTTTTTTTTTACTTTTTTGGAGGACAGTTATATTCTCCACTGAACCACCAGCCAAAACTCTCCTTTTGCCCTTTATGCCAACAAGACTTGCCAATCTTAATTTATCATCAAGGACTTAATTTTACCAGTATTAAACTCATCAAACATCACAGAGAATAGTTCACACAGAGTGTGGCAGAGTGCTCTAATTTTGATGACCAAATTTCATCTAATAAGTACCATGTAGATGGGCAGTATCATAAAAATACTCCCTTTCCAGTACTATGTCCAAATAATTATGGAATTCAAGTCTGACAAGATCCTGGAAGGTTTTTCTGGTCAGTGGCTCACACATCAAGATTGACCCCGGATGGTCTGCAGCAGATGTAGGTGAGTGAAATATCTGATGTGACTCTCAGACATGCAACAGTTGTCTGAGACATTAAACCACGTTTGATACTAGTTTTGAAGGGGGAGATGTAAAATGAGTATTTAGCAGTTCATCATTTGTGCAAATATTACCAAATCACAGAGCAGAGATCCAGGACGAAATGGAAAACAGCAGAGCTCCTTTGACCCCTTCACTCACAACACTGACAGTAATCAGCTTATATGTGTCAAACTAAGGGAACAAGAGCATTTATAAGTGTTATTTACAGGGTGACACCTCACTATCACTTTATACCCCAGTGAACTCCTTTATATTATTGTGAAATGTATTTCTGCACTCTGGCATCATCAGTTGCTGTTTCCTTCACTCCTGCCCGTGAGCTGAGGTTCACAGAGATAGCGAAGATCAAGTGTAGACCCAAGGGTGAAAATTTTGTAGCTACAAGCCTGGGGAGCACAGCTGACCTTCAGGATAGATTATAATTTTTTTTTTCCCTCAATAATAAAGGCAAACATAATCCAAAATTTCACTGGGTAAATTTTGTTAAGATGGGATATTGCTGGAAAGAGATACTCACTGTGAGGATAGAAGCTAATGAGTTCTCATGGCTTCCCTGTCCTCCAGCCCTGCTGCTAGTGATCCAATTTTCATTTCTTCAGTGCAGATACTTCACAAAATATTCTGAGCTGGGAGTGTTTTGGTCATGTAAACTTCAGACCTGCTTTTGCAGAGAACACACCATAACCACCTTCATTACTTGGCTTCCGTGGCATTTCTGAAATGCCAAAACAGTGCAGAAGATGAGTTTCTGAGCTGTTACATTGCCTGATCCAGATTCTTCTGCAATAAATGGGGAAAAAAAATCCCTTAGGTCTTTTCCTTGTTCTCGAGAATTGCATTATGTTTCTCTCCCACCCTGCAGATCTTTTTCTCATTTACTGCATCACTTCTCAGCTTCTCACCACACCTGACTGTTCATTTAAACATCTCCTTATTAACAGTGTACGGTGGAAGCTTTTAGTTTTACTTTCTGTCAGATTTAATTACAAGCTTCATGTTTCTTTCACTTACACATGCCTTTGCTGATGTTTAACCAGCCTTTTTGCAGGGAAGAGTGGAGTTTACACAAAAGCTCTGATTATGTTAGAGATAATTGAAGGAAAGCAGGTGGGGTTTTTTTAGGCATCTATCCCTACGTGCTCACAGCCACTGCCATGGTCTCCACAAACAGACAGCCAAAACCATAGGAACTTGTGATTTTTCAAGATGCAAAATGACCTCTTGTGTTCTCTCCCTCCTCCCCACAGGGAGGGGGAATGGGGGCTGTGGTCAGTCCTTCCCACTTTTTCTCTGCCACCCCTTCCTCCTCAGAATGCTCTGGTGTGGAGAATACTCTCAGCCAAAATGAGAGTCCTTGGCAGGGAACTGTAGGGTGTCTTTGCAGCACATGAATTTAGGTCATTGCTTGAACAGGTGAAATATGATAAAATACACATAATATTTACGTATATTACATATGGGTTATATTTTTTTTTTCCCTTTGTGAAGTGAATTTAGGACTTTACTGTCCCTACCTGCACCAGTATGTTTCAGGAAATCTTCCAGTTTCAGAGCTGCTTTATAAGATCCTTGTTCCAGAGAGACAATCGACAATCATGTGGCTGTCTTTTTTTTTTTTTTCTTTTTCTTTTCTAATTTTTCTTTCAGAATGAAGAAATTTCACTTTGCTGTGTAAGATGAAAAGGAAGAGCAAGGCAGTTTAACATCAACCCTCTGTGTTTTCAGACTGAGATTTCATCTTCAGTTGACTGAATTTGTTTTTAGTGTATTTCAGCCTTTTATTTTTTATCTTTTATAGTTTGTTGTCCCTGTGAATTTAAAACCACCTGAGTATAATTAAACAGTAATTTAATTTAAGAAATTACAGGAATTAAATACAACCATCCTCCCCTGACTAAAGCACAGTGTTTATCACACTACTTTAAAGAGTGGTCAGGACAAAGTTTCCACTCAAACAGATTCAATGATCTGTGTTCTCCCTTTTCAATCTCACTTCTGTGGATTGAAGGGAATTGAAGTTCAGCTCATAATAGCGTACTCACCAGGACTGAATTCAACAGTAAAAAATGAAGGCTTTGGACTTAGAGGGTCAACAGTGGTGATTTTTGATGCAGCATAGAAGGTTTTTGATTGGAAGTGACTGAGAAGAAAGACCTGTGCACAGTGACCAGTCTCAAACCAGCTGTGGCACTTTCTCAGGCCTGTGCTCATGGTCTTCCTCGTGTCTTTGGGTTTTTCCGGCACTCCCGACTCAGGAAGGTACATGGATTGTCAATTAGTCATGCTCAGCGGTGCACAGGAGAGAACAAGCTGTAGAACCACAGAATCAGAGAAATACAGAATAATTTAGGTTGGAAAAGACTTCCAAAACCATCGAGCCCAACCTGTGCCCGGTCCCCACCTTGTCACCCAGAGCAGAGCACTGAGTGCCACGGCCAGTCATTCCTCGGACACCTCCAGGGCTGGGGACTCCACCACTGCCCTGGGCTGCCCCTTCCCTTGTCTGATCACCCTTTCCATTTAGAAATTCTTCCTGATTTCCAACCTGAGCCTCCCCTGGCACAGCTGGAGGCCGTTCCCTCTCCTCCTGTCCCTGTTCCCTGGGAGCAGAGCCCGACCCCCCCCCAGCTCCCCCCTCCTGTCAGGGATTGCAGAGCCAGAAGGTCCCCCCGAGCCTCCTTTTCTCCAGGCTGAGCCCCCCCAGCTCCCTCAGCCCCTCCTGCTGCTCCAGCCCCTTCCCAGCTCCGTTCCCTTCCCTGCACACGCTCCAGCCCCTCTGGGTCTCTCCTGGCTGAGGGTCCCAGAACTGCCCCCAGGGCTGGAGGTGCCCCAGCAGGGCCAGCCCAGAGGAACAATCACTCCCCTGGTCAAGTTCTCACATTAGACAGGAAATTCCGAAGCTTCAAACTCTGTTGAAACAAAAAAAGTATAAATATTTTTTAAAACATGTGGGACAAAATGTTCTGAGGATACTTTTAGAATAATTTTGCCATTTAATCGTGTTGCCCTGTACTGGAGCAATGTAACACACGGGAAAGATTCAGCCTCGGATAAGGGAGGCAGAAATTCAGCTGTTCTTTTGTACATTAAGTGTCTTCAAATGGCTTGGGCTAAATTAACTTCACTCTAGGAGACTTGCAGAACCAAGAGACATTAGAAGTTATTTTTGACTCCTCATGGCTGATGATTGAGCTCTGCAAGATGGTAAAAGCTGCCATAAAACTGGAGAGAACTGTCTATGCAATGGAATAATAAAAGTTTCTACAGGAAGCCCTTCACCTCCCACCCACCTAAAATAAAGGTTTTGCACTAGAAAACAATTTTGGAAGAAAGCTGCTTTAATATTTGAGTAAACTAACATCCATTTTTGTTGTTGTTGTTGTTTTGTCACTTGCTGCAGCTCATATGCAGGAGTAAACAGGTAGTAAATAAGGCATTTGATCTTTAGTCTTTGCAGTGCTTAATGAAGGTGATTGCCTTAGTGTATCTGGTATTCAGGGTCTCCCAAAATGAACTGGGACCTCCCAGAAGTAAGGAAAAATTAAAAATACATCACTGAAGGCTATCATGGCAAATTTCAGCTATGCAGATGCTACAGCAGCAGGTATCTACCCTGAATGGGTTGGAATCCTTGCATGTGTTTGGATATGAGATATTTATCTGTTATTTCATGCTAGAAACACACACTGTAGCTGCTGAGCCCCGTGATGAAAAACAGGGATCTGCTCATAACCTCATAAAACAGTCGGTGCTGTCATGTTGTGGGAATGATGAAGATATTCAAGAAGAATCATACAGTTTCTTTTCCTTTTCTGGGTATGCATTTGTTATTTTCACTTAGAAACTCAGTTTGGGCATCCACACACAGGCTTTTAAAGAATTATTATTAAATCCTTTACCGTATGGGCCATAATAACAGGAAGTTATTTCACATATCAAGACGGATGGAGCACAGTTCAAATTTAAAAGCAGATACACTGCAGATCCATCTAACAGTCACTTCAGCCAGAACTCTTTCAAAAGACTGTGATTCATCAAGGAACAGAACAATTTCCATGTCCAAAGCTCTTTTTTTTTTTTTTTTATTGTATCTCTAAGTGCCTCACAATCAGTGGAGAAATGTCTTTTTCCAGCCAACTTTAAGCCATGAGCTAAGTGACTACCTGTTCAAAGTGTTTAGTGTCAGCTCAGAAAACACAGAAAACTCCAGACAAAAGGAGAAAATTAGCATTCCCAGCAGTACAAAAAGTTCATGCAAAGCCGAAGATTCAAATAATCTCCATTCTAGTCTTCTGAAAAAATACCCAAGGGTCTGTGAAAAAAGGATTTTCACTAAATTTTTGGTTGATGATTTATCCAAAACTGAAAATTTTATCATAGTAGAAAAGTTGGCTTTCAGAATGTGTGAAGCTTCTGAGGAGTCTTCAGAGGCATTGTGTGTGAAGATACAGAAGCAAACGAAACAGAAAACTCAAGCTTCCTTTGCTGTGGGTAGATCATCGTGCCAGAAAAAAACTCGGCACCTTTGCCTGAAAATACAAGACACTCCAGGAAAAGTGTTACAAATTTAATCTACCTGAGAGTGGGTGCAGCACCTCTGGTGAGAAGACACCAAGCAAAGGGGAGGTGACAGCAAACAGCAGGTGAAGAAGCCACTGAAACAGGCGTTTGTCCTCAGCTCTTCTCCTGGCTTCTTTTGTGAATTGGCACAAAATGACACGGTGTTAATTCAATTTCCCAGTGACCTGAAGCTACAGGGAACCTCCTTTTAACAGAAAAATCAGGACTTTAATTCCTGAAGGCTGCGTGACCTTGAAGACTGGAATTAAAAGAAAGCTGAAAGGAATTTACTAGGAAAAAAAAAAAAAAAAGTAAGCCTGCATACTTGGAGACTGATCACAGGCATTTCTGTTGTGAGCTGGGACACAGCAGTTGGAAAAGAGTGAGAAGGGAGGACTGGTGGGGTAGCACAACTGGTGGCAAAGGTGACTGGGAAATACTGGTGTGGTGCCAGCAAGGAGGAAGCTGAATGCAGTAGCCAAAAACTGTTTCCAGTAGACTCGAGGAAAATTCCTGTCCTGGTATAAGAAATGGAAGAGAAATTCTAAGGAAAGGAAAGATCATTTGAAGATAAAACCCCCCATATTTGGAACAAGAACATCTGATTCTAACTTTCCATGAATACCTTTGAGCTGATAACAAAAAGATTTCACATTTTAAGACCGGTGAAGTTTTGGAATAGTATTTTAATAATAATTGTAACAACCACCATGTGGTATTCAACTTCAGTTTCCATCTCTCACAAGAACACAGGAATGTCTCTCTGAGCAAAGTGCTAGTTTTCGTTTTAGGAGCTTCTGGCTAAATGCTTCATGCTAAATCTGCATGGCACGATGACGATTTCTTTTTTGGCAGATGACAGCATGGAAAAAAAGTGGCACTTCTGTTTTACCCTCTTATAGCAGGGCCTGATGAGAAAAGCCTTGTCCCTGGATGCACATGCTGGTTTCTGTGTGGCTCACCATGATCCGTGCTCTCCCACTGAGACCTCTCTAAACTGCTCTTGAAGTTCAGATGTTTATACCAATGACCAGCACTGATAACTTAAACACACTGCTCTACTCTTAGAATCTTGCAATGTGTAATAATATTGGTTATATATGATCTCTCAGCCAAAAAAACCCACCTATATGTTCTTTCACTGATGCTCAGCTCCTCGTTGTTCTGAGTGGAGGCAGAGGGACTCCACAGACTAATATTGCAACTGGGTTTTATTCCTAAAATTAATTTTTTTTTCAATTCAGTTAATTGAAATTAAATGAATTGAAAAGGGAAAGGGATTTCCCTTTCAGCTCTAATTGCCCTAAATTTCTTCAGACACTGCTCGTTGCTCCTTATAATGTTGCTCCACCTGACTTTAACTCCTGCCTCTTCTGTTAAATTAAATTTGTCACTGCAGGCTTTCAGTGTGCAGAAAGGTCCTTGAAGGCTCACTTATATCAAGGAACAAACGCTGGTGCTTTCCAGGGGAATGGTCATTTGGGATTGAAGACTTGTCATGTGGACTATGTAGATGTTCTCATTACTACTTTTAAACATGTACAACATGAAAGGTAACTAATCTAGATTCTTTCTCATCTCCTTTAGAGGGAAGTTGGTGACTCTAATGCACTTTGACACCTTTTCACTCAAATTTATTTTGCATCCTTTGCACCTCCTCCATTTTCCTGGAATCACTCCAGTCCCACTACCTGTTTTTCTAAGACTCATTTAAGTGTTGCAAGTACCTCTGAAAAGTGCAGTGTACCCTTACCAGACTGGGGTGCTCTTCTGAAACCATCTCTTTTTCCATCATTATTTCCTTATTTGACAAGCTCAAAGCCCTACTCTCATGCCCCAGTCTCCTGGGAAAAATCATAATATTTTGAGGAAGGTTTAAAAAGCAAAAAACTTCACCAAACATGATCCTGTTTCCATCTTTCTCTCCATTTTTTGAAAGAGGGCCTGGCATGATTTCTGGCTGACTTCAGCACAGCAAGAATCCTTCCTTGTCAGTGTTATTCCAGGTGAGACCAGCTTTCTAATGGCTTTATTTTATCAGGATGACACCAAGAGGAATGTTGTTTATGATGGGAATAAAAAATGTGGGGTCTGGCTCAGAGCAAAACCAGGAAGATGGGTCCTATTTCGCTCTTTTGTTTTGAGGGATAACTCATTTGGACCTACTTTCAAAGGCAAGTTTTAATTAAAAGCACATTGTGCAGATTTGTAAGAAAGTGGCTAACTGGGAGAAGGTCAGCTGTCTTGAAAGCAGCAAGCCATGGGAAAACTGTGCTATTATGGGTTACATAAGCATAACAAAGCTTTCATCTATAATTACTATTAAATTTGTCCCCTTTGAATAGACTGCATAGCTCCACTGGCCTTCGGGGCTTTAGTTAACATGGGCTTTGACTTTTTGCTGGTGAAAGATACTTCCCAATCAGCAAAGAATATAATGAGACCTGATTCTTCCCTTTCAGGAGGAGAAGAGAGTGGGCAGGAGAGAGAATCGAGTACAAAGGCAAAGGAACACAAAGGCAGCTGAGCACAAATTGCACCAGATAAAGGTCAGCTTGGTGTTTCAGGACAGACCAAATTTAACCCCAGAGATCCTCTGTTTGTTTATGAAACACTGAAGAAGGGCATGTCCTGCAATAACTGCTAATAAAAAGGGGCATTGCTTGTCATCTGTGAAGAGTAGATAGGTGTGGGGCAAGATGTAACACTCAGAGAGAGGAAAAAGATTGCTTATCATAGTTGTACCAAGGGATGGATTAATCTTCATGTTCAAAGGTTGGAAGCAAGATGAGCATCACAGAGACCAACCATCAGCTGTAGAGAGAGAGGCAACACAAGCCGAAGTCTGGAAAAAGTATCATCATATAGATCATAAATCATAGAATCACAGAATATGATGAGTTGGAAGGGATCCACCAGGGTCATCCAGTCCAACTCCTGGCCTTGCACTGGACATCCCAAGAGTCACTCCATGTGACTCAGAGTATCATCCAAATGCTTCCTGAGCTCTGGCAGGCTTGGTGCTGTGACCACTGCCCCGAGGAGCCTGTTCCAGTCCCCAAACACTCTCTGAGTCAAAATGTTTGTCATGATATCCAACCTAACCCTTCCCTGACTCAGATTCATGCTGTTTCCTCGAGTTCTGTCGCTGGTCACAAGAGTGAAGAGCTCTGTAAGGATGACATGGAGCTCGTGAAGGAAGGTCAGCAGAGGGTTAAAAAGATGAATAGGGGACTGGAGCATCCCTATTACAAGGAAAGGCTGAGGGAGCTGGGCCAGTTCAGCACCAAAAAGAGACTGAGAATGTCTGAAAGGGGGGCGGTCAGAGCCCAGCTCTGCTCAGGGGTGCCAATAAATAAGACAAGAGGAATGGGCAGAAACTCACGCACAGGAAGTTCCACCTGACCATGAGGAAGAACTTCTTTAATGTGAGCACTGGAACAGACTGTCCAGAGAGGGTGTGGAGTCTCCCTCACTGGGGGATATTCCAGAACCATCTGGATGCAGCAATCCTGTGCCATGTGCTCTGGGATGACCCTGCCTGAGTCCATTCCCAACTCAGTCCTGTGACTCTGTATGTGCTACTGGACACACTCAAAGTAGAAGAAAGGGTTAGGTGGACTTTTGGCTACAGCTGTTTTCATGTTGTACTGTTATGAGCAAGAGCAGGAGAGCTCCTATACATGTATGTGTATCTATAGGACTAATCTGTGATGTCTTTCACTGAAACACATTTGCTTTGGTTCTGCTCAATTCATTCAGCTTTCCAAGTGTCCATTGAATAAGATCTGCTATTAATGCAGGCTTGAAGGTGGACATTGTCTCTGAGGCATGTCTTACATGCTGCTCTTAGTAGCTTTTCCTTTCAAACTCCTTTTTTTTCTTTTCTTTTTTTTTTTTTCCCTCCCCAAACTGACAAATGCATCAGTGAGTCAAAGTTAAGTGCTTGAAAGAAGTTACATCTGAAAACTTGCCATGACTCCGTTCCACCTCAAGCAGAAGTACAGACATTGCCCTGCTGACTGGACACGAAAAATGCAGTCTAAGGTTTTTTCAAAAGAAGTGGCATTCAATGAAAGCATCATTAGCTCAAGTGGAGCACTATTCTGAGCCTCTTTACTGATAAAACAGTGACTTGTGGAGCAAAGTTCTTTATTTGTAGTTATTAGTAAGCCCAAAGCTAATGCAGTAAAATTCTGGATTCATGATGTCTTTTCATGGGTTGCAGTAAATCTAAAATATTTTCTTTCCTAGAGCAGGAAATGGAAACATTGCTTCCTGCAATTATTTTGCCCTAGGATTAAAGATTTGTTAGTTGTTTCTATATTACCAGTTAGGATAGTGCAGATTGTACTGTAAGTTTTGAAGGAAAGCATCACCTAAAGAACAGATAATCCCCTAAATTTTGCCAGTGGTACATGATCAGGCAACTAATGATTGTACTGTTATGATGCTTTTCTGGCCCATTAAAGTTCTTTAGAGATGATCATCGCCTTTTATCCTCAAAACATACTCAGGCTATCCCTCCTGCACATAATTTTTCAGACAATAATGTGTTAATTTCTATATTTATTTATTTAGATTGTAAGCTTCTTTATTTCCCTGGAGATTTTCTAGCTCCTGCCATAAACTACAGACAAATAAGGACACTTTTTTCCCTTTGCTAAATATCACTGAGCTAAAAACCTGCTTATCATATTTATTACATGAATTATAAAATATTAAAAGGTACTTTTCCCCCCTGAAATATTTCAGTAGATACGTAGACTAAGTGATGAATAAATTCTGGTTCTGGGAAGACCTGTGCTTAACTTTACAGATAAATGCAAGGGGACCACCTGTGCCTATGTTTTTTTAAGACTGGAAACTTCAATGTGCCACACAAGCACAGCTGAAACCTTTCAAGGAACAAAACATGGAAGTGTGTTTTCCCAACAGGTCTATTTTCCCTAATGCCTGCCGTCATTTGCTTTGAAGAGTATAAAAAAAAAAAAAAAAAAAATGACTCCTTGAAAATGCATTCTCAGGTTGGAAATTTAATGACTGGGACTGTGCTGCATGTGCACTTCCATCATCTGGAAAGGGCATGAAAACACTGTTTTGTGCCCAAACATCTGGGCAAACATCTGCTGCCTTTCATTAGGGCCAATTCATAGACCAGCTCCCCGAGCTTTTCCAGCCCAGTTTCCACTACTTGGGCAAACAGCTAATTTGTGGTTGAATATCAAAGCAAAATATTCCACGTGTCTTTCCCAGCACTATTTCCCCCCACACACTAGTTACTCTTGGCCTTTTTCCACATTAAGATTGCAGTGTTTATTTTTACCTGCAACCCCCAGAGTTAGTGCAGACCATTCACCTGCAGAGTTCATTTTTTCGTACCTCTGTCTCATCCAAGTGATAAAAGTCTGACTTTCAGCTTTGGAAGTACTTTTGGCAGTGATTCTTGGAAATTTTATGGCATTGGAATAGGGTTATGTTTTTGTATCGAATAATCCAACAATAGGATTTCCAAGACATGCACTGCAGCGAGCTGGAATGGGAATTGGAAAAGAGAGTGTATGGGGCTTCTTTGCTTCTAGTAGTTGAGTGTATTTCTGCCTCTGCTTCTCACATTTACGACTCAGAAAAAGTATATGGATTTGTTTGAAGGGTATATTTATATAAACATGATTCTGCAAATATTACCATGACTCAGAATGGTAATATTAATCCAATTCAGCCGGTCATGCCTTCTGAATATTTGAAGTTAACTGGACCAGAAAGATTAAATAAAATTGGAATAATGTTGCTGCTTTATATCTGCTTAAAATAATCCAGGATATAGGCTTAATTAAGGCTAGGATTTTAGGTGATGGGTTTGTGTATGTATGAGGCAGATCCTGAAACAACAATGCCAAAGCTGCTTTGAGGGTCCACCCCTGCCTTTCTACTATGCACTGTAAATACAAATTAAGTTCTGCCTTCATTTTTTGGAGGTTGATGTATTTTTTTCTCCCTTTCTTCTCTTCAGCTGAATAGCTAATTTTATCCTAGGGCCAACTTCCAGTCCAGGAAGATCATTACCTCCCACAAAACACAGATTTTGGACTGTGAACCTGATTAGAGCACTAATTAACTAATTCAGCTCAGGACTTAGATCCATACATTTTGTCCCATGCAGCTATTCTGGGTTGCTTTTGATCAGGAGGAAGGGGAATTGGAGCTGCTCTTCAGCTGCATTTTTGGTAGGAAATTACTTAGGGCCAAACTGCAGGCAGGATAAAGCAAGAATTGTGATGAACTTTTAGGCTCAGGACAACCAAGCCACTGTCAAGTAGCACTGCCAGAGAGGTGCTTCATCCAAACAAAATGTCCATGTTCGTGGTGGTTCTGACTTGCAGGGAATCGTCCTGATTTATGGGAATAACAAGTATTGTTAACAAATAGGGGGCCAAAATGTGAGGGGTTTCGCGAAACATCTGCATTCAGGATTAAAAAAATTTACAGTCACGTTTTGTTTTAAAAGGGTCATTTGATCATTTAGATCATGCAAAAATTTTCAGTACTGAATTTTTGCTGTGGCCATGAGACATATAAAGCAGAAAAGCCACATATCACAGGACTGCCAAAGGCAGTAGCAGAAAGAAAGTCAAGTTCTGTATTTAGAGCCAAATAAAGGAAGTTCTAACTTGTTTTTAGAGGAGAATCTACAAGACAGATTTCTGTAAATACAATACAAAAGTCCTCGTAGTGAAAACAGATTTACTGCTTGGAAAGGCTGTTGATTTTGCCAAGAGCCATGAAATTCCAGATGAGAAAATAAAATAATAATTATAATAATAAAATATCACATTATTAGATATTATTTTAGTTTCATTATATTAATATTATTATGCTATATGATGATCATGATGATTATGAAAACATTGTACAGTCTCCCACTGCAAGATAAGTTTACTTTTTGTTTTTTAAACCAGTGAAATTAGACATGTGAAGAAATAAAAAACTACAGAAGATATCCTGCTCAACAGCTAATGGAATCAAAATCCAACATGAAAAGATAAAGCAAAAATAAAGGGCCTTAAGGTTGCAAGTTGGCTTCAAACTGAAGCTTGAACTGCAGTTCAAAGTGGAAAATGTGGATTTAGCCCCAAAGGCCACAGATTAAGATCTGCCACCAGCCCTGAAGACTTTACACTCAAAGTAAATCAATGTGAGAGTCTCTCTGGGAATTTCTCAGTGCCCCTGCAAGGAGCCTTATGATTACAAAAGTGCCTTGGGGCACTTTGAGTGAACTTCCAGTTTAGAAATAAATGATTCAAACTCCGTTTTTCTGTTATCCTGAAATAAATCCATCGTAACTCTCCCGATAAGAACTTGGCTCGTGTGCCACCGCTGTATCTGAAACGTTAACAATCTATGATGTTTCCAGATTGCAACAAAAGCTGTACAAAAAACCCTGTCCTGACAGTAAATCTGGGAAGATTAACTAGCAACTCCTTAAGTTGTTGGCCTAACAGTTTTGAATTTCTGGACAAAAATAAAACAGCACAGAAATACAGAAACTAAGGTAAAATTTCCAGCTGAATGAGACTGATTTGTGAGCCCTCTCTCTGTCCAGATGATAAGAAATAAAGACAATTTGCTGGCTTTAGATGAACGCAGACTTCTTTTTTTCCTTCATTAATGGTTATATATAGCTGTCCTGAAAAGTATCATTTTGACAGCCCTGGACACTGTTTATTCCCAGATCACATTAATCACTCACACTCACTTGGTTTTGTGGTACAGTTCCCAAGATACATGTAAATTTTGGGCTGCTGCTCCTGCAACACTGATGGCAATGAGAAGAGGGAGAATGGGACTGTGTAAGATTTACTTTTTGCCAGTAATTTTGTCCAATCCCAAAATTTTGCTTAAAACAACTCCTGAATATGGGATAGAATCTCAGTAACATTAAAGTCATTCATAGAACCACAGAATCATTCAGGTTGGAAAAGACCTCTAGGACCATCAAGTCCAGCTGTTAAACCCAGCACTTCCACCTCCACCACTAAACCTTGTCCCCAAGTGCCACTTCTAGATATATTTTTGAACACTTCCAGGTATTGTGGTTCTACCAAACCCCTGGGCAGCCTGTTACAAGACTGGCCACCCTTTGGGTAAAGCCATTTTCCCCAATATCCAACCTAAACCTCCCCTGGCACAACCTGAGGCTGTTTCCTCTCATCCTGCCCCTTGTTGGAGCTCCCGACCCCCTTCAAGCCTCCTTGAAGGGTTCACTGGGCTTCCATTTGCTGGTTATGAAATGGAAATAATCACATTTCCTTTCCCTTACTCACTCCCTTTTTAAACATTGATTTCAGATTTGTATGAAGACTGTTCCCATAACACCAGTGCTATGGATGCATCCAGTGCAGTGGATGATGGAAGCAAGGAACAGATATCCAGCCTCAGAACTACCTTTACACTCATGAAGCCTAACAGCAAAACACAACTGCCAAAAGGGAAAACAGAAGAAGGAACATAAAGTCATAATGGACAGGGAAAAAGGGATGGGAGGGGAAGCATTAATTATCAGAAAAACCATCAGCAAATATTAAGTTGTTGCCACAGGCTGTAATGTGGCACACAGCCATCTGAGCTAAGGACTCCAAAAATAAGCCAGTGGGCAGGCTGCAGGGGAAGAGCTACGCTTGAGATCATTCCAAGGAAGCTTGTAATGATTTAAGGATCTCAATGTCCCTCAGAGGGACAGGACTTTGGGGGGGTGAGGAGTGGTAATAATGTGACAAAGATACAGGTACCCAATGCCAACACGTGGCTTGGTCACACGCACTAATCCCCGAGGAATTAAGCCTGCAGGTTAGAAAACCCATTTCCTGGGGGCTTATTTTGTGCACTGGATTATTTCCACTAGAACACCATCAGTTTTTTGGCAGGTTGACATAAGAGGCACCAAAGGAACTGGCAGTGGAGAAGCACAGGCACAACTGGAGCAAAGCCAGGAAGTGCTCACAGACATGGCACATCCTGCTTCTCCAGGAGATTATTCACAGAGGAAGATGTGCTGGGATACTCCATTAAAACCTCAGAGCAAATCCAGGGGGACAGATTCTGTGTTTCTCAGAGGCAACATCTTTTCCCAATCTGATGCTCATTTTCTTTGTCAGGCTTTGTCCCACGTGCCCACTTGGCTCTTCCTGTCCACTGAAGGACTAAAGTGTGGAGTTTAAAATATTAATGCACTTCTAAGAAAAATAAGGACAAACCCAGAGAGGCTTCAACAGGTACTTTTTGCTCTATATTCACATCTCATGTTGGAAAAGCAGAGTCTGTGGAGCAGCTCTGTTTCTAGAAGATACCACTATTCAGTTCTTATGCAGAGTGTTAAGATAGAACCTTAAGAATGGTTTGGTTGGAAGGGACCTTAAAAATCACCTAGTTCCATCCCCCCTGCCATGGGCAGGAATGCCACCCACTAGACCAGTTGCTCAGAGCCTCACCCAGCCTGGCTTTGAACACTTCCAGGCCTGAGGCTTCCATCCAGTTTAAACACATCAGCAAAATCTCTGCTTGTTGCAAAGCTAAAATGTGGACTGAAAACTGCCTCTCTCGAGTGTATTTTTGAGATCCTTTAATGGTAAATGATGGGGAAAGAGGTTACTCTGCTGTTACACCAGCACAGGTGGGAAGGGCTGTACGGAGGAGGTTTGGGATGACGAACCAGACACGTTGGAGATGCTGCTTGTTCACAGCTGGGAGTGTTTGGGTGGGTGCTCCAAACGAAGAACAAGTGGAAATTAGAATTTAGAAATTAGAATTTTGCACATCAGTGACTTGCAGGGGAAAATGGGGGTCAGTTTGTGGTGATTTAAACACAACTCCAAATTGCAAACCTGAAAGCCTTGAATGCTTTTAAAATAGAGTTAAATCATCTTACACAAAGGTAGTATAATGAGCTTCTGGGGGATGGAAAGCCTTTGCTGTACCTACTTGACAAAAATATGACAAAAAAGATGGCAGCATGCCCAAAGAGCCCCTTCTGGGAAAGCACGGGAAAGAAAGGAGGATTCTGCAAATTTAAACTGAAAAATCGAAAAAGTTGATTGTGCTGCCACTTTAAAACAACACACTGTTGGGCCTCTGCATGACGTGGATTTCAAGTGTTTTGCAGCAGTGGATGTCTGCTAAACAAAACAGTATTATTCCTGAATATATTTGGATAAGTAAATGAAACAGTTATTATGACTCTGGTACCCAGAGTGTGTTCTCGCCGTGGGGATTTCATCCAGAAAGGCTGAATACAATGTACTGAGAAATAGCTGCAGCCAGATGAGAGCAGAACAGCAACAAATGAAGGCCAGGAAAATTGGAAGATGAAAGCTTCATGGCAATACAACTGTCCTACTTCTCTAAGCCAGCTTCGTCTTCAAAGCAAACTGAAAGCAGATGAGCAGGAAAGCTCAGGACCCCAAGCTTTGCTGCTCCTCCCCAGATGGGAGGGAGTGGGTCCATCAGCCTCCTCACCCTGACCAGGGCTCACTGTTCTTCTCACCTGAGGTATTTGAAGGATCTCAGCTCCCACAAGGCCAGTTTTTATTTTATTTTATTCCACGGCTGAGAAACCAACTCATGGGGAGGCCGATTGACTCCTGACAGCAAAGCTCCTCATCCTTAAAGAATGTAACCCTTCTTCCAGCACTCTCTGTCCTGGAAAGTTAGCCAGGGAGATACAAATTTAAATATTTAAAGGAACTAAATATTTAATCCAGTTTAATACTCACCTCTTCTCTGCTATATTCCATTTCTTCATTCCTTCTCTGTTTCATGTGCTCATTTTGCCTCTCCCTGCATCTCCTCGAGTAGTTTCTGTTCCTGCAGGCCCTGGTAGGTTTATACTATTTTTGCCCTGTCAGTCACAGTACTGCTGCTTGCTTCCCTCTTTTATCTACAAACCAAGTAACTTGGAACGTTTTCCATCACACACTGACTTGATGAACAGGAATTCTTGAGACACAAAGCATCTAATCTGCTCTAAGTATTCCCCTTCTCATCCTGGTTTCCAATTTGGGGACTTATTTGATCCCTGCATGGCTCCGTGCTGTATAAGGGGCACAAGAAGCTACCATATCTCATGTGATGGGATGATTGTGCCCAGAGAAGCTGTGGCTGCTCCTGGATCCCTGGAAGTGTCCAAGGCCAGGCTGGACGGGGCTTGGAGCAACCTGGGATGGTAGAAGGTGTCCCTGCCCATGGCAGGGGTTGGAACTGGATGATCTTTAATGTCCTTTCCAACCCAAACCATTCTATTTCTCTGAGCTGGGTGGTCCCAACACCACCACAGCCCTTCCAGAGGGACCAGCTCCAGGTGCTGTGTGACTGGAGGAGATGTGAGCACGTTTTTGCCGAGGCTGAGGAGCTGCTGCCTTAAAATCCACTCCTGAAGTCTCTCCCAATCACTGCTGATGCCTAGTGACGTTAAAAGGTTGCTCTGGAAATCACTGCTCTCCCTCTCCCCTACAGGGCTAATCAGATGAGGAATGAAAAATCCGATCAGGGGATGAAAAAGATCATCGAATTCCAGAGCAAGCAGGAGAGGGAAGCAATTTAGAATCACAGAATGGTTTGGGTTGGAAGGGACCTTAAAGGTCATTTCGTTCTAACCCTCCCCTGACCCCCCCCCCTTTTGATTATATGCAGATGACAGGTCCCACAAGGAAGGTATTACTAGTAGAAGGAAGGTGTCAATGTCCTCACTAAAGCAAGGGTTTAAAAAGCCCTGACACAAAGAGGATCTGAAAGTTAACACTTGCTATTTTTTGCAACACTTTAGAGATAGTTAAACTTCCACTATTTCATGTTTATTACCATTTTTACAGACTTTCATTTGAGTTCTGAAAACAACCTGGAGAAAAGGGCTGGTTAGCTGGCACAAACGTGACACAGTCTCTTTCATTCCTCTGAGAGTTATCCAATAATTTTTGAAGTTGTAGATTGGTGTCAATCATCTATTTCTTTGGGGCTTTTCTATTTTCCAGGCTTTTCCTATGCTCTCACCCACTCAGAGACAAACAAAGGCAGAGGTGTCCAATTCCATAAGTTGTTCAGCTACAGCATTTCACCAACCTGTCCTGAATTATTGGGCATTATTCACCTGATGTTGTGTTTCAATTCCCTGGACTTCTACATGGAAACACAGTGAATAGTCAGAAATGGACAAAGACTTTTCCTGCTTCCAGCTAGATCAGTCCCTCCACAGCTGAACAGGAGTGTTTGTGTGAAGAACAATTGTTCCTTAACCCCCTGACTTAAACAAAAAATTCATCTACACAAAGAGCTACGACGGCAAAATACAGAAAAACAAGCAAGTCTGACCTGAGCAGCTGTGAAGAATTGGGATATTGTTCATTTTGGATATTTGTAACCCAGGCATGCAGAACTCTCCTGTTTGCCCCAGATTTTGTGTCAAAGAGAAACTCAAGCAGGCTTTGCTGGGAGCTTCAAAAACATTTCCATGAAATGGGGGTTGCATTTTTGGCCCAAGGATTTGCTTAGCCTTTCCACAGAAGCAGGCAGTGTTAAAAGCAATGCAAAGCTAACCCTGGAGCTCCAACAAACAGCACAAAGTAACTTTTTCCCAAGCCAGGGCATTGTGCAGGGTGTAAAGCATTGGGCACTTGCTGCCCACTGACAATAAGGGACCTCTCTAGCCCACTGAAGCCCATAAAATGTGTTTTTATTATCCATCCTGGAGTGTCTCAGAAGCTGATATGAGTGTGCAGCTAAACATTGTTTTACTTCTCTTGGACACTGGGAAATTTCCCTTCACCTCCATGTATAAAATACAAGTTCCTTCCATCAGGGTTAGTCTTTCTGATCCTGGTTTTTACAGTGCTGAGCACCCCTGGCTTCTGAGCAGGCTGCTCAAGTCCTACAACATGACAGATGATTGTTCCCATTAGTCCCATTCCTGATTCAAAGAGGGCTTTGACAGGGAAGTTCACTTTTCATCTCAGTGCAATCAGTTTGGAGCAATTGTGTTGGAAAGGATTTTAAAAACCAGGCTGGAATCAGCAGGTCTGTGAGACATCAAGGAAGATGACAGGCAATGGCCAAAAAAATAAAGAGACTGAACTTTATTTTGCTTTCAAGAGTAGGACACTAGAGGGAGTGTCTGTCCTTTTCCTGACAAAGACTTCTTGGAAGACTAAAGGGAAATAATTTCCTGCAAGCAGTGAGTTAAATGCAATTCATATTTAATAACACAGAATCATTTGAGGTGCATAAACACAACAGTGAGTCATAACACTGAATTATCACCATGACCTCCGGTCTGGCTGCTTCTCCCACAGTCAGTGTGTGGTTCTCTCCTTCCCTCTGTTTGCCATCCCCAGTTAGGATTTTAACCTGCCCTATTCTCACTCTTCTGTACTGTACTAAACTCCTCTTTCTGCCTTAAATATCTGTACTAAGAAACTGAGGTTCTACTCTATTCATCTGGTCAGTCAGGTCAGCTGATAATCCAAAATAATCCAAAGTAAGTCTTTAAATCTACAGAACATCACAAAGCAGTAGAGATGCAAAATCTGTAACTTTTAAATTACAGGGGGCAAGTGATAGATTTGCAGATATTAAGATGACTGTATATACATTCATTTAGACATATTTTATTTACATGTGTTTCTAAGTCTGATTTTATGGATTTATATTATACATTAACATAGAGTATCCAAAGAAAAATAAACTTGTTCAGGCTGAGGATGGGTTTCAGTGCATGTTATCTGTTTTCACCTGATGCAGGGCTAAAAGTCAGGGTGAAGCAGATATTTATCTCACATTTGCTAGATGCCAAATAGCTCTTTGACCTCCTCTTTGTCCTGCAAACAACACTCAGAGCAGAACCCATTAACAAAAAGGGAGAGCAGCAAATTTCAAGCTCCCTCTGCTGACACAAGGGCCATGAACTCAACAGCTACATCCAAAGGAACTCAGAGAGAAGAGGAAATTTCTTAATAAGCACATGCCAGTAATTTCAGAGGCTAATTGGTGTAGAAAGCAACATCCCAAAAGTTCTGGGAGAGATTAGATGGAAATTAATTAAATTGATTTAAAACACTTTGAAAAATCAGCGATCATAAGTGACAGTCTTGGGCTGGACCATAAAATAACTGATTAAGTGGAAATAAATGCAATTGGATCTGGATAACTAAATCATAGAGAGCCAAAAGGGGAGGGATTAGAAAGTGATTAATCTTGAAGGGCAAATTGAATGAGAGGAACTTTCCAATGCTTAAATGCTGCCATTATCTTTGTTAATGTGAACAGTATTTGTTTTTGAAGAAGTGGGGCATAAGAAAGAGGTGCACAAACTAACAAATTATTGAGCAAATGAAGTCAAAACACTCCTATATGCCCCCTCTCTTACAACAAGGAAAAGGAAGGAAAGCAAAGCAATCTGATTTCAACAGGTAAGTTGAAATATTTCCTTACAAGTATTCACAGTATCTTGAGCTCCCAAATTGTTGCAGAATTACAAGAAGGATTAGAAACTCCTACAGACACTGGAAGCAGGGAAAATACTGCAACATGAGGGGGGAAAGGGTGTCAGTGTGGCCCTTAAAGGTAAGATGAATCACTCTCAGAGTTAGGAACAGCTACATCTGTCTCATCCTCCTAAACTGCCTTATCTCACAAACAGTTTACCAGTTTCTGCGTAACAAAGATCAGCTTGTTCTTTTACAGAGCTCCACGTTACATCTCTCACTTTCCTTGGAAGAAATAGGGACTGGGTAACAGTCCTGGTGTTGTTTTGCCCCTTCTTTCCTGGAGGTCTGTGAGTGCACAGAGCCAGGGCAGGAGAAGATGCTGTAACTCCAAATGCCATCTGAGAGCCATGACTCACAGCACTGAAGAGTCAAACCTGGGAGAGCACTACAGACTTCAAAAGCCAGGAATAGAAGAGAGGGAGGAAAAAAAGAGGAGCTGAAACAACGATGCTCTTCAAAAAGGCTCAAACCCCACGATAAGACATGACTGAGGGCCCCACAGAGGCTTCAGTCAATGCCAACTGAAGCACAAACGGGCACAAAGACAAGAATCTTCCCCAAAACTGAAAAAAAAGCCCAAGGTGACAATTCAAACATGCAGAGTGTGGTGACACTCAGGGAGAAGCTACACCAAGTACCAGCAGAGCTTACTCGCGAGCAAGTTACTTATTGATTGCAAATCTGTGACCAGAAATCCTCTTCCCCACCTCTGGAGCCCGTGTTAACTCACAGGTGAGTAATGTTAACAGAAATGGTGAAAGGACTGGCCAACGTTTTGCAGACCATGGAGGAAGATGAGCCATCCCTGAGGCGCAGATCTGAACAAACCTGCTAAATTAAATATTTATTTGCTGCCCCTCTTTGGAGCCTGCATCTTGGTGTTTTTACCTTAGAGGAGCGAGTCTAGTTTGGGGAACCAGCCCTCACACCATCCCTCCAACTGAACTGCAAGAATAGCACTGTGTGGCTGCAGTTCTAGTTAAAAGTTTGAGTGAACAACAACAGAAACACCTCTTTGGGTGATGAAGGATCCAACCTGCAGCAGCTGACACTTTCAGAGCACAGTCGCCTTTATCAACACAAAGAGCAAGAGCAGAGTTTTAAGGAAAGCTGCCTGAATGCTTTTCCCCCACCATATTTCATCTTTACTACAGAGAATAAAACAATCTTCAGTGAAGCTTCTGAGTTACGTAACTGGATGTGAAATCCAAACAAGCTGAAGTCAATGCAGTGCAAGAGTTTTCACAAAAACACAGCAGGTAAAAACCTCAGGCTCCTCTGTGACCACAGCTCTGCGAGCAAACATAAATGAAAATCTGCTTTCTGAGCAGAAATCTGTCTGACATTCCTGGTTTCTTGCTGAAAGTGCTTGAGAACACCTGAGTGAAGGTGGTTTTCATGGCCAGCAATGCTGAAGGCAGGTAAGTATGGTCACAACAGGTGACTTACCTATAGAAAGTGGGGAAGAGAGCAGATGAAATTAAATTGGAAGCAGCCTGAGTAACGAAAGTGGGAATTTCTGGCTCAATAAAAGGGAAAGTTTTTGATCTGTGATCAAAATCAAAATAAACATTTAGGATACAAATATAAAGTAGGAACAAAGATATACGCTGCCTTATTGTTCAGTCTGTTTTGACCTCATTTTATGTGTTCAGGGGCAGGAAAATAAAGAAGATTCTGAAGGAATAATCTACCCATCTTTTCAAAAACTAGAAGAAAAAAAAAAAGGAGCAGTATGTTAAACAATTATTTTAAAGTCTGATATGATTTTAAGTAGAGAAACAGTAGAAAACAGGACGGGCAGAGACTCAGGAGATCATCCCATCCACTACTGTGCACAGCCTGTGGAATCTCCTGTGCTATTCTGCATTGTTCACAAAATCCCTGAAAATATTTTGAACCTCCTTATCTTGGTTCTTTGATAAATTCAAACTCCTTCTCCTGTATGAACTGCTGCTAAAGCAGAGGTTTTTTATCACCCTGTTATAGAAAGATCTTTTCAGAGCCCCAGAAGTTTTGGAGCTGTGAGCTTTCTAATTTCTGCCCAACTTTACCTAGAGTCAGTAAGGTCATGAAAAATGCTATAGCCTTTTGCACTTGTGCCAATATGTTCTTTAGCATCAATAGCTCCTTTTATCTTCCCTGCTGTTGTTTTCCTAAAAAGTGTAAAAGGAGAAATTGTATCCTCACTCACAGGGATCACTCCTTGTTGTCAAGTAAATAAGGTAGCTTTCCATATTCATGCATATTTCCATACTGATTTTCACCTCATTTCCATTGTACCAGCTCTTCACTCTTTGCCCCATGTTTAATGTCATTGCCTTTTCTGTATTAGTCATGTTCCCCACTTCTTGATAATACAACTGTCACTCTAAAATGGTGAGGCCCACCTATATTTGTTGTGCCATTTTCTGTACTGTCATTCCCATTCTTCATCCTCTTATTCCCTTTATATGTTCTGTTGCAAACTAAGGCAGAATATTTATTTTGTTTTCTACCCATATTCAAATATTGTAGGTCTATCTGCACTGAAAAGTCTTTTATTCCTTCCTCCCTTTCTTTTACTTCTAGGACTGAAGAACCTTTGCTAAACATACACTTGGCAATTTACATTTCAATTGTATCCTTCTTAACCACAAGATCTTATCATACTGTGAGGATTAGTGCTCTCTTAATATTCCTTTTAAGCTTTTTGTTAATTTTGTAGAGATAATTATTCAGGGAAAGAAGCTTGGAATCCTTCTTTCCTGTCCTTCTTTTTGCTTTAGATAACCAATTCCTTATTATTTGTTTAGTCTTGTCTTAAAGGAAATCTAAAAATCTTCTCTATGAAAGTCTTCAAACTTTTCAGTTGTGTTAACACCACTAGGCACCTTTTTCAGCCATCAGCACTTTTGCTTTGGAATTCCATATCCTATTTGCAGTCTGGTTTTATCCTTGCACAAATGTCCCAGCCATCACTGTTGGTCTCTGGGTTGAGTCACGTTGAGCTTCTTGTCAAGCAACACCCCCCAAATCCTTCTGCCCAGGGCTGCTCTCAATCCATTCACCACCCAGCCTGTGTTTCTGCTTGGGATTGCCCTGACCCAAGTGCCAGAGCTTGCACTTGGCCTTGCAGTAAGCCACAGCCCACGATGCTCTAGAGACAAGAGAGGGTGATTCTCACAACCCAGGCAATACTTGTTCTGCAGCATTAAGTGCTTATGACACTTTATTCCTATTTATTATCCTTTTCCCTGCTTGAAACAGAAACAAGCCCTATGGCAGGCTGGCAGGGGATCTACACAAGAACTCCCCTATTTTCTTCCATGAAAAAAATCATATGAAAAATATCAAAGTGGCAGCCTGAAGGGACAAACCACCTACTGCCTCTTCTCTCTACTGCCTTCCTCCTCTGAACACAGCAGGTATCAACATAGTCCAGAGGAACATTGTTTTTCCAGCAGAAGAACAAAATAGGGACAGATGGGTGATGAAGTAAATAATCAGAAAAATGGAACAATAATGTGGTTATAGTTCACCTGCTGGTTACTTCACAGCTCCACCAGATTGTGCATCTAGAAAGCAGTGAATCTCCCAGGCAGTAACAAGACCACAGACTTTCACCAGTGCTCGTTTGCAAGTTCTCTCTACCCCAGCACAGACCCTCTTCTGGAATTATCTATGACCTGTAAAGTTATCAGCACACCCCAGAACAGTGATCTCCACTGATTTTTCACCTGGTTTGGGTAAGAAATTCTGTGCCATTGATCCTGTCCTCCTCAGTTAACACAATCTTCCATAAAAACTGAGTTACCATTTGTCTCCTTCTCAATGACTTTGAACTCAGAGACATTTGAGGGCACAGATATTTGAGTTGTTGATAAGTTTCCTATTTAAAAGATGTGTGGATGTGGCACTTGGGGACGTGTTTTAGTGGCAGCCTTGGCAGGGCTGGGTTTGTGGTTGGACTCGATGATCTCAGAGATCATAAATAAAATTCACCATGCATGTGGGTACTGTCTTATGATTAAAAGTGTTTGGGTTTAGAAGGAGAGGGAAAACAACAAAACCAATCCAAAACTGCACAGGTAAAGGAAGTTTCATGGTCACCCACGCTGGTGCCCCCAGAATAAAGTTTGCACCAAATAACTCGTGTGTGAAACCTCATCATTTCGACTGGAACCAGAGCATCTTTGGAACAAAGCATCCAGACTTACAGATTATTTTTTTTTTTGGGGGGGGGCTAAACAATTCCCTTCAAACAACATTTTGTGGACAGAAAGTCTTTCTGCTACGTGGATTATACGGAGGGATTAGACCTTGTAACTGAAGCATAGATTTCTACTCTTTGAGCCAACACAATTATTCATTTTGTTTAATGTCAGAAATGTCAAGTTCTTAACCTGCATGTGAACCAATTGCTAGACCAAATTCACGTTATTTTTTCAGTAACATTGCTCATGTAAATTTTATTAGTTTATTTTTACAATTCCTAATCTCTCCACCCACTTTAAGCCATAGTTAGTTCATTTTAATAGAGGAATACATGCACTCATGTGTATTAAAAACCTGCATGTCCATCATAAACCAAACTTGATGTGATTAAATTATTTTGTTTTTGTTTCCTAATCTGAGCAGTGCCAGGAAATGAAAAGACAGAACAGATTTTTATGTAAGTATATAACACAGTCACAGAACTGTCTCAGATCAATTTGCTGAAATGCTAGTTCTTCTGCTTAAACTCTTGCAGAATTTAGCAAAAACATTTCCCACACTAAATTCTGAATTTCCCGAGGGAAAATTACCAAATGTAAATACATTCCACTGAAGTTTTGAGTTGCTTGACACTTATCAAATTTAATTATTTTTCTTGAATTAGCTTTCTTCAGCTTAAAATTTTATTACCAAGATATAAATCAGTCATTTATAGTGAATATATTAATCAAAAATAATAAAAGAAAACCTCTATGCTTGAATTGATTGAAATTTAGAAGATAAACATACAAACACTATATTCTAATTTTTTTTTTTTTTTTACAGCTGTGGTTAATGTTCACTAAATTAATAAAGTATTTTTTGTGGATTTTGAACAGAACTTTACAGCCTTCCCAGAAAACATGTCAAGATTTACTGTAGAAGAAGAAATCAAGCAATAAAATGACGAAAAAGGTGAATTCTCTTACAAGCTGAACACTTTCTAGAAAAGGTAATGGATGTCTTCCACCACCTGTGGTGGAACCCATGTTTCTAAGATAATGTGTGATTTAGTAAGAATGGGATAGGATGGGAATATTCTCCCTGATGTTTATAAACAATGTGATCTAAGCAAAATTACTTATCCTCTTTGGCCACCGAGTCGTCCTTCCCACAAGGCAGTAAAACTGCAACACAGAACAAAACAACTTGAATACACATTCTTTGAAAAGACACAAATCTAAAGAACTTTCAGCTCAGAAGTTCAAGTTTTCTGCACTGACTGAAAACAAGGCAGCTCATTTAGAAATACAGATATATTGGCTTTGCTTCTTCACTTCTTCATACACCTGCACTGGAAAATGTAGAGTTGGGACCTGCTGGTCAGCATTTCTTCTTTTGGTTCCCTAAATGAATGTCTGGAATTCTCTTAAGCTAGAACAGCTTTTCTGTGTCCTTTCAGACCAATGTTGCCTTTAATTATTGCCATAAAGATAGTTACTATGCAGAGAAATCAAACTGGGTTTTGAGGCTAAAGGGGAATGGAAGAGTTTAGGAGGCAGCTACCAGGGAAGTGTTTATCTGAGAGGGGTAACACTGAGATGGGGGTCTGAGTCAGCTAAGATACATCTGCCTCCAAATGTCATGAAAGACGTGTTTGTTTATGTTTAATTGCTCCTACAAGCACACATAACAACGTTCTAAAGCAGGGTTGAGAGCAAGAAATTCTTGGTTTAAAAAAAGTTTCATCTTGTCATCAGCAGCTCGTGCTACTGAAGAAATCATAGGAAGGACAAGAGTGCACATGCAGGACACTGTTATTCAATATCCAGAGACACTGGGGCAACTCACCCCTCCTTGGAAATAGGCTGAGATGGAGGGGATGAATTAATTCCCAATTCTGTCACTCTCTGCTGGAACTAAGGGAAGTTTGTAAGAATAACTCACATCTTACAAGCAAATTTCAAGACAGGAGAGCTCCACTCTCCTACCATTAGAATCCTTGAGTAAATGAATTGCAGTATTACTACCTGGCAAAGACCTGAAGCCTAATATTTGACAAAGTGCTTTTGAAAAGGCATGAAATGGCTCAGCACACAAAGCCCTCCATTGCCACAATACGGGCCAAGATCCCTTAAATGAAGAAAGAAGATGTTCTGTCCACAGCAGAACAAACACACAGGGCAAGTGTGACTTCTCTGAACTTTACACAACCTCAGAAGAATCTGCCTGGTAAATCAAAGCAACATTTTGCTGTGAGGGAACCGAGAAGTCAAGATCCCAGTGTGAGACTGTTTGGGTTTGTTGCGGTCATCCAATGTAGAAAGGTGATATGAGGAGTGAGATACATTGACCTGGGCCACTACTGAACACTGTAAATTCACTCACTCCCATCTCTGGGCTTCTTTTGTGCCACCTTTGAACTTATAACCAATGCCAGGGTTTAAGTGCCGAAGATACATTTGTAAAGGACCTGGAAACACCAGTCACACAGCTCAGGATGCAGCCAACCAGTTGGGGGGGAGGGGGGGCAGAGTATTAAGTTTTTTAATTATTTTATTTTTTAAATTGGTTTTAATATTCTTATTTTGATGTCCAGACCCCCTGACCTGTGCTGGTTGTGTACAGTTGAGCACTAGACAGCTGGGATGTGTACGACAACCAAGTGTACGACAACCAAGTGGCACAGCAGCAGATAATCAGGTATGAGAAGAGCACATGGATGGCTGAATTCTGCCATTGTCAGGGTGCCAATCAAAACCCACATTATTATTCGAAAATAGGCTGTTACATCCACGGAGATGGAACTTGCCTGTCAATCTGAAGCGTTATGTGTAGACACAGCCTCAGACCAAGGTTTAAAAATGGCTTGACTGACAACTGTACTCCTCAGCGAGAGTGGAATTCTCTCCTCCCAGTTCTAATTACACGTCTCTGCTAAGTAAATGTGTTTTACAATATTAACCAAGATGCAGCTGTGTTTAACTGTGATTTTTCCTCCTAATCTTCCAGAAAGTTCCTCAGTGTTCGTGCCAGGCTTTGAAGCACTGCATGACATGGTAAGTATTATTGTTAAGCTGTCTGCCTCTCAGGGAAATTACAGCACAGCTAAGAGAGGCAAGAGAGTTTCCACCGCAAGCCACGACTGCTAGATGCCGAAAACTTCCTGAAAACAAAAGGGTCTTTTAGATGTAAAACTTTTCCTGTCACTCTCCGAGCTGAGCAATCTGAAAGGAAGGTAAGATCCACTTTTTTCGCTCGACATCTCCATTCCAGCTCGTTCTCTGACTTCCTCCTTTCTCATGTTGACTCAAAACTAACTTTCAGAGTCATGAATGTAACTGCAGTGTCCTGACTCTGAAAGCCTTGTACATGCTTGATAACTGAAGGGCAGTTTTAACAGATCAGTTGCATATAAACCGACCAGGAATATGTTTATGCTGGAAAAGAGAAGAATTTCTGCTAATTTCATGTATTTTGTTCTGTATTAACCACTGAGATATATCCGAAGGCTATTTTAATAAGGATGATTTCACAGAACCACAGAATGGCTTGGGTTGGAAGAGAACCTTAAAGATCATCTCATTCCAACCCCTTCCACGGGCAGGGACACCTTCCACCAGCCCAGGTTGCTCCAAGCCCCTTCCAACCTGACCTTGGACACTTCCAGGGATCCAGGGTCAGCCACAGCTTCTCTGGGCAACCTGGGCCAGGGCCTCACCACCCTCACATTTATAAGGTTAAAAGACTTATTCTAAGCTTGAAACAAAATTTTCATTACAGTTTGTGTCAGGAAGATTAACTACATTTTTAAGAACTTCTTAAAAAAAAGTTGTAAATATTATTGTGGGGTTTTGGGTTTTTTTTCCGGAGTTGTTTGCCTTGAACTTTTTACATTTCCATCTTTTTTTTTACAATTGCCATATGGACATCGGTTATGACAATTTGTGCAGGGTGCTTAGCTATTTTTACACATCATTTTTATACATTTTAAAATAGGCAGATGGAGTTTAGCTGAAATCTGCAGATCTGTAAACAAGAGGGTATGAAGCAGGGGGGGTGTGAAAGAGTATGTTAAGCTTGCTCCTTGTTGTTTGTTTAACTGCAAGAAAAGATCAAAGCTCCTTAAGGTACGCTGGCATCAGGAACTGCTGAGTAGCAAAAGGAACACAACCATCCTGCTGAGGTGCATCAAACCAAACAACCTTCCCAGGCACAGGAGGAGAGCTCGCTCTTTAAAGGCTGCCTTGCAGAGGTGATAAACACAAAGGGCTGTGTGAATAACTAAGACAAGAAAGGCCAAGGAAAGCAAGGGCCCTCCAATAAGTTTGCCAAGATTACCCAAATTAACCGTGTGCTCAACTTACAGATTTCGGATTTTGTTATCATTTCCCGTGTGTTCACTGGGGAGATATTGAGTGTGACCAATATATTTTGCCTTGTTCCATCATGAGAACATAAAGTGGATACAAACTGAAGATGCTGGGGGAAAAAAAAAAAAAAAAAAGTTGTCCAAAAAGACCTTTCTCAGGTCAGGTATTGCCAGAGGACACTGAGACTCCTAAGCACAGCCCCCTGTTGTGTCTTGGTTTCTTCTCCACCATCAGCCTTCAGGGAGGAGCTGGCAGAGACCTCTTGGCTTTCAGAAAGGGAGATAATGGCTGGATGACGTTCTGATGTTTATTACCCATATTTAATATGTTAAATTGGGTAAATATGGGTAATATTGGGTCAATTGGGTCAATTCTGTCATTACTCTGGGCACCCAAACCCCCTCCAGGAAAAGAACTGGAGCATGGGAAACATCCAAATGTGCAGCTGCAAGGGAAAATAATGTTATATCATAACTATGGATAAAATTCTCTCATTACTAGTCCTTAGATGATGACGACAGGATAAGGTTATTAATTAACATCTGAGAAAGAGGGAGGGGAAGGGAAGGGAAGGGAAGGGAAGGGAAGGGAAGGGAAGGGAAGGGAAGGGAAGGGAAGGGAAGGGAAGGGAAGGGAAGGGAAGGGAAGGGAAGGGAAGGGAAGGGAAGGGAAGGGAAGGGAAGGGAAGGGAAGGGAAGGGAAGGGAAGGGAAGGGAAGGGAAGGGAAGGGAAGGGAAGGGACACAGTTTGTTGTGTTCCAGATAAGGGTGGGATTCTCTTTAGTGCAATGGAATTAAATCTATCCTGAGGTCCCATGCAGGGCATGATCCCATCCAGCGTCCCCAGACAGTGCAGCTGTGTATAAATAAATGATTATTTCAAGTACCTAAAACTGCTGGTGTGATTTATATCATTACCCTTTATCAAGCGCCTACTAAATGCCATAGCCTTTTAATACAATTTCTTGTGCTCCTGTGTCAATTTTTTGAGTGTTTTAGGGCACTGAAATTCATTACAGATACGACTACAGGTGACATTTGGTTTAATTAATTTCTCTATTATGTCACAGCTTGAATGAGAAGCAATCAGATATGATTAAAATATGAGAGCCCCGTGCTTACTTCATAGCTTGGAAGAATCTCCAATTTACTTATGAAATTACCCTGGAAGTAGATGCATAGAAGTGGTTCTCCACCCCTGAAGGGTTGTTGGGGCTTTTTTTCACTTTTCTTACACCAGAAGATGGTGTTGATAAAGTCACCACGTTACTTGTGGTGGGGCTTCCTTGTCCTTGTTTTGAGCAGCACCAGGTCCAGTGGGATTCCTGCCTTAAGGTGGGGCTTCCTTGGGATTGCTGCTAAAAATACATTGATTATAATTACCAAAGAGGAATGTTTGGTTCAGCTCCTCAGAGGACTTATCAAACTTGCAACAAACCAGGGGATAAAAAAATGAAAGTAGTGTTACCTAATCCTAACAGCGGTTAAATCCCGACCCTGGAATTCCATGTGCAGAATTCCTTTGCCCAAGCTAGGCAAATCCCAAAAGCCCACAGGGCTGTAGCTGGGACTACAGAGGCCACTGGTAAAAAGGAGCCTGGAAAAGAAGGTTTCCCACCACGGTTGTTACTCCATCCTGCCAGGGACAGTAGATAAGTAGGGTCTTACTCTTCCCATTCTTCTCAATGTGGTTTAGTGGGAATGATTTTGGGCCCCTCTCAACGAGAAAGACACTGAGGTGCTGGAGCATGTCCAGGGAAGGGCAACAAAGCTGATGAAGGGGCTGGAGGAGGTTGTAGTGAGGTGGGTATCAGTCTCTTCCCCCAGGTAACAAGGGACAGGACGAGAGGAAACAGCCTCAGGCTGCACCAGGGGAGGTTTAGATTGGGTATTAGGGAAAATTTCTCCATGGAAAAGGTTGTCAAAAACTTGAACAAGCTTCTTAGGGGAGTGGTGGAGTCACCATCCCTGGAAGTGCTCAAAAAACACATGGGTAACGCACTTGAGAAGGTTTAATGGTGCTGGGTGGGTTGTTGGACTTGATGATCTTTTCCAACCTTTAAAATTCTCTGATTCTCTGATTCTGTGATGGTATTTGGTCAACAGTTGGTCTTGTCCATACTGGTCAGAATCCAGATACAGGTGCCTCAGAAGATGCTAAAAGGCAGGCTGGAGGCAGTATCCAAAAATACAGCTGAGTAGCTGTAAAACAAAATTAGTCTTCTTGCTGAACACACTGGTGGTCATTATGGTCTTTTAGGACAGGGGCTGAGCTCACTTTTTAGGCAAAAATTTATGCAAGAACTGAAAGTCCTTTGGAAATGGGAGGCCCACCTTCAGTCCTTCCTGTCCATGGGGAATCTGTAACCTGCACGCTGGGTTCTGGAGGGGGAATTCAACAACCTGGGTGTGCAAAATAAAGAACTAAAAATCAAAATGCACCAAATCAGAGACCTGAGACTTGTAGACGTACCTGTGCATGGCAATCACTGAAAAACCCGACTCTCAGGGGACACTGAGGTGCTGGTTTACATTTTACCCAGTTACTTTTTAGTACAGCCATCAAAGCACTGCCATCTCCCTTTCCTTGCCCCGAGTTCCCACACTCCTGCTCCTCAGGGATTTATTCAGCAGCAAAAAAATTAACAGGTAGGTTCAAGCAGAAAAGTTTCAAATCAGACTGGTAAATGGCAAACATCGCTTGGATGGGGAGTAATTAAGATTGTGATGATACGTTTAGCTCAGGAGGTGGGGAAAACAGAAATAACACCTTGTATTTGCAGTCATTAAGCACTGAAGTATTTTGCCAATTAAAATCCTACGGTGAAGGGAATGCATAAAAGCCCTTGCAAGATGATGACTCATGTCTTGCTCACACAAACCTGCTAATGAAGAATTTTTCATGCCCTCACATGTGAATTTCTTCTCACCTGATCCCCGCACGATAATGTGAGGTTTGATTTACGCTGAATTAAAATATCCTGGAGGGATAAATAACCCCTGTTCCTTTAAAAACACACCTCTACCTGGACAACTAGTCCAACTGGCAGTGTTAAGTTACTATATCCCAAAAGCTAAATGAGGTTGATGGGTATTTTTAGTTGCTACATGGGTAGGTTTTGGTGCAGTCTAGACCACTCTGTCAAATCCTATGTGACAGGATGGGCCAGTCTGATCTTACTGCTAACATAAAATCATATTTTTTTTTAAAAAGGAAGACAAAAAATTAAGGAAAAAAATTAAAAATTCTAATCAAAGGGGGAAAATAAAAATAATATTTCTTGCACTATAAAAGCTTTGCAATAAATCTAAAATGGATATATGCCATGTGGGGGTCATTTTACACCAAGGAGTGAGCAGCATGAGACTGAATTTCACTCAAGCCTGATTGATGTGCAGCTACATTCCAGATGCTTTATTGTCAACACTTTTCTCCCACAGGAAAACATTTCCCTGCCTTAAAACTGCCTATCCCAAGTTTGTTAATATTTTTAAAGACTCCTCAAAAAAAAAAAAAAAAAAAAAAAAAAAAAAAAAATTGCCTTAATGCTTTTTTTCCCCTACTAGCAAGTAACAAATTTAATCAAATTCCTATGCAGTAATTCAAAAGTAAGAAATATAAATGCAGTAAATTGTATTTTAGACCATTATCTAAGAAACAGACCTTTTTTTTTTTGTTTTTTTCTCCCCCAGCTTTACCCCACCTTCCTAAAAGCAGATTAATTGAATGTATTATCATTAGGTTAATAGTGCAAGCCTTCTTGACAACTGACCGTGGCACTCAGGGCTCTGGTCTCCATGGTTGGCAAGGTGGAGACTCAATGATCCTGGAGGTTTTTTCCAGCATAAATGACTCTATAATTCTGTGATTCAGTTTGTTGAACAGGCACTCAGGTTCCGTGCCTGCTGAAAAACCCACTTGAATTTTACTAGGACAAAATTCACTTAAAAACTGACTTAAAAAACCCACCCCGCATTTTATTGGGATCTTCGCTGAGGTCTCACATACAGCTGGGTCGTGGTCCTGTTTGTCCAGTCCCACTCATGCATGATTCATTGTTCTCATTTTAAAATGCATGGAAAACACTCCCTGAACACGATAACTGTGCACAAAATACTGTGTTACATGGGCATTTCTGCAACTGCAGGAGGAATTTCTGTGCAAGCCTCTTTTTTCTACATGCACTGTTCAAGACCCTCAACTGCCCATCGACCTTTTCCCAGTAATCGTCTGCTGGCCTTACACTTGGCTGGGCATCACTGAAGCCCAAAGTATGAAAAATTTCAGTGCTCTACTGCTCATTATTATAAAATTCCATATAAAATGTAAAAGTAGAGTTTTATTCCTGCTCAGTGGTCAAAGGAAATGAACGTAACATTTAGCACTTGGGCTTCTTTGCAACACAGTTATAGAAAAGTCACCAACTGCCCTCTGTTTATTTTAAAGCTGGATATAGGAAAATAATATTCTGCTTTTATCTGCAGCTTTAAGATGTAGAGAGAGAAAAAAAACAGCAAAAAAAAATATCCCCATATATATTGTAATCAAGAGATAATCCAAAAGACTTCCTTTAAACAGATTTTTAAGACACTGTGGCAATCTAAAGGTTATATAAACTGCAGCTAAGCTTCTTAATATAGGTGTTTAAGCATTATGGAGATTTGATTTTTAACTTAGTGCCGTACAAAAAGGCCTTTATCCCAGAAAATATGTGAGTTACATTTGAATGCCCAACAGAGATTATTGCTTATTAAAGCCACCATAAAGCACAGATATATTGGTAGCTAACATGAGTCACCCAAACTTAAGACTTGTGGACACAGATTTCTTTCAAAAATATCCATGTTTCTGGGGGGAAAAAAAAATTAATTAAAATTAGATTAGCATGTTCCCAGAATAAAAATGCATTCATGTAGAGTGCCATAACGGGAAGGATATTACTCATTCTTCTCTGACTTACAAGGTTTAATCTTTCCTTATTAAAAAAAAAATAAAAATGGGTAGACCACAGTCTCCCTGCTATCCCTCACATCATAAAGCCTTTGTGAACAATTTGGTTAAAATAAACACAACACCCACCAATATATTGGAAGTGGAGATATGGGGGTTTTTTTCTGATTTCAGAGGCAAGAGAATACAGTCAGGAAGACTAAACTTAAATCTTTTAAGATATTAATTAGCAAAACAGCAGTTTGTTTGTTTTTCATTGGTGGTCAGTCCTTTAGGGCCATTCCCAGGGCTTTCAAAACAACCACCTGCCTCTCTTTAGAAGAATATTTTGAAAAAAAAAAGCAATGGGAATCCAAACCCAACAGCCTCCAAGAGAAAAACCAAAGTATTTCAGGGGAGATGAGCTCACAGTGTCACCGGCCTGCACTGGTGGAGGATGAGTGATTTACTCTGATCACGCACTCGGAGATGCCAACGTGGAGGAGGTTTACACAAGGTTTGCTCCCGACAGCCACCCACTTGCCGCTCCTGGTCCTCCAAAAAGTGGTGGGAAAAGAGGAGCAGCAGGAGCTGAGGAGCAGCATCGGCCTGGCTGTGTCACAAATCTTCCCAGCGCAGTTTTCCTCTTTGATCTTGTTCAAGCTCCGTTCTCAGAGGGAATTAATCATCTCTGATCATTGCCAAGTGAGAGCACTTAGAGCTGTTATCACTGAAAACGTATTTATTAACATTTATGGGCCTTCCCAAGGAGCTTCCAGCTTCTACAGCAAATGAACTGTGGGGAAAATAATAATTAAAAAAAAAAAAAACCAAAAAAAACAAAACAGGATCTTCAAATCTGCTCTTGGTTTCTTTCAACTAAGAAATGTCCCTTCCATGGTGATTTGTGTTCTTTTAGAAGGCCATCTACTGAAGTAAGAAATCAGATTTTAGTCTTCGCCAGTCTCGTGCTGCTAAAAATGCTATTTGTCCATTTGCAGCTCTTTCTACGGAAAGACTGTCTTGTGCAAGTCAGGTGAATAATATATTTAATTGTCAATGCAGTGCCAAGTGGAGCATAAAGTCAGTGTGGGGTAGAGTTCAGAGCTATCAAAAAGTTTAGGATTTCTATAAGATTTTACTTTACATGTTTCTCTCAAAGTGTCATTTGGCTTTATGAGAAGCCTGGGTTGCAGCTTTTCAGGGTAATGAAAGACATGACTCATGGCTATTTTTTTATTTATTTTTTTTTTTTCAGAGGGAGGGATTTGATTCAGTTACTTGAAATATGATGTGTTTGAAAGAACTTTATTTATTCCAACAGGGACCAGGGTAGTAAATCAATGTTAATCAGGTAATACACCCAGGGGAAATTGGAACCACTGTCATATTTGACACACTTATTACATTTATGAGCTCATTCAGTTAATTAATTGTTACAAAACTCACAGTGTGTCAGAGTGGGACCCTCTAAGGATTTTCCTCCTATTTAAAATGCATCTAAAATGTTTTCTATTTTTTAGCAAGGGTGCAAATGCCAGGAAGTGTTTCCAGTTCCCAGCCACCTGCAAAAGATGCTGTTTCAAATAAGTCTCATGAGATGGGGTTGAGCCAGAGAAACAAGGTACTGCAAAGCAATTAGGTATGAATTTTTCACCTGTTACCTTGAAATATCTGTTTTCATGCATAGTTACAATCAAAAAGAGTGGGCCACAATTTAGGGGTGGGTTACCAGGCTGTGCAGGACTGGGACAAATTTGGGTTGAGTTTGCCTTAAGGACTAGGCCAAGTGCAAAGGGATCTGTAAATCCACATCCTAGAGAGCTTATTTTGTGGGCAAAACAAAACAAAACAAAACAAAACAAAACTTCTGGGTAAAACAAGATGAAAAACAAGCCCAGGCATAATCCTGCCTGCATTCTGGGAAAGCCTGGACCTGCCTCAAGCACCTCTGCAACGCCCTTGACAAGGCTTCAAAACAGCATCCAAATAAAAAATTTCTGTTCACAATTTGCAGAGGTTCCTGGAAGATTTTAGGGCTAAACATCTGCTTGAGTTATGTTATCACCAGAGGCTCTGTACTGTTGTTGCATGAAGATGCTGCTCCTCCTGAGGATTTAAACCCTTTGCTGAATTTGGAGGATGCACATCATTGAACCAGAACCTTGTTTCCACTGCAACAAGTTCCTACCTTTTTTACTTTTATTAATTGTGGCTAACTGCTCTGGGCTTTTACTGTGGGAAACAGTTTTGTGTCTTGGGACAAAAACTAAAATAAAACCCACTGGTTCTTCATAGAGACAAGGACGATGGAAATATTTTATACATTCAGCTCTGAGTTATGCTGATTAAAAAAGGTTAGGAGGTGGAAAAGCAAAGAAGGCCCCAACAGATGACACAGAAGTCCCTAAATTATAATTATATGGCTAGTTTGTTCATCTTTGGAGGACTTGCTGGCAGGTTTCTTTAGAAAACAGCTTTAAGAAGCAGAAAGTAGAGTAGCCCTGACAGGAGTTGCAGGTCTCTCTCAGCAATCCACATCAAAGATGTTGCTAAATTGCAGACCAGGTGCCCTTCCCTTCCTACCCAAACAGCGGGAAAAGGGATACTCTTAAGGATCTGCAGGAAATGAAAAGATTTGGACATTTGCTGAGAAGAAAAGTGGAGTTCAGGAATGCTGATGCCAAAGCTCCTGTTTCCATGTGCCATCGCCTCCACCTTCACATACCAAGGGAAAGATTTCCAAAATTGCAAAGACAGCTTTAGAGATGTAGTTTTACAGCTACTACAAACCAAAGCGCCTCAAAACAAGCCAAAAATAATAGATTTTTTAAAACTGTCCAAGACTTTAAATCTTATATGACATGCTACTGAACTCATTTCCAGCCTGTCCATTATATTGTCATTTCCCTCTTCCTGAAAAGAAACAATAGGTTCCCTATAGCCTTTTGAGCAGGAAAAGAGTATACTCTATTGCTGTCACCTGGTTTTTAACTCAGGTTCCAGGACTTTCTCCTTTATTTTAGCTTTTCCTTCCTTTTCTTTCCTAGGCAAACAAATTCTCAGTCCTAACTTTCTCAATGCGTTGCTAGTGCATCTTGTTTTAATTTACTACTTGTTTGATTTTGGTGAAGAGTACAGGGGAAGCTGTCTAAAATGATGTGAAATAAGTTTTGAAAACAGTTGCAGTATTTAGAATGATAACTGGATTGGCCACAGATGAGTCATTAGTAATGAAATGCAAAGAATAAAAAATTGATGTTATCTTGTTTGGCTGAAATAGAGTTTTATTCCTTCAGGCCAAACAGAGTCAATAATTATGTCTTGTACCTTCTATTTTTATGGGGTTTTTTTTGTTATGTGTTTAATATAATGGGATTATGCATCATGCTAAAAGGGAAACATGGTTGTTATGAGCTTGCTCTAAAAACAGCTACTTTGGGGTATGATCTCAGATTTATTCTTTTTCCAGTCAAAGTCAATTCACTGCCTGTTTAACATTATTACATTAATATCACCTGTCAGATTTATGGAAAGTAGCAATGAAGTAATAAATATGACCCTTCTGATATCAATCACCCTTCACAAGGGATAATACAAAAACATATAACTTGTCTTCACAAAGTCAGGAGCCAAACTGAGAAGTCTCAAAACCAGACTTAAAGTATGTACAAGACGAAATACAGGAGCAGACAGGGAGCAGAGGAAACAACAGCCTCAAGCTGCAACAAGGGAGGTTTAGATTGGGTACTGGGAGAAAGTTCTTCATTGAATGGATGGTCAGGCTTTGGAATAGGCTGCCCAGAGGAGTGGTGGAGTCAGCACCCCTGGAGGAGTTCAAAAGGTGTGTGAACGAGGCACTTGGGAACCTGGTTTGGGGGTGAACATGGTGATGCTGAGGTCATGGTTGGATTCAATCTTTGAGGGCTTTTCCAACCCCAATGATTCAAGGAGATTATGAAATAAATGGAGGGAGGAGCCCCAGCTCCATGGTACATATATATATATATATATATACATATAGATATGTATGAGGGGTTCAGCTGAAGAGCAGGAAAGACGTATTGAGAAGATATATAGAAGAACACAAGCAGATATTCATGACCTATTTCAAGAACTCCTTTCCAATCTACTAACAGCAATTTCCTACTCAGCAGACAGGTATCGGGAACCCGCCAGGAGCTCAGATTCCCAGAGGAAGACATCCCTCATGGCACATGCTACCTGTAGGCAACTCCTACAGAAAGGCAGGGCACTTCAAGACTTCCACCATAAGTCAAAAACCACCTCTCTGTGTCTCTGCCCCCTTTTCTCACTCAGAGCCCTTGGTGCATCAGCCAAAACCTGTTTTGCTGCATCACAGCAACGCCAGGAGAACAACTCTTCCCATTCCATGAGGCAATTGCAACCACCCATCACATTAATTACAGACACAGTCCTGATGATGGAACTCCAGCACGTGGAACATGAGCAGTCACAAGGCTTGGGAAAGTTCAAGGGGCAGATTGCATTCTTCAGTAATTTGTTCCCACATCCGTAGCTTAGTGCTGCCTCACAGTCCTCTTACTGAAGTTGGTTAATTGCCAGAGTGGCATTTATTGGGCACAGCCAGTTCCGTGGGCCAGAGCTGGACTGTCTGTCACCGCTCAGGCCGTGTGATGCAAACACAGCAGCCTGTCACCCACAGCCAGCTGTGGATGTCTGGAGCCTCCACGTCTGGAGGCTTTCCCACGGCTCATACCCTAACTCCTTCAGCCCTCACAGCTTTAATTTCCCAGGAAAGGACCTTGCTGGTCTTCACCCAGCATAGAGATACACGAGGTTGTCAGCCCAAAATTCACTAAACCCCATAATGTGGACTCAACACCAGCCCCACCATGGCACCCAGAGGAATGTGGGCAGCAGCACTGGAGGGGAGGAAGTTTTGCTGGTTTTTCCTCCTCTCTTCCAAAGCAACCAACTTTTGGGGTATAGCAGGGTAGGTTACTCAAGGAAGGCATGTCAACAGTAAATAATTCAGAGAAGAATATGAAAACTGCATCTGCAAACTGCCTCATTTTATTTTTTTTTTCTTTTAACAGGTAAGCAGAGGTTATCCTTCTTACAATCTACTCAAAGAAAAAACCCATCATATTGGTGCTATCAAAGGCCTATGGCTTTTAAAGAACCTTGACAATGAATGCTAAATGTTTATAAAGCCACACGTGCAGCAGTATTTAGCAATGTGGATCTGCTGTAGAGTTAAATGACAGATAGTAATTAATATTTCCAGTCTGTTCTCTTCGTAATTCTTTGCCCTCTGGTACATATTTTCATTGTGCAAATTTTATGATCAAGCCTTGTAGATTTAAGCTCCTTATTCTTTTCTGTAACAGTTAGACCTCTCCTCTGCTGCGCTGCCTACCTCAGAAACACAGAGTTTGGGGTGTTTTTTTGCCAGAGCTTCTCAAGATGAAGACAAACAGTAATTTATCTTTCTTTGTTTTTTTTCCCCCATAGAATTATAGAATAGTTGGGGTTGGAAGGGACCTTGAAGATCATCTTGTTCCAACCCTCTGCCACGGGAAGGGACACCTCCCACTAGACCAGGTTGCTCCAAGACCCATCAAACCTGGCCTTGAACACATCCAGCCTACCCCTTGAACACCTCCAGGGAGGTGGTAGCCACAGCTTCTCTGGAAAACCTGTGCCAGGGCCCCACCATCCTCACAGTAAAGAATGTGATATTTTATTCTTTTTATTTTTGGCAGATCACAAAAAACCAAGCAAGAGAAAGACATAAAATTTCCAACTGGTAAAGGTATAACAATAACCAAAAAAAAGTATGTTAGAGGTTGATGCAATCACTGCTGTGGAGTTGAAATTTTACTCCACACAGGAACTCTGATGTGGGACAGCAGAGAAGCTACACAGTAGATGATTTTTTTCTACCTTCAAGCCCACAGAAAGATTAAATTAGAAACAAAGGAAGATTTTCTTTACCTCATGATTGAAGTGTATGTTTATGAAATGGAGAAACTCAGATGCAGTTTCAGCTTCACACGTGATGGGCAGAGGCTTCTGATGCATTTTTTTTCTTTGCTTTCAGGGCAGACATTTAGTTCCAATCTGAAGTTTTGCATTTCCACATCCCCTGTGGTGACTCCCTGTGGGAAATTAATCTACATCACTTTCTGCTTCAGGGAATTTTCATATTCCTGGAAAGTGAGATTTTTATAGCAAACCATAGCACAGATTTATGGAGGGACAGGGCTATACCTCCTTTTTTCTACCCTTAAGGGGCCAAACCCTTCTCACTATGCATATCCAGCTCCTGTGAACTAACATGGCATATGGGGTAATTCATACACAGGGGTGGTCTAACTGCACTGGATGAATGTCTAAATTTTCAGTAACTTCCAGAAGGCCGTGGTATGAACACACAAGGACTTGCAAGACCTCAATGGGGTTTAGTTTGCCTTTTCAGATGAACTGAGGGAGCACTTGACTGATAAGAATGTGCCAGGAGGGATTAATGGTTTCATTAATGCGCAGTCTGTTGCTTCCCTCTTCCAAACACAACCACACACACACAAACACAAACACAAACACACACATCCTCCTCAGAGTCAGAGCCCCACTATCCCAGGTGCCTTGACAACATGGTGATAAATAAGACTGATTTCAACTACTTGCAGCATTTTGTAGAGTTACTGCTTGACAGCTGAGTGTTAAACCCTCCACTCCTCAAGCTTAATGCACAGGAAGGGACAAAATCATTTTGTGAAAACGGTTTAGGAGTTGATTTGCATTAAACAATTCCGAGCATGTTCTCGTAGTTTACTGCTAACATCAATCACAGTGGGAAGATCATGTACTGAAATGCTTGGAGAAGCTTCCACATGGAAAGTGTTTTGCAGAATTATTGTACGGGCAGACACAATGAAATTTATTTGGTTTGTGTCTTCTGGGAGGCTGCGATAGGCTTGATTAATCCTAACTGGAAATGTCAGGATTTGAGCCTTAGATCCGGGCTTTCTAACCACTTCATCTTACAGTGGTAAATCGTGCCCTGGGCAGGGATGATTTGTGTCCTGGAAGTGTCCATTTCTGTCCATCATGTAATGACCCATTACAGACATGAAGAGTTTGATGAGGTGAATCTCACCCCACAGAATCAGAAAGACGAGTTACTACAGCAACTCTCACCTAACTAAATCAATGCCTATTTACTGCTTCAATTACTATTATTGTAATTTCTTTTAATACCTATATATTTTTATTAATAAAATTACATCTATATTGTTGTAAAAAAGGTAATGATAATTATTAATATTTATTACCTTAATAAGTCTTTACTACTTGAGTAATACAAAATATTTGTGTGGGACCAGACCCTAGATCTCCTAAGTTTCTTAGCTCCTAAAGGAGTCGTGTTCCAGGGAAATTTATTGCCATCTATTTTACAGTATTCTGAGATTATAAAGTAATTGCCCAATATCAGAGCTATCCACAGCAAGAGTCACGACTTTGGTAAAAGGCCCAGCATATGGTACTAAGGGATAATGAAAACAGGATTGCAGTCTGCTTTGCAGTGCTGGGATCTATTATTCCAAATAGGAAAGCCAGGATGCATAAACTTCACGGAGATAAAGGGAAAAGAATAAACTACTTCATCTGGTTATTGCCCAGAGAAATAGCATTTGGAAAATGCACACGAGTGATGCAAGATGAAGAGCTCTGTTATGTGAATATCAACCACCATATGGACAATTTAAAATAAATTAATAAAATAGTTTGACTGTCAGCAGAGTATGAGGCAAACTAGTTCAGATAAAATGTTACATACTGATTTACACAATGCCATAATAGCTCGTAAATCCTCACTTCCAGTGTTCAAGATTCACTGAATATATACAAACTATTGAAGAAGCAGAAATGTGCTGTTGTATTACATTATAAACATTAACCCTCCTCGCTTTGCTGAAACAAGTTAAAACAGATTAGGGTAATTGGAAAGGCACTTTTTTAGAAACTGAATGCTGGCATTCCTGAATGTTATCAAGATAAATGCTCTGCTCAGACTCAGTCCTCTCTGTTCTGTCCACTGACTGCCTTGAGCAGAGAGAAAACATTACAAGATATCCAAGTGGTAATTGGCAAATTTATCTGGAGTCAAAAATTCACTGCAGTTCAAAGGAGAAAGCAACCCCCCCAAGTCATTCCACCCTTACTCCCCTCAGTCCTCCCATGAGCATCAAAGCGCAAATGAACCCGAACTGATGCTGCCTGGGTGGGGGCACTGCAGCAAAGAGCCCAGTGACAACAGTTCTCCATGGGGTTAAGGAAAGTTGAGGGGATTCAATATCTCTTGGCATCAACAGCTTCAAATGAGAGATAAAGATCTTCCTTTCCAGCCAACATCGACACTGTACCTATTTTCAGCCCAATTTTCTTGATTTGCTCAAGTTATTGCAGCAATTAAGCACAAAAAAATCATGGAACAGCAGACAAAGAAAAGCCAGGTTCAAGATCTCCATTGTATTTATATCTACCATTAAAGGGTGACTCATCTTAGGGATGGGCAAGACTAGAGAGACCCACAAAAAGAAAAAATCTACAGTTCACCTGGTGCTTGCAAGAGGGAAGGAGATTGTCGATGCTTGGTATTTAGTAGGTAAGTTAAGCCTTACCTTGGAAAATAATTAATAGTAGGGCATGTTCCTCCTTCTCTGTGTCTGAAAGGAATTAACAAGGTTGGATTATTTCTTCAGAGGAAAAAGAAAGCTGGGAGTTTCAAGCAGAAATGAAACCTTGAACCTGGACAGTCTTGGAAACCTTGGGCTGCAGGTTGTTTTCTGAGGAAGGTCTCAACTGGCAGAGACACCCATTGCCATGAATCGGAAGGTGGTGATTATCCCTGAAGGAAACCCCCCTCCCTTGGTTTTACTGCTGGGAAGCTCAACCACTGATCCAGTTAAGAAGTCATTTCTAAACGTGAACGTGACAAGAGGCAGCTGTCAGGTTTTTTTCTCTGCAAATTCTGCCAGATAAACTTCGCTGCTGTTCTAATAATGCTAAAAGGGACAAAAGCAAACAAGTTACTCTGGAAACTTTCACAACTGACATTCCCATTAGGGGTCGTGGTGGACACAAGGAGGAGGATGTCTTGGACTGTTATCTCAGACTATTGATAACATGGGGGGTTGGAACTAGATGATCTTTAAGGTCCCTTCCAGCCCAAACCATTCTGATTCTATCTAGGATTGTATGGATTCTCTTTAAAATTTCCTGGTTTCTAGAGGGTTATCAAGAAGAGGGAACCTCAAAAAAAGCAAGAGTCCCAAAAGCAAATCTCAGGAATCTAGAAAAGCTCATCAAGGACTGTTTAAGGGCATGCACTGGAGATGTAAGATGACAAATTCATGCCACAAGCAGTAGTTCCATTAGAGCTTTATTTAGTGCTTTCAGTCATACTACAAATGACTCTAGAGATTACTGATTTTTTCCACCTGAAAAAAGCCCTGAAGTGGAGAAAGGTCTGTGGGATAGACACAGATCTGGCTGAAGAGATCCTTTTCCTTTGTTTAGGGACCGCTTGAAGGAAACACGATGTCTCTGGTTAACATGAAAACTGCTCATTCTTGAAAGAAGCCAGAGTACATATTCAGATATCCAATTTTGGACACACATAAATCTATAAATATGGAGGTAGTTGTGGATACACAGCATGAAATAGCTTTCTGCTCAAAGTGAACCCTACCAGTGTGTTCCTTCCACTGGCCCTGCTTCCATGACTTCTCTGGCTAGCAGCAAGGAAACTTGATCTGGGCTTGGAAAATGTCATGGAGAGGACCAATTGTTCAGTTCCAGTATTTTGCCCTGAAGGCACTGAAATAATGTCAGAAATAACTGATTTCTCTGACAAACATAAAGTAAGTGCCAAAACATACCAGTAGAGAAGGGAAATGCAAACGTTGGGGACAGAACTGAATACAAAACTAAACATTATTCACTCTATGTTATAAATAGTAATTGTTAAATTGTTTTAGTCAGCACCAAAAATAATTTGTTTGGTGGCTCATTATCCTTTTTTCTTTTTTAATCATAAGAACAGAGACACAAATATAACATGGCAGATTTGCTCTTAAAACTCTGTGTTTAGGTAAGAGTTTTCTCACTGACCCTAAAGTTAAGGCTTCTAAAACTAGGGAATATCTTTTCCCAGTAAACTCCACTATTAAATGGGGAAACTTGGACGACTGGACAAGGTTTGTACAAACAAATTATCTGCTTTTTTCCTTGGAGGAAAAACATGATCCAGACTTGGAAGCAGGGTGGCCCCTTGTAAAAGAGGAACCTGGGCTCCAGGGTGGCCTTCAGACCTCTGAGCTCTGTTATAGCGAGACCACTTGAGAAAGGCACACTGCTGGTGGATCTTTCTAACAGCTCTCTTGGAGGCCTTACAGAATTCCCAACTCACCTCTGAGTTGTTCTGAGATTACCTTAGGAGCACATCTTGTGCAGTGACTCAAGTGTAGTCATCATTGCAGCCATGGAGGTTTCTGCTTTCTCTCTCTGAGCTCCCAAGGCAATTATTCGTGTTTATGTTGAACTTCTGCAGCCTTCTTGTCCCTCTGCCTACTGTGCCACTGGATCTCCAGCAACAAATGTGAAATCTAGGGTAGGCGGAGGCACATGAGGTCTGCAGCATTTCTGCTCAGTAAGGTGTAATTCAGGAGCAGAAAGCAAGATAATGCAGCAGATGTTAGAGACAAGCCCATTTTTCACTGGACGACAATGGGAAACCAAACTTGTTCTTCACAGAGCAGCCTCAATAAGAGCAGATAATTAACAGGTCTGTCTATCAGCAAAAACCAGATAAACAACCTGTGCTACCCACACATTTCTGTTTTTAGGGCTCCCTTGGGATTAAGGTGGAGGCACATGCTGTAGGGAAGAAAGCACAGATAGAAACACACCTTGGCAACAAAAAATTACGGGCTAACACCAAAGAGCTGCTATTACCTTTGAGGAGCCCAATGCCATGATTGGAATGCTACATCCAGGCAGGAATTCAGCTGCTCTCTCTACTCTTCTGCTCATCTGGGCAGGGAAGAGAAGATACCATGAAAGGCTCGTGGTTTGAGATCAGGGCAGGGAGAGGCCACTCACCAGTGACCATCATGGACAAAACAGGCTCGACTGGGGGAAAATTAGTTTAATTCATTACAAATTAAATCAGAGCAGGGCGATGAGGAGTAAAACCAAATCGTAAAACATCTTCTCCTCACCCTGCCCTTCTTCTCAGATTTGGCTTCGCTCCTGAATCCTCTCCCTTCTCCCCTCAGCAGCACAGGGGGATGGGATGGGCAATGGGGGCTGTGGTCAGTCCATCACACATGGTCTTGGTCTCTGCCACCCTTTCTTCAAAGGGGGAACTCCTCACACGCTCTCCCTGCTCCAGCCTGGGTCCCTCCCAAGGGGTGCATCCTTCAGGATCAGCCTGCTCCACCATAAGTCCCCTGTGGGGTCACAAGTCCTGCCCAGCAAACCTGCTCCAGTGTGGGCTCCTCTCTCCGTGGAACCGCAGCTCCTGCCAGGATCCTGCTCCAGCATGGGCTGCCCACAGGGTCACAGCCTGCTTTGGGCATCTCCCCACTCTGGTGTGGGGTTCTCCATGGGCTGCAGGTGGATCTCTGTTCCCCCTGGGCCTCCCTGGGTGCAGGGGCACGGCTGCCTCACCATGGGCTGCACCTCAGGCTGCAGGGGAACCTCAGCCCCCATTCCTGGAGCACCTCCTGCCCCTCCTGCTGCTCCCACCTGGGCTCTGCAGGGCAGTTCCTCTCACACGTTCTCACTCCTCTCCCCGGCTGCAGTTGCTGTTGCCTTATTTTTTTTCCTCTTACACACATTATCCCAGAGGTGCCACCACCATCTCCAAAGGGCTCCGCCTTGTCCAGGGGCGGGCCCGTCCTGGAGCCAGCTGGAATTGGCTCCATGGAAAGAAGGGAAGGTTCCAGCAGCTTCCCACAGAAGCCACCCTTGTTGCCTCTCTGCTGCCGAAACCTTGCCACAGAAAGCCACTTAAACCCTTCACCCCATTCATTTGGGATCTCCCAAGGTGAGACTGAATGAGAAGGAAAGGTTAATCCAATAATTGTTTTACATTGTGTTTGTGACACTTGCAGCACACGTTTCACTTTAAGCATAGCATTGCTTAATCAATATTGAATCAAACACTGAATAATTACTTTATTCCGTTTTTTTAAATTAACCTCAGCTATGAGGTAAGTTCTTTGGACTAGAGATGGAACAAAATACGCCTGCATTGTCCTCAAAATGCCGAAGGTACTTTCTGCCGAGCATTAAGATAATGATAATAATGAATATTCATCTTTCAGAGTTCTGTGTCTCCTGGGTGAGTCAAGCAGGATTTAAATTTCCCTTGGTACAAAATTGGGTAGATATATTTGTGTCTCTGTGATTTGCTCTGGCTTGGTTTCATTGCCTGCAGCTGGAGGCAGGGCAGGAACAGCACAGGTCAGCGTGCACCGAAGCAGAGAGAGAACAGGACCTGCTTAGAGACCTCGCTCATGGCTGTGTTCACAGCGTGCATGAGGATGGGATCCAGCAATAAATCACAGGGGTTGCTGCCACCCACCCTTTGAACCTTTTCTCTTTGCTCACATCACACCAGGCTTCTCCCACCCACTCCTTTTGAGCTGCGGCCCCAGTTTGCTCCATACCCACAGCATGTTATTAGGAACGAAATTAAAATAATCTGTTTCTGCAGCTGCTGGATGCTTAAAATCATGATGCATGGAAGGCAGGTGCAAAGTTTTCTTTCAGACTAACTGGATGTGAGCAGACCTTAATTCCAAATGGACGTGGCTTCAACGCTTCAATTAGCGTAGCCTGAGCACGTTGCTACACAGAATTACAGATTCATTTAGGTTGGAAAAGAACTCCAAGGTCATTGTGTCCAGCCTGTGCCTGTGATCACCACCTTGTCAACCAGCCCAGAACACAGAGTGCCACACCCAGTCATTTCTTGAACACCTCCAGGGATGGGCACTCCACCACCTCCCTGGGCAGCCCCTATCCAAGGCTAAACAACCCTTTCTGTGAAGAAATTCTTCCTGATGTTGAACTTGAACCTCCCTTGGTGCAGCTTTGAGGCTGTTTCCTCTTGTCCTGCCACTGGTTGCCTGGGAGAAGAGGCTGACCCCCATCTTGCTACCCTACCCAGTCTGGTGTGGAGCTGGTCTGTGTCATGTCAACTCAAAACCAATTCTGCATCTGTCTGAAATCAATTCTCTCTATAAAGTAGGATTTAATAACCAGCCTCAGACTTTTTCCTGTTGCTACAAGGAAGCCATTTAGGGCAATGAAGCCAGGGGAGGGTCTGAAGCACAAGTCTGATGAGGAGCAGCTGAGGGAGCTGGGGGGGGCTCATCCTGGAGAAAAGGATGATGCTATCACAGAACTTTTACAACCTTAACCATTCTATGATTCTATAAAATTCAAAGCCCGGTGAGACCATGACATTTATTCTGACCTCCTTTATATTAAGAGTCCTAAAATGAGGATGCACAGATAGTAGATGTATTTGAACTTCATCTCCCTGTGTTTCAGTTTCTCATTAAAACAAGCCCAGTAATTAGAGGGCCTTTGCTCATCCCAAGTAGGTGTTGTGAAAATTAACTACATTCATATTCAGATTCAGAAGGCAGAGCAACCTGTATCAATGTCAGTGACAATAAAACCGAGAAGAAAGCTGATGATTTTGAACCTCACATGGTACAGAAGGCAGGAGCATCACTCATGGTGGAGAGGGAAACATAAAGAATGAGTAGTTTTTCATTTTGGGAATGCTATCCAAGAGAGGCCATGAATGAGATGCAGCTCTTGCAAATAGAAAAGCAATATGTGGTTCCCTAATTTCAAAACACAGACACATACTGGATGCCAGAATTAGATAACCAGGGAATCCTTCCTTTTGCCTTTTTTCCAGCTGCAAATTTGCAGCTACAGTGGTGTCCACTGAAAATAAGGGAGGAAGTGTTCTGCGTGTGTGTGTTGTTATACACATACAATTCTTATTTGATGGTTTTCTTCCCTTTCCCATAGCGTCATCATCACTGTTTTTTCTAGAATACTTTTTAACACCCACTGTGATTTTCAGGTCTTCTACTTCTCTTCCCTGAGCATGTACAGAGCTGCATGGATTCTTACTCATAAATTACAGAGTTTTAACCCAAGTTTTATTCCATTAAATACTTGGAACAGATTAAAGATCATCAGATCAGTGTCAGTTTTAGTTACATCAACATCCCTAATGTTGTTATTAGGTTTTGCAGCTATGTACAAGATTACCCAACAGATCCTCATGCTATCATATATAGCTATTCCTGATAAATTCCTGTTAGCTTTGGTAGTTCTCCAATACTGGAAGAAAAACAAAGTCCATCCCTTTGAGCATCTCCAAACACAATTACTGCTTTCACTTCATCCTATCTCCTTGTCATTTTGCCTAATCCCTGAGACACCACAGAAGGTCTCAGGCAGTGGTTCTGGTGCTCTTTCCATTCTTCCCTTTGGGAATTCAGCACAAAACATGGAGTAGAACCAGTATCTCCAAGGACTTTGATTTCCCTCCAAGACTCTTCCCTCGCTGATCTGGAACATATGTTACTAACCTATGAGTGGGTTGCTAAAAACGTGTTATTGTTCCTTTAATTTATGCATATTTGATTTTTACATAAAATGCCCCCTTCTAGGCTACAGATTTGGTATTTAATGCCTAGGTGGGAGAATTTATGAGCAAAAACCATTGAATGTGTTTGCTTATTTAAAACATTTATGTCATCCTACCTGGCATAGTTATCCAGCCAACATATTTAGTGTATTTGTAATTCATTTTCAAATAACATTCTTCTCTGTAAAGAAAAACTTCTGAGGAAGTGACAATTATCTCCAAAGGAAATTTTGGCTTTCATTCTGTCCTTAGTCACTAGACAGCTTGGTACAGCTTTAAATCCACTAAACATTCAGTATTTGAGGGTGCAGCCTTGCACTACCTCAGGTTAATCGATTACCAGCTCCATCTTGCCTTTTTGACCTTATAACCTATAGATTAATGAGAATTTCACTGTTACTCATCTGAAAAGAGATGATGCACAGTTGCCATGTAAGTTAAACACACATGTCACAACAGAAGGTGCAGACAGGGTGTGAAGATGAATATGTATGTGCTACTTAAATATGTGCTGTTGGTGGATGAAATGCTCAGAGACCCAAATTTGAATTTGCAGCTTGCAGGAAAGACGACTCCAGTAAAAACCAACCAAAATGCACCATCAGCTCCTTAATGAACACAAGAGGAATGATACTTTGATTTCCTGTCATATATGACTGATCTCACTGTGCCCCAAAGCAGTGGCCTTTAAACTTTAATTATCCTCAGGACACACTGGAGGGCAGAGATGTCTCCTCCCTGATACACAGAGAAAAATGTTCTTGCTGTTAGGATGTTAACCCAGGACATGGGAATACTGCATTTAATTCACTTCTCAATCACCATCTTCCTGTAAAGCACCTGGCAGGTTACTGAGCACCAGCCTTATTGGTCTCTTGAAACCAAAAGAGAAAAAACCACTCTTCTGTCTTCAAGAGCTGTTGCCTTGATAAATGTTTTGAAAGTCACAGGCAGTTTTGTAATGACTATTCCCTACAGTGACTTCAGACAAATCTGCTAAAGATGAGGGTAGATGAGCAACTGCAGGAGAACTATTCGTAATAAATATACTTGTTCAGCCATGGTTCACTTTAAAAATTCTGCCACAAAGCCAAAAGTCATCGTAAAACTCAGCCCTGAAATTTATCTTTATAAAGAAGATAGAAGACATTCTCGTAGTTCTGCAGACAGACAAAATGTTAATCCAAAAAAGTGTTTTATTTCATATATACAGAACTAATGGCCAGAGGTAGTATTAATTTAATCTCATCTTCTTTATTTTCACTGGTGTTCTGGTGCAGAGTCAGAACACTAAAAACTAAGAAATACAGTTTTCTTGAGTGTGCTTCAACACCAGGTTATCAATTCTCTTATAAAATGAACATATTCTCTCAAGTGGTCTTCAGATTCTTTTGTTAATGGGAAAGTTTTTTTGCCCACGTTGATTTCCAAGGCAAAGTCTCTTGGGATTTCTTCAATAACCCCCAAAAATAAGAATCTATGTGATGGTGATGGGTGAACTGACTGACTCTCAGCCTGGAATCAATGACTTGCTCTTCTGAAGGGGAAGAGTATTAAGAGGTGATTTGCACTTCAATCCTTGAAATCCTTGAGTCACAATCTGGCTTACCTGTTGGGTTTTTTTGTTTTTGTTTTTTTTTTTTTCGTTGTGGGGTTTTTTGTGAGTTTGTTTGTTTGTTTGTTTTTGTTTCATTTTTTGTTTGCCTTTTTGTTTTGTTTTTTTGTTGTTGTTTTGGGGTTTTTTTTAATTTCAGAAGATCCTTAAGTATCTAATCATCTTCTAACAGAAGTGGTTGATGTTTTGTTTGCTTTGCAACCTTACTGATGTTTGTAGGCATTGCTCGAAGTTAAGGAAAACTACAAGAAAACCCCATTTCCTACTCAGAGGAGTTAAATGCTGAGAGTGAGCATGGGATGAGGAGGTTCTGCCATCACCATGGCAGTGATCAAACCCTACAACATGTACCAGGAGCACCTCCATCCTTGATGATGCTCAAGTGGCACCTGGTTAAGGCTGATCTGGGGTGCTGCTGAATGGCTGTTTGCAGCGGCAGCAGAGCACAAAGCAGAGGGTGATGGACAGGCACAACCCAGATGTCACAAGAACTTTCCCCAAGTGCTGTGGGGCAGGGTGGTTGTCATCACTTCTGCAGCTCCCCTTCAGCCACAGGAGTGCGTCAGGAAGAGTTTCTGCTGCAGGAGGGCACAGGGAGCCAAAGCACATTAATCAAACCTCCAGAAAGCCCATTTTATCCAAGCACCTTGTCACTTTGTGCTTCATTGCCCCAAGCCTGTTGTTAATGTCACCTCTAGAATCCCATTAAAAATAGACCTCTCCAGGGCCTGGGCTGGGTCTCTTCAGAGCTTTATGTGGCACCAAGCACCCTTTAGAATGCTGTACAAATACCCCTATCAGAGCCTGCATGAAAAGTTAATAAATTGAATACATTGTCCTCTGTGGAACAGAAGGGGAGAAAACGCAGCATCCATTTAAAGGAAATCATAATTTGTGATCTGAAAATAGGCAACATTAAGCATAGTGATATTTTAAACAGCAAGAATAACTTCCCAGGGCTAGAGAGGTTAGAAACCATTTCTGTTTGTATTCCAGGAGCACTTACAAAGCTTTGTTTTGAAAGCTTAACATTAGCTTGTAAAAATCAGCTCAGGAAAAGACATTGTTTTGTCATTGTCACTACAATGGTAGCACCTTCTTGTCTGCCCCTGTGCTTTGCTCTCTTTATTGTGAGAAGCAAAGATCCCATGTACTTTCTTTTCACTCTTCCTACAGGCAGCGATTGGGGTGCAGACCTGCCAGGTGGGAATGACAGTAGCTCTAAAAAAAAATTAAAAGTTCTTGAAAAATACCCCAGGAACTTCCCTCTGACAAAGCAAGTCCTTACCCTGCTCCCAGTTTCCTCTCATCAATGATGCCTTGCCTTGAATCCTGCAAGTGGGGGTTTCTCAGGCACCCTTGGATGCCAGCAAATTCTGGACACCTGCAGGAGGAGTGTTCAGTGACCCTGAGCTTGCACATCTTTGGTTGCTTTTGTTTTTTAAAAAAAAAATCAAAGTGTACTGAAAAGAGCAGCTGACACGTGGTTGTGAATCTAGCTATTTGTGATTACTGGCAAACTTGGTTGGTCCTGGATTCTTAAGATTTTAACCAGCTGCAGCCTTTGGATTTTATCCATGTATGAGTTGTCATTGATTCATGTGCTTCTCTGTCACCTTAGCAAACTTTTAATCCAAGGTCAAAGCTATTTTATTATGATTATGTTCAATCTTTGGTACCTTCCAAGTGCTCAGAGCTCTCACGGGACAGGAGAGCTAAAACATAATTTTTAAATGATCAAAAAATTGCTTAATAAAAACAAACTGCAAAGATTGTTCTTTCATCACGAAATATTTCTTTTAATCCACTGGTGTCCTGGAGGACAAGAAGAGGTTCCTGGAGGAGTGGTTGTCTTCACTGGACACAGCTCACATGAACTTTTTTAGCTTTGCTGTGTTGAAAATATGCAACCCCATTCTAGCCAAGGTCAAAGCTCACAAATCCACTTATTTCCCACTTTCTCCTCCGCAGCAAACAGCATAAAAAATGTCATTACTTCTATCTCCTTTGTAGCTTTGCCTTCTGGAAATATTATTAAATATTATTAAAAAGCTCCAACCCCCTTCAGCTTTGCATCTTATCAACTGTATTAGTCAATGAGCTCATAACTCAAAGCCTTGCTCTACTTGGCATTAAGGTTTCATGCCCATGTCTCTATGAGGCTGAAATCAAGCCCAAGGGAGGGATTAATGATGACCCAGCCCGGGGCAAATGAGGCAAATGTGGATGTTTTCTGTGCTTGAAGGAGGTCCTTAAGTTGTCAGCCCTGGCACAAAAGATTTTCAAAGTGCCACCCCTTGGAGCTGGCAGATCAAATTAATCCAACAGATTTGCAAAGTTCCATATCAACAGGGAAATCACCTGCAATATCACTGGCAAAAATACCTGCCACTCAGCACTGAGATTGGCATTGCAATAGGAAGAGTCCTTGTGGGCCAGAGGAAATCTGGCAAACTTCTTTTTTTTCCTTTTTTTTTTTTTCTTTTAATTATTTATTGAATTTTTTATTTAAATGAATTTGCAATTGAACTTTCAGCCTGGAAACTGTGTATTTACAGTATTTAAACCTCCAGGTCCTACATGCCAGATTGACTGACACAGAAACGGGAACCTTCCCCTTCCCAAACCACTTCAGCTGGAAAGATGTGACACTGAGGAAAGACATACCTGGAGCAAAGAAACCTTTTCCTAGTGAAGGTAAAAGTCACTTCTCAGCACTGGAGGAAATAGTAGTATTTTAATAGGGTCTTACACTGGCATCAGGGTTTCAAATGAAGGTGGGGTGAGGATGGAAGGAAGGACACTGGACAACAGATTGAAGTAAACCAGGCTGGAGAGTTTCAGGGATTCCTGGGCTATGCCTTGTGCAAATTTTTAAAAGGAAAAGTTATGCACAGACTGGAAGCTCTGCCTTCAGCTCCTGATTCAGACACCCAGCCCATTAGAGGCTGCACTGTTTTAGAATCATGGAACCACAGAATGGTTTGGGATGGAAGGGACCTCAAAGATCATCCAATTCCAACCCCCTGTCATGGACAGGGACATCTCCCACTAGCCCTGGTTGCTCCAAGCCCCATCCAACCTGGCCTTGAACACTTCCAGGGATGGGGCATCCACTGGGCTACCTGAGGCAGTGCCCCACCATCCTCACAAGGAAGAATGTCCCCCTAATATCCAATCTAAACCTGCCCTCTTTTTGTGTGAAGCCATTGCCCCTTGTTCTGCCACTCCAGTCCCTTGTCCAAAGTCCCTCTGCAGCTCTCCTGGAGCCCCTTTAGGTGCTGGAAGGTTCTTTAAGGTCTCCCTGGAGCCTTTTCTTCTCCAGACTGAACATCCTGAATTCTCTCAGCCTTTTCTCATAGATGTTCCATCCCACTAATAATTTTCATGGCCCTCCTCTGGACCCGCTCCAACTAAAAGAAGAACATGGACATCCTGCTCACACCCATAGGGTGTCCCCAAGCCATTCACCATTCAATGGACAGAAGGGAAATTTTATTTTTATTTTTAATATTTTCCTTAAAAAAATAAAATAAAATAAAATAAAATAAAATAAAATAAAAAGATTGCTATATGTCTCTGAGCAAGATCCACCTAAATCCATGCAGACAGTCCTAGGCTTTTTCAGCCTTCCTCTTAACCATCTTTTAAACTCAAGCTCCAAGCATCTTCCCACCCTCCCCTTCTGTACACACTTGCTTCTGTATTTGACTATGACAGGCATTCTTTTCCAATATTCTCTTGCTTGGAATACAATGCTTTGGGTTTTTTCAGGCTTTTCTCATTGGGCGTGTTTTTTTTAAGGAACTACTCTGTATCTTACAGAAGTAATTTTCTCCAAGATAAGGGTTTCTGAATGTGTTGTTTTCCCCCAAGGCACATTAATAGCAACACAGAGCACAACCTGTTAATACTTAACTTCCTTGCTGAAACTGTTCTATCCAGTGGTTCATCAGAGACTTTCCTTAGCCAGACAGCCATCTGAAAAAAAATTGCTTATGATTGGTAGGGCCTGAAATCCCAGAAAACCACAAGAAGAAAGAAAATTTTCTGGCTAATAATGTTTCCTCACGAGACCAAGCTTATCTCTATTCTCTGAAACCACTGAAAAGGCACTAAATGAAGCCTGAACACTGAAGGGAGTACATTTGGAAAGGACTGGAGTAGGAAAGGAAGAGATAATGCCATTGTCTGGTCAACAGAGGTTTTTGTGAAGAGTTTCCACTTCTTCAACCATATGATATACCTATTTAACCTTCACAGTTCTAGAGGTGTACTGAAATTTGTCATCTTTACACATAGTTTGCTGAATACTGAGTGTTATTATGGTGATCATGACATGGCTCCACTGCACTTGATTTCCAAAGGAATTTCACGACTCCACAAGGCCCTTGATCTGAAATACAGAAAAGACCCCAGAATAGCAACAGCACTACTTCCTACTGTCTAGTTTTGCTTGACTGATTTTCCACTCTGGTTTTTTTCCAACTGAAAAGAGACTAATTAGTCTGTCTTTTGTATGTGTATTCTTTGCACTCACTTAAGGAAGGAAATATCATCAGCTACAACTTAATCAGCTCTTTCTCAGCTGCCCACTTCTCAGTCTGGTTCTTATTTCTTACCTAATTAACCTTTCACCTGAAGATAAAAGGGCTTATTGATTAATTTGTTTATCTGATTAGAGGGGGTAAATGATTTCTGGGCCTGGTGTTGTAATCTCTGTAAAATCTGTGGTGAAAAAAAAAAAAAGAAGAGAGATTAGTATTAGCATTCTAAGAAAAACCCCAGGTGATCTTCACAATCAGAAGGCCTCAGATCAGCAGCATTTCTCTCCAGTGGAAAAGTGTCAGGCTGCTGACACTTCCAGAGCCCTGACCATGAGTCAGAGTGTCTCGATGGGCATAAATCACAGAAAGTGTTATTGAATGACTTTAGTGGAGCTGCATAATTCATCAGTACGAGCCGCGTTAACGCGCACAGCACATCAGTTACTGCAGCCAGTGCTTGTGTAACCTCAGATTTTGTTCTTTCAGAGCCTGAGGGCAGTTTTAGCCAGTGTAGTTCCTCCCCAGGGTGAAGGGCATGGGACAAGGATTTGCCGTGGCCCAGAGGAGGGTGAGTGAACCATTAAATGGAAGTAACTGGAACGTTTACAGCCATTAAACCCATGAAGTTGGGTGGGAATAAAAGCAGGAATTGTTGAGTTTTTGTATGGAGCTCAAACTTACTTTGCCTTGACAAAGTAGAATTGGATGATTGCTGGAATGTCCTTTTTTTTATTATTTTTGTTACATGCTCCCATGTCACACCATTTTATCAAGACATAGTTTCTCTCCTGAAGAAGTCTGAACCAAAAGGAATCAGAGACTCTACTACTGCAGCCCGGATTTATGGATTGAACTGAGAGGTACATTAATTTATTTACATTAGTCTTCCCTGTACAATCACTGGAGAAAGTCAGGCATCTCCAGAGCTTTTGGTCTTAGAAGAGCCAAATCAATCACTTACCTGAGGGTTTTTCAGTTGAGTCTAAAAAGAAAAAGGAGACCAGCTTCCAAATTTAGGCATCTAATTTTGGGCCTGGAAATGTGAAGGTGGAAAACAGATCACTTTCCTTGTTGGCTTTCCAAAGTAACTCATCACCCTGTAATGAGTTTCATAGCTCCCTGCAGAGCATTCAGGTAGTTAAAGCCGAGGGCAGCTGAAAGAAGATGAAAAGTTTGGATGCTGGGAAGAAAAGAGAACAAAGTCCTCAAAGCAGAGTATGAATGAAGATATTCAGGTCCTAGCTGCCTTTAAACTCACAAGTACCACTCAAGAAAGTAATAAGGATGTCCTTGATTCACACTAACCTTTGAGTTGTCCTGATTTTCCCCAGAACTTGAGCAGGAGTCAAACAGAGTTCTGAAAGACAAAGTGTAGATGTGGTACATCACCTCCTGTTCCACCAGCTGCTTTCCAGCACACAATGTCAGAGTTACAATGCCACTGGTTAAGTAAGTCCTACCAGCAGCCTAAATTAATGCCCTGGGTAAGTAATGAAACAGGCATGGTGGCTTTAGGTCAGTAAGTAGAATTGGACTGAGCAGTATTTATTAAAAGTCTTCTTTATTCATCTTTGAGTTAAATCCCTCTCTAGCTCCAGTGCTAAACTCCAAGTCTCACAGATTTGTGAATATGTATGTAAAACATATTTACTTTAATATTGCTGGAGGGACTTCAAGGAGACTTCAAGAGAACAGGTGTTGTCTACAGAGACAAACTCAGACCTGTGACTCAAAATCTTTGGATTTCTCATCACAGACACTTCATTTTCTCCTTCCAATCCATACCCTACAATATTGCTTTGCAGGTGTTAAGGTTTCTCATTCCTGTTCAGAAAACTAGATGAAAAAAGAGGAGCTTTCAGAGCAACAAGAAGCCTTTTCAGCCTGTATATAATCCATACCACATGAAAAGTAGGAAATAGTCTTGTGTCACTTTTTAGCAGCTCAGAGTTTAAGTACTGGAGGAATTCCCTGAGTTTTTAAGCAATGTCAGTGCCCTGCAGCCTGCTTCAAATGCCCATTCCTAAGGGCTGTGTTCTAAATAGGAAACTAAATTAATGATGTGCCAAATGGAAAGCAAAGCCTTTGACACTGTCTCCCACAGCACACTCCTGAAAAAGCTGCAGCCCAGGGCTTGGACAGGGCACTCTGTGCTGGGTTAGGAACTGGCTGATGGCTGGGCCCAGAGAGTGGTGGGGAACGGGGCTGCATCCAGCTGGGATCCAGTCACCAGTGGTGTCCCCCAGGGATCAGTGCTGGGCCCAGTCCTCTTTAACATCTTTATTGATGACTGAGATGAGGGGATTGAGTCCATCATTAGCAAATTTGCAGATGACACCAAGCTGGGGGGGAGTGTTAACCTGCTGGAAGGCAGGAGGGCTCTGCAGAGGGACCTGGATAGGCTGGAGAGTTGGGCTGATTCCAACGGGATGAGGTTCAACCAGGCCAAGTGCTTCAGCTCTGGCCCCTCAGTTCAGGAAGGATATTGAGGTGCTGGAGCAGGTCCAGAGAAGAGCAACCAGGCTGGGGAAGGAACTGGAGCACAAGTGCTGTGAGGAGAGGCTGAGGGAGCTGGGGTTGTTTAGCCTGGAGAAGAGGAGGTTCAGGGGTGACCTCATCACTCTCTACAAGTCCCTGAGAGGAGGTTGTAGCCAGGTGGGGGTCGGTCTCTTCTCCCAGGCAACCAGCAGTAGGACAAGAGGGCACAGCCTCCAGCTGAGCCAGGGGACATTTAGGTTGGATATTAGGAAGACATTTTTTATGAAAAGAGTAATCAGACATTGGAATGGGCTGCCCAGGGAGGTGATGGGTTCACCATCCCTGGAGGTTTTTAAGAAGAGACTGGATGTGGCATCAGTGCCATGGTCTGGTAACCACAGGAGGGTTGGATCAAGGGTTGGAATTGATGATCTCAGAGGTCTTTTTCAACCTGGTTGATTCTATGATTCTATGAATAGTAAATGTATGCTGTGCCACGCAAAGAGACCCCCAACTTCACACAGGATTGCTGACTAAGCCCACAGCAGCAGCAAAAGTAATTTCAAAGAAGTTTGAACTTCTATTTTAACTTGGGATTTCTTTTGGAGCAGGAATGCAGCCTGTGGCAATTTTATGATCTGGTTCACGCATTTTCTTAAACCAAAGTTTGTAACTCAGTTTATTTTACAAGTTTTAAATTGTGAATTTTTCCAACCATATGAGAGACTCACACAGAAAAGGCTGCACAGATTATAAAAGACAAGAACAGATCTTTGCGTAACAGTGAAACTCATTATTCCCAAGGGAAAAAAAAAAAAAGGCAATAAATCACATTTGCAAGAAGCATATGGAATAGATGAGGTAGATTTTTAAATTCCTTGTGCACAAACAGTGTGGCTTTGGTCTTGTCTCTCCGTGGTCTTGAACAAAACCTTTCAGCAATATACTCTCAAATGAAGATTGCAACAGGGTGAGAGGCCCTGAACACAAAAGGCCAAAGAGGAGCAGTGTTTATTTCTGCATTTTCCCACATAATGAGCAGATTTCCACAGCTACCACATGCCCTCAAGATCATCCCAAAGCTTTCCTGAATGGGAAGCTGAATAAGACAAATAAGACAATGAGTGCTGCAGTGTATGATGTTCGTATTCTAAGAAGGAGATCTGGGGTTAAGTGGAAATCTGGAGCGAGTTTATGCACAGTGGAAGACGAAGTCAAGAGCTCATTTTTTTAATCAACCTGTGTCCTATTTGCAGCAATTTTAAACTGCACTGCAGATGGGAAGTGTCCTTCTGTCCTAATGATTTTCCTAATGGATGTTCAGGTAGTACCCTCTGATCCAGCTGTGGGACATCAGCAAGCCCAGAAAGGGCCACCAAGACAGTGCCATTGTATGCCTACAAAGAAGGGCTGTGTTGCTCTTGCAGACTTTGCTGTGAGCTTATGTGACAGACAGAAGAGATGTTGGCAGGTGACAGCATGAGATCTCTAAAATCTGTCAGCGAATTATACATTTTACCAGTCATTTTCTACTCTGAAGGATGTTCTGCATGTCTGTCTAATTATAGCAAAACTGTGCAGATTGTGTCAAAACTGCCCACCATTATCCAAGCTGTACCAGCTACGGCTGACAAAACATGCACATCTCCTAATTAAGAACATTTTAAAACTGCCTTATTTAAATTAGGAAAAATTTAAACTCCCAACCTTCACTTTTTAACAAGTTACTCTGAGATTTTTGGAGGGGGAGGAGAAGGAAAGCAAGAATATTTTAGGTTCCTTCCCTCATTTCTTAACTCTATAGAGCACCAAAATAAATTGCAACGTGCAAACAAGAGATCAGAAAGGAAGGCTTTGGTCTGACAGATTGCAGGACACAACATAAAATAAAACTTTGTGGTTCTAAAGATCTGAACTGCAGAATGTAAAATGCTTTAAATACTTTGCTATTCTCCAGATCTCCAAATGTTTGGATGTCCCAGGTGATAGCTCAGTTCATTCATCCGTTCATTCTGTGAAGCTACTGGCATGTTTCTCTTGCTGAGCTCTTAAGTTAGAGAGCAGAATGCACCTTTGGTAATGGTACAGGAGGCATTCTAGCTTGATTTTCCCAAATTTCAGTCTGTGCTAGGCATAACCTGAATAAAGGGAGCAATTCCACCTGGCTTCCTTTTCTACACACTGTCATTTTGTGCTTACAGGTGCACTTTGTGAGGTAGGCACTTCTTCAAGCGCTTGCAATTTTGTTTTACAACCCCAGCTTGGAAATCCTCACTTCCAATCAGCTCCAGTTTGATGATGAAGAAGGACCAGATTCTGAGAGGATTCAGTTCAATCCGAGGTTACTCATGTGTGTGTTCTATAATTCACCAGGTCCATGCCAACATTGTTGGCAAAAAAATAAACTGAGTGAAAAATAGAGCTCTGTGAAGAACAAAAGTGCAGGTTTTATGTCTAAAAACTGGTGTGAAGGCAAGGAAGGGAAGAGGCTTTTACCTCAAAAAACAAAAGAGAGCTGCACTCGGGGTATGGTTGGGCATCACTCAGTGGGTGGTGAGCATTGTGTATCACTTGTTTTGTATATTCTAATTCTTTTATCATTATTATGATTATTATTATTTTCTTCCTTTTCTGCCCATTACACTGTCCTAATCTCAATCCACTGGAAAGGAGAGAGCAAGTGGCTGCGTGGGGCTGAGTTTTAAGCTGGACAAACATCACCTGATGGGCTCATCCAAAGATTTTTCTTCAAGAAAATGGTATTCATTCCAAAATCTCCAGTAAAAAAGGCATCAAATTAGATTTCTGGTTAAGGTTTTCAGTGCTGGAGGAGATTAACATGGGCTTCAAACAAGCACTTGGCAGAAAGAGGTTCAGAGTGAAAATCTCGAGATTTAAGCCCATTGTCTTCTAGAGCTCATTTCAACTAGAGAGAAAATACCAGCTGGAAATGTTTTGCTGAAAGGCAGTTGTGCAAATTCAGGCCTGTTAGTATCTCACTGGCTTCGGCAGTTCCATTTTTCAGGCCTTAAAATACGTGGAAATCCAAGTGCAGAGCACATGAAACAGAGAAGGGCTATAGTAAACTGAAGAAAAGTAAAGCTCCAAGAAACATTTAAATTTAAAATATTACAAAAATCAAAGTGTCCTGTGATGCACAAGCAGAGTTGGGTGTGAATATTGCTCAGTGATGAGAAAAGCAATTTTTTAAAGAAAAAAATCATGTCTATTTATATATAGATGTATAGATTTGTGATAACCCTATAATACTAATTGACGTAAATTTGTTAAATCCTGAACTGAGTACTCTCTGAAAGTTTGTGATCAATAATGCTTTTTCATTATATTTTCCAGGCACTTGATCTGTAAAGAGTGGATAGGTCTGACAAGGAAATAATCTGGGAAGAAGAAGGTTAAAGGAATTTGATTTGCAAGAAGGTAAATGTGTGTGTGTGTGGGGGGGAGAGAAGTGTAAAAATTTAATATCCTTTTGATAACATTCTGACATGGAAATTACTATAAAAGCACGTCAGAAACCTTGATGAAAACCACTTTGAAATAGGGGTGAAGAAATTTTCTATTTCAGAGGTGGATCAGAGTCCATCTTAATTAAAATGCCTGAAAACACGACTTCTTGAAAAAAAACCACCCTGTCTCGTTCAAAGACTGATACATTGTTTTCATCAGTTCCTTTCACTGTTATGAATAATGTGTTTAGTGAACCTGCTGTTTGGAAAGGCAGAGAATAGTTGTGAGATATCAAGATTTTTTTTGTAAAACATGGTGATGTCTAGTCTCAGACCGAGTGCCAGTAGAAGACCAAATGCTGCTATTTCATCATCTGTTTAATAAAACTTATCGATTCCCTGAAGGTGGCAACTGATGTTGTCTAACCTGGCAAATTACAAAGCTGCTTTCTTCATTATCATTCTTCCTTCATACCTTAAATAATCAAGAAACTGCAAAATTAAGTTAAGGAATTTCATTCCACTTCACGTATTTAAGACATTCCTTACTTGAAGAGCCACATCTGTCCTCCTTGCCCTGCTGTTTTCAGGTGAAGGTGCAATGTCAAGCTTTCCTCCAGTTTTATTTTCTTTATTTAATTATTCTAAGAATTAAACAGGCAATCTATTTTGGAGCTCATAGCATGTTGCCCACTAATTTCATGAGCGCACTGATTTTCAGCAGTTCTCAATCTCGCACAGGGTAATGATTTTAGGATTCATATTGCAACCACTGAAAGATGATAAAGTCATTTACCTGTGACTCTAGACAGTTTACTTTTGTCTGAAGGGAAAGAGCATGACCCTAAAGTACTGAAATGAAATGTTTCATGGATTTTCTCTCACCCGTGTAATACCGAGCCATAAGTAGTTATGCAAATGCCTCCTTGAAATATGGAATCCTCATACCCCAGAGCTGGAGGGATTTCAGATGTTCCAAATGTCAGACATGGCTTTTCTTCTCATTTGCCCCTCGATGCACAGCTCATGGAGACAAATATTTCCTTTTGGGGTTGTGTGTCTCTTTTTCGGGCGCTGCTAATTAAAATGGGAAGGTTTTCACAAGTGCTACTAACGAGCTCGTGGAGGAGGAGTTGTTTGCACGACAATTTGCCTTGTGAACTGCAAAAAAAAAGAATTACAGCTTCTTTATTTCAGTTGCTCCTGAATTAGATAAGCAACTGGTCCTGTCAGCTGCGCCTCTCACTTTTGAGGTACAGAGGAGCAGGAACAGCTGCTCCCTGGGGGATGAAAATGAGCAGTCTGACTTCTTCTTCCATTGTAACTTCCCTGCTGGGAGCTGCATGTAGGATTTTTAGGAAGGTGAGTGCTGCCTGACCTGATGTTGTCCTGTCCCTACTGGCTGTCATGGGTAGAGTTGACATTCCCAGCCATGATAAACATCTGCACACAGCAGGCCAGCATGGGTTGTATCACCTCAAAGGGACATAACTTGGAAACTACTGATCAAAATCATGCTGCTGCTGCTTCTTAGAAACCATAGAATCACAGAATGGTTTGGGTTTGAAGGGACCTTAAAAATCATCAAGTTCCAACCCCCTTCCATGGGCAAGGACACCTTGTACTACCCCAGGTTGCTCCAAGCCCCATCCAACCTAGCCTTGGACACTTCCAGGGATCCAGGAGCAGCCACAGCTTCTCTGGGCAACCTGTGCCAGGGCCTGAGAGAAATAAAAAATAATCTTTCTCTACAATGAATAAGATTCATTCTTTTTTCCCCCCCATAGCTTCATAGCTCCTTCCACAGGGGAGGAAACCATCTCATCAGGGTAATGTGTTACGGATTTCCTGGAGGCCAGGATGGTAGTCCCTAAAGACTAAATAGGTTTAAAGTTACACTGTGGTAGGCACAATCCTTGTTGCAAAGAGATGACATCTAAGTAAAGATGACACACAGAGAAAAGAAAGGATAGACATTGCAAATAGAATAAAAAAATGTAATAACAGCAGGTGTCACTTCAGTTGGATGACTCCACTTAGGAAGTGAGAGGACACTGAAGGCAAGGATAGGCTAAGACAGAGCTGAAGCCACAGATCAGCTCTGTAAGCATGACATTGCCTGTACCAATTTTCCAATCAAGGGTTTAGTTTTCAGCACTGAAAACTGGCTGAGAAGCTGAGACAGTCAGGGCTTTGACAGAAGCCAGGGGTGTATCTGACTTGATCTGGCAAGCAGCTGTCCAAAGCTGTGTTCTGTGCTCACACGGTCTGAGCTGCAAGATCGGAACTGCTCTGTCAGCCGTCACACCAATTTTACACTTCAACAGGTAATTTTTTAGCTCAGGGACTTCATATTCAATTGGTTTAATGTCAGTTTGGATCACCCTTTCCCATTATGTTCCCCTTCACAGTGCCAACACCACCTGTGGTGCCAGTCATGGATAATTGATCTCTCCTGTTTGAACCCCAGCAAGGTTGTTCCAGATTGCAGTGGTGAATGAAATCTTGCAAAGCATGTGTAGTCTTAGAGAGCAGGGAGGCAGTGCCACATCACGGTAAAAGACACTGGCTGCTGTGAAAGTGTCTGCAGGTTTCTGCAGAATATTGCACATTTCTTTGTTTTCTGTGAGATTGAATTCAAAGTCTCAATTTAGAACCGAGTCCCCTGATGAGAGTCCTTTCGGGATCAGTCACTCACAAGTTCAGGTAGACACACAGATTACAAGCTTAGGGCTCCTAAATCTTGCTGGAAAACCTCAACATGAAAAAGGACTGTGTTCCTGGTATTTCGGACAAATCCCCATCATTCAGCATGCTAAACAGGCTGTCTCTGGGAAAAATTGAGTTGCAATCCTATTTTTGAAATTTGCAGTACACTCCAGTAAATGCTGTATAAAAGAGTAGCTTAAAGCCTAGCAAATATTTCAGAAGAGCTTTCACAGGCTCCTCTGTGCTCACAGGCAATTAACAGTTTATATCCCTTGCTACCAGAGATCCCTGTGGTCATAATTGCTGGTTTTCAAGATCTGAGAATCCCAATGTCCTAATTTGTCCAGTGCCTTCATCTATAATTATACTAATAAAAAAGACTGTTTTTTCAAAGTCATAATGAGAACCTGCAGACTACAGTGGCATTTCTTTTCTGAGACATAAGATACATGGGAAGGTGTCATGTAAAAATAGACTTTGTACAAGTCTAGACTATGTGCAGTGGAGGCAGTTGACTCTTCTTCCTGCCCAGCAACAGAGATGGAGGATTCTTCTATAACATACTGAAAGTGTCATAAATGATGATTTTTTTAATTTATAAACCTATTTTTTTTTCCTTTTCAAAATGTTTTTTTTGCCTTAGCTCATTGAATGGTACTTCAAGCATGTAAGGAAACGATGAGTTTGTGTAACCTCTTCTCATCAGGCACTGAGATCACTGAGAAGTTACTGAAGTTACCAAAGAAACAGCTCAGCTCCACAAACCTCTGCTTAAAGAACAAGAAAAAAAAAATTTAAAATAGCGTCTGCAGATGGAATTAATTTGGTCTAACCTTTAATTTTTTTTTTTTTTTTGCTTTCCAGACAGTCATCTATGAGCCAGACACCCAAGGCTCTCTTAAGTATTAAAGAAGAGAACCAGGCAATTTTAAATCGTGAATCATCAGACCTTCTTTACACACCTGCATCAGGAGCTGACTCATCTTCCAGACTCATTTGAGTAAATTCACTTGATTCCCACCAGATGGTAAGGAATCCTGTAGTGATTAGCTCTGATGTAGATGTTTGCACTGCACATGTTCACATATAGGCTGTGTCCTCCCTTCAGCAGGAGACTGATTGCAAAGCTGGACTCCCACCATCCAAATGTTTAAGTTTTGTGGAAAGGGCTGAGAAGAAGACACTTTTGAGGCCTGTAAGGAGAGAAAACATGTTTTTTGGGTTTTTTTTTTGTATTTGACTCTTCTGTTCATGTGTAAAGACAACCTCTTTCTTCCAAAAATTAAGTGAAAGTTCCTCCACAGAAATAATCCTCTCCCTGCCATGGAGTCAATTCAGTTTATAGAAAATACTTTCAGTGGTTAATAATTGAAGTGTCGCCCTTGCTGTTCAACCTGGGTAGACAAAAACTCCTCAACCCAGAGAGGAAGAAGTAGGTTGTTTTCAGAATCTTCAGACTGTGTCATATTAGTGTTAAACAGTGCAAAAGACCTCACTGGCCTATAGCAATTACTCTCCACCAATTAAGTTTACTCCAAGGTTGTCACCTAGCTCTGCTGACAACCTGCACTAAGCTTCTCCCATATTAGACATCAAAATCTGATTGTAGGAAACTAATAGCAAAGTGAATAAAGTCTGTTTTGCAGACTAAGTAGCGTGTGGAGAAAGGATAAAGAATATTTTGTTATTTCTTGGATCAACTTTAAAACAGAAGGTCCAGGAGACTTTGCAAATCAAATTAGATCCTGACATTTCCAGAAGAGCACTGCACCCTTGGTTCTTGAGACTCAGGTGTTATTTTTAGAAGAATTGGAACTGAAATTGTGAGTGTTTCAGTGCACTTAACACATTTTCTCAGCTTCATCGTTGAACTGAAGTCCACCTTCACAGAACTGGAATACACCAGGAAAACAGATGGTTCTTGTGTTAGATGGACAATTCACATCATAAGGGTAGGGAAAATTATTGGCAACAATAATCTGACTCAACAGAGCTAGTCTGGTTATTGCAGAGTTAATGAAATGGTATCATGAACACAGCTTTAACAACACCTTTTAACCAGTGTTATGTCTTCCATCATCTGTTCTGACTTGGTAGAGTTTCTCTCCACTGCAACCATGTAAGATGCTGGCATCTCTAATTTTCTAGAAATTTCTTTAACAAATGACAGGAAGATGGACAGTTCTATCAAAATCCTAATTAGACACATTGATGTTCCAGATGCCAGAACAGATCTGAAAGTTGTTTCAATTCCTTGGCATCTGTGACCAGAAATTTGGTGTGATAGCAGAATGTTCACTCTTTTACTGCTGGTCTTCTGAATTCCAACTTCTCCAGACTTAAAAAAACATCATAACATCATATAATCATTTTCTTCTCAGTTCTAGAAACACTTATGCTTTCCAAAATCATGATATCCCATCACAGAATCAGAGAATCACAGAGTGGTTTGAGTTGGAAGGGACCTTAAAGCCCATCTCGTTCCAACCCCCTGCCATGGGATGGGACACCTTCCACTATCTCCAGATTGCTCAGAACTCCATCCAACCTGGCCTTGAAGACTGAGTCTGGTCCCTAAATCCTCCCGTTAAAGTCTAGGCAGAAATTCGAGGGGTTGGCACACCCTGTGATCATAACTGATTTGTCAAAAAAACACAAACAAACAAACATAAAAAAAAACCCAAACCAAAACAAAACCAACACAACAACAACAAAAAAACTAACAACAACCCAAACCATTCTGTGATTCTATGGTTCTGTAACTAAAAATCATCTCAAAATGCTGAAGGTTTTGTGAGGGAAAAGAGAGAGCTGCACTCAGAAAAAGGTGCTGGAGATGGCAGGTAGTGGGAAGCCAAAGAACTTGACAAGTGCCACACATGTTCTACAAAGCACAGATTGCCTGTCATATCCCTTTTTTTTTTCATTTGGAACATTTAATTTTCCAGCACTGGCCTGAGTTGTGAAGGAACTGGTTAATTTGTCTGAGGAGATGTGTGTGTAGAGGGACAAGGGAGAAGCTGTTATTGTCTGATGAAACAGATGTTATTCTGTGTGCTGAAGAAGCAGAAGTCTGGAATTACATGAGAGAGTCTAAAGCTTTGGAAATCAGGCAAACTGTAAAAATTCACGGATGGGCTCTCAAAAGTGATTTTTGTAGAGAGCACACAGAATAAATGCAGTCACTGCTCAGCTCTGTGTGGTTCCTTTAGTCCTGACTTTTGGATCTGGTTTACGAATAGCGATGCCAACAAGGAGCATCGTGCAGTCAAGAGTCACCAGAAAGCAGAGTCCAGCTGGTGAGAAAGGATGTTTGGTGCTAGGATACCAGGGATTTTTTTTTTTTTTCATCTGATATAATGCCATTATACCTGGGGTTGTGCAGCTCTTGAACTTATTCATCTTCCTCTGCTATTTCTGTGTGCAGGCACTCAGGAGAATTAATGGTGTTATTTCCCGTAATAAGCTGTAAGTCTGAGTATTGCTCTGACTTAATCGTACTTGTGTGTTGCCTATATGTTGTTTTTTTGTTGGGTTTTTTGTGGTTTGTTTTTTTTTTTTTGAGGGTGTAGGGGCTTTGAAAAGCCTTAATAAAAGAAGCCAAAGCCTCTGATGAGTCACAGCTGATTAGTCATAGGTGGGATTCGCTTCTGAGGGTTGGTTGCCCTCTCGCAGACCTGCCCTTCAAAATCCCCAGCAGTTGTCAGCCTTTCTCCCACGCTGCCCTCAAGAGTAGGAAGAACTCTGTAAATATCCACACAATCACCTTGCTGTCCTCTAAATTCAGCTCTCAAAATGCACAGAGAAGGGAACAAACTCAACAGGGAGAGTCCGTTGCCTCACTACAATTTTGTCACTGATAAAAGTATAAATTTTCTTATACTGTTCCTGTTGATTATTTTACAACATACTCTGCTGTGTTTTAAGTAAGATCTGTGGGACAAGGACAGTCATATATGCTGAAATTTTGTATACTGCCCAGCAAAACTGTGCCTAAGGTTCATCTTAGACATAAATAGCACCAGGCACTGTCGTGACACCATGAAGTTGTGACCATATGTGAAAAGTACAGGCTTTCATTAAATCTGGATTATGTACAGGAGCTATATCAAACCTTGCACTAGATGAAGAATGACCCTTCTTCCCCTGATAGTGGCTTTACAGCTGCTTGGAACTGAGCAAAGGATTCTGAATTCAAATACTGGTTTAAAAGGATATAATTGGTTCAAAAACCATCTGCACATAGTCCAAGAAAGAAGGTGTTGCCAGTGTTGTCAGCAGAGGCCAGGGAGGTTGGATCAGAGACAGCTGAGTCAAATAAGCCTTTCATGGTGTCTTCAAATAAGGGTGATTCTCCTAAATTTCATGCTAAATTTCAAATTGGGAAATTTTGCCAGTACCTTCTTAAATAGGGACCTAAACTTTGATAGGGGTGGAGGAGCTTTCAGCTGAAGGATCAGGTAAATTACTTGGACATAAGCCTACATCTAGTTCGACTAAACAAATCAACTTTTTTTTTTTCTTTTTAATGTGAAAATCACAAAAATACTGACGCCAGTTGCTGTAGAAAATAACTTATTCGTAGCAAAAAGACATGGCCATACATCCTTCCTTACACTGCTGCTACATTCCCACCAAGGAGGATTCCCTTCTGGTTCCTGATTGTTGCAAAGAGCTCTCTCAAAGGAGGGCACGTGCAGTGAGCCAGAACTGAAGGTGGGTGGCCATGGACTCCTCAATACCACAAATTAAAGAGGATCTTGAAGCTTAAAAAAAACCCCTCAACTATAATAAAATCACTGAACTCCTGTTGGCACACGATTGCTCTGATGTCCAGCAATCAAAGCTGTAATCATAAACACATCTACTGACATCTGGTTTGATTTCCTCCCAGAGCTTATTCTGAAGAGTTAGGAAAAAATAAAATAATTTATTTTAATGTGCTGAGATTAAAGCAAAAATCAATGGAGATAGTGCACAATAAATGCCTTTGCCTCTGAAAGGGGTTTCTTCATTATCAGATGAAAAGATTTATGAAATAGAATTAAAATTCAGAGAAAACAATAACATTTCAAAGCCTAAAATAATTTTCTAGCAGAAATGTAGTTGAGAATTCAGGAAGCAAATCTATAATTACAGGAAATTATGGGAGAAATGGGTAAAAATTCAGGACAGAGGCATCTTAAAATATTTATATAAGAGGACCCTTAAAGCAGTGTTAGGCCCATTTATTCAATATATTCTGATCACAGTCCTGATTCCTAACACCATTAAAGGATATTAATCCCCTGGACAAAAGGTGATGAAAAAATAAAATACATTAATAACTAGAGGCCAATCACCACTAAATAAATAGTGCTGCAAATAGCTGTGTGGATCCTTTCCATTAGGTTGGCAAAGACATGCCCCATTAACTTTTGACAAGGAGGGATTATACTGCTCTTCAGCTGCTCAGAAAATAAAGATTTTGCAGCTCACTATTGCAGCATGCCAAGAAAAAACCAAAAGCTTTGGGTGGTGTGGTTTTTGGAGTTATTAATGTGTGGATGTCTCTCCTGGCTGTTAGAAGAGAAAGTTTTTTACCTGAAAATGCCTATCAAAATGGCATAATTGACTTAGAATGGTGAAAATAGGGGAAATGGTGTATTAGAAGTGACCCCATCTCAAAGTAGAGGTCCAATAAGGAGATCTGGTATCAGAGTTTTTTTTGATCTGGCATTTGATCTGCAGTTTTCAACAAGGAAATGGTGGCAGTGGCTGTCAGTAGGGAAGGCCACTGCTGTGCAAATCTCAGATTTTTTGGTTTGGTTGAGCTTAACATCTGAAGGTTTGAATTATATCCTCCCAGCTGTTGGCTGGCCCTAAGAGCCACGTTAAAAGAGCTGCAGGTTTTACATTAGACCCACTCACAACTCATTTACAGCCAGTGACTGTGAGGTGTAGGAGGTGGGCACTGGAGGCTTGGATGTGAGAGCTCCAGCAGTCTGGAAAATACCTGAGATTCTCAGGTCGATCCTGAGCTGAAACGAGAAGGCTTGGGAAAAAAAAAAAAAATTGAGGCCTGCTTGACAAAAATCTCTTGAAAGAGGGATACTCTTGAAATGGGCTGGGGAAGCTCCTGCTGGTTCATGGGCTCACAAGACTCACCCATCCAGCTGATCACTCACACGCAAAGGACACTTCCCTCTCATCACCAGGGATTAAAAAGCAGTAAAGGCAACATCTCCTTGCCTGAACACAAAACAATTTCCACGTGCCAGTACCAGGGATGGAGGCCTGTGAGTAATGAGATCTAAATTTACTCTGCTCGCATGTGCCAGCCCCCTCTGGCGATGCTGTGATCCCCCAGACTTCCTGAGGGAGAGATTGGACACCACAAAAAAGATGGAGAAAAATATAAGAGAGATGTGTTATTTCTATTTCCCAAAGCACTGCCAGAAACTTCCAAGCCACCAGTATGGGCAAGCAGGTCTTTTGACTCAAACCGGTTTTCCCAAGGCCTGTAAATAAAGAAATACTTTAAACAATAAACGAAACTATGAAGGCAAGGCTTCAGAATGGGGCACTTTAATACCTTTAGTTACATAATTATTACCTGATTCCACTGTAAGTCACATTTAAGACTTTTTTTTAACTTTGCTTTTTTCCATCTTGTGTTTCTAAGTGTGCTCAACTTCCCTTTCCTGTTCTTATTTTGCTTCATTTTGGAATTTAACGCATCCTTATTATCTTTTTACTGCATTCCTAAATGCATTTTATACTTTCAGCCTTAGTGCCTCACAATCTTTTTTTTTTATCTTTCAGAATTAATGACATTTAGTGAGTTATTCTTGTTGTTTTGGGCTTCAGTCAAAAAAGATTAGACCATTAGACAACGTTACTGATGCCCAACACAGCTACAACACAACTAGGGAGAAACAGTCCTGGAAATCTTGTCACAGCTGAAGGTAAGGTCAAGGTCAAGGTGGGTCTGGATGTTTATGACTCAGTTTTGGTAGAAATTAGTTCCTTTAGTTTTTAAAAAGCAACAGTAAGGGGCCAATCAAGAAAGCACATTGGCTACAAATTGACTTTTGCAGTTGATGTTTCCTCCTTACTCAAGAGAACTTTGCATCAATCTGCTTCACCTTTCCAACTTTTATACGCATCCCTTGAATGTGAAGTGACTCTTTTCTCCCTCAACACCTTCCCCAGAAAGGAAGGGCTCAGACCTTTTAGGGCTTTTCACAGTTATTCCTTAACATCAATTTAAAAAGGACCCATTCTGAGCCTGAGTTTTTACAGCTTTACTTCCTCTAAACTGCTTTATTTTCTGTGAGCGACAGTTACAGCAAGAAAAGAAAGAGACAACCCCAAATGTGTTCAAGAATAGCAGAGAAGTGGAGGAAATCCTTCAAATACCTTTTAGTATTTCCTGTGACACAAGAGAAGCAACTAGAGTGGGAAATACAAGCCATATATCTCACCAGGACATCCATCAGCCACCTTCCTTCTGTTTCTGTCTCTTGTTTAAAATGAATGATGCTTTACCTGAATCATCAGGGAAAGGTCAGTAAATAACAGCACTGAGACAGGGTGGCTGCTCAAAGAGCCCTTGAAATTGTTAGTATTTATTCCCTGTTACTTTGACCACAGAAAATGCAGAGGAAACTTGTTTAGATCGATATCCATGAAAGCAAAATTAGTTTGGAGCTGTTGGAGTCTTGTTCTGGGATTGCCTCTTCTTTCACTTACTGAAGTTTTTGAAAGCCACACACGGGAGGACTGAACAGTGTGAGAGGTTTGAGTGGAGAAAAACAGTCAGCTTTACAAAAAAATCCCTCGGGGGGTTATGGCTGGACCATGGGAAGTGTATTATGGGATCACAGAATCACGGTGGAAGGGACCTTAAAGATCATCCAGTTCCAACCCCCTGCCATGGGCAGGGATACTTTCCACTATCCCAGGTTGTTCCAAGCCCATCCAACCTGGCCTTGGACACTTCCAGGGATCCAGGGGCAGCCTCAGTTTCTCTGGGCAGCCTGTGCCAGGGCCTCCCCACCCTCAAACTGGAGGAGACTTTTAGAAGGGCTAGGAGGAGGGAGATGGAATGGAAATCTCCTCCATGGGAAGAAACAAAGACAATTTCGTTTATCAAGCCTACAAAAATGATGAGCTGAATGGAAGATCTGATTGCCATCCATAAATGCTTTGGGGTAGAACTGAAATCACTAATGAAATTAAGATAGGCTAGGAACAAGAACAGACATGACCAGTAATATATTTAGGTTGGAAATTAGAAGGATTTTTGTCACTTCAGAGCAATGCAGTTCTGGAACAGCATCCCATAAGGACTTGCAAAAGCAATTAGTTTGCAGAAGATAATAAACTGGTAGGTCTCACAGATCCCACAAGAATTGTGGAAGACAGACATAACATTTGGAATGATCTGAGGAAATTAACAGTATGGCCTGAAATAAATAGGATGCTGCTCAATGCAGGGAATTAAAAGGCGCTGCTGATAACTGGGAATATTCAACTGCATGGGAAGAAGATGAAAAATTCCTTGCTACAAAGCTCTGTAGAAAACACACGTGGAAAGAAGAATGGGTAAAAGAAAGGGAGAGTCAGCCTTACCAGGAGAACACACACTCCTTACCACGACACCCACAGCATTGCTGTCAGTGTAAGGTGTGTGAAGAAATGCATCCTGCTTTTCCCAAGCACTGGGAATACCCCAGTCACCTCTCCAGGAACTACAGCTTTGGAAAAGAGAGCTTCCAAATGAAAATCCAGAGGGACACAGTGCAGTTTAGCTTTAGGGAAAACAGCATTGCTTCAAATCAATGGAGTCAATGAAGGGTTGGGGGAAAAAAAAACCCACAATAATTTTTTTCTCTTATTATTAAGTTAGGCATTCTGCCTAATTTAATTTATTGGAGTCTTTTGCCAAGCAAATATTTTAGAAACTCTCAAAACAAAGTGGCAATGTTTCCTAAGCAAACTATAAACCTGATGTGCATATTTCATAGACTTGGTTCATGAAGCAAGGCACGCTGAAATAGTCAGGTCTGAAGTAATGTCTCAGACTTTATACAGATCAAAAAATGGCATAAAAGTAACAACTAATAAGTTCCCTGAAACTGAACAGGCATTGCTAATGAAAATACATGTTGGTATTGACTGTGCAACAAAACAAAAATAAATTATTTCCCCGTTTCTCAGGCTGGTCTACAAATAGAAGCAGCCCTGGAGCCCTTATGGATATTTCTACACAGAACAAGCAGTTATCTAGATTTTTCTGCCATTTCTAATTAATAATACCATGCCATGTGCTTTAGAATTTCAGTGGCATGGTAACTAATTACCACAAGGCAAAACATGTGCCATTGATCTTTCAGAAAGTTCCTATGCTGATTGCAAACCTGCCACTTGAGGGTGTTCTAAATATGGATTTCTAGTGCAATGTCTCATTCAGCTTTTCCACGTGGACATTTCAGCGTTGCTCATTATCGTGCCACTCAAGTCTGTGAGGACATGAACTTATTTGAGAAGATGTGAGACAGTTAGGAAGAGAAGTGGGCACTGAAATAACACTACCAAAAAAAAAAAAAAAAAAAAAAAAAAAAAAGAATTTGCTGTTTTAATGTATGATTTTTCTGAGAATGGGAAAGCCTGGCAGTTAATTAATCACTGCTAACAGGGGAAAATTTGAAGTTAGAAATATGGGAGGGGATGTGGTGGCCTCCAGGGTAACTCTGCCACCATGGAAAGCACCAGGATTTGTGTCCCAGTTGGCACTGGGGAGAGCAGAGCTCCTGACTTTAGTTCACTGCTCTGCCCAGTGGGAAGGCAGCAGAGGTGATTCGAGGAGAGGAAAAATTCAGTCCAACCTCTGCAAATGTATATGTATTCAGAACAGCAAGAGGACTGGGAGGTAATAGGATTAGAATGACTCACAATGGTAGAGCTTGTTAAAACTCTATATTCCACCCACATGCAGGGGCAAGCCAGGTCTTTCACTGGGGGGCCAGAACTCTTGTACTATTAGAGATAAAATATCAGTTTTGTGTGTTTTCTGCAAAACTTTCAGGATTTAGTATCAAGATGCTCAAAAGAAAAAAAAATAAAAAGTGAAGTCATCAGGATTATGTTTGTTTCCCCCTCCCTTTTTTTTCCCCCCTATATGTTTTTTCCACTTCTTGAAAAGCATCTTTGCCAGCCTGTACAGATATGCCCAAAGTTTTAAGAAGGTGGATGAGGAGAGTCCATCCCAGTTTACATTTGAGTCTGGCCAGAGCACAGTTCAGTGGAGAACAGGGGTTTGGCTGTAAGGAACATACACCAGTTAAAAGGGACATGCTAAGGCCACGAGGTACCTTTATGTGGCCCTACAAAAGCTAAGAAATACAACCAGTAACATTCACTTTTGCACAATAAGCCCAGTCCTTTGTATTTGAATATTTTTCAGCAAGAGAGTTTAGGACTTGAAATCCCCTTTACAAGTGCAGTCTGTCACAGTCCATCGAGGTTTTTTTCCCAATCTTTGTTCCACACTTGGTGTTCAAATGAAAACTGGAATCTTCCTCACCGAGGGAGCAAACACATTTCAAAGCACTTGTTGTCTCCAAAATTAGAATTAAAACTGGAAAAGGCTGGGCATTGCAGATTCTACAATCTGAAAAATTACAGTTTAAACTGTTGTTTTTTGGGGGTTTTTTCTGCAGTGACGAGATCAGTGTTGCAATTTGAAGTTTCTTTTTCAAGTCCTCGATGTTTCATAACTGATTTCTCCATACAAGGTGGGCAGAGCCCAACAGGGGAGAAGTGCATCGTCCCATGTGTGGGTAGGGAACACAGGAGGACTAGGAAGGAGAAGAATTCAGTGCTCCTGAAAAACAGCTCCTGAGGGGCAGCAACCCCCAAAAGATTGCTGATGAACCTTCAGCCACCTTGCAACAAAAATCAGCCGATCGTTTCAAACTGAAATATTTCAGTGTCAGTCATGTTGACCTGAAATGCACAGTTTTTAATATTCATTTCAGAAGTGGGAAATTTTGATTAGAAAAGTGAACATTTTTCAGCAAAAGTGCGTTTTTCATTATCTGATGCTGGGAGGGAAAAGTCCCAAAACCGGAGGAAAATCCCCTGTCAAATCTTCACCTTCCAACTTAAAAATTGACTGGGATGAATCTTCCAGTATTAGTTCTTGTCAAACTTTCCTCCTGTCATAACAGGAGAAAATATAGCTGCAGGCATTCACCCTGAGGCTTCCCAGGAATGCCTGCCTGCTTTTCTCTTAGTATGTGGAAAAGGAAGAGAAATGATAACTCACTTCAGGAGATACTTTTTTATGCACCTCATCTCTCACTTGTGAAAAAAAAAGAGTGGTTGGGATCTAAACAGCAAGGTTTTTTCTTTCCTTTTCTTTCTGGTTCGTGTACTTTTGGGTCGCTTTTCCTTTTGTTTGTTTTGCTGTTGGTTTTTTTTTTAGGAAGGAATGGGTCATAGAGCACAAAAAATATTCCAAGTGTATTATTCTCAGAATATTCAGTCCTTGAGTCTATGATCTGTTCCTTGCTGAGGGCTATGGAGGCCTTTCAAACATATTTGGTGGGTCTCAAACATGCAATTTAGTGTTATTTATAATAAAGAGGAAAAATTCACATGGCTGCAGGCTCTAAGAAATGAAGTCTTAGATTTATCTGGACTCCTCAACATGTTGATTCATAACTGGAGCCTCCAGAAAAGGGCACTGAGCTAATGGCATGTGCACTAAATGCTTTAATGGGGATTTTATGGCACTATTAAATTTAATGAGACACTCCTCAATAAAATAAATAAATAAGCTGGAAAACAAGTAAATCCTCAGTTTTAGAACAGGCTTTGATTTCACCTCAAGTGCTTTAGATTTTGGGTTGCAGAGCCACTTGATACCAAAAAAATTCACCCCCTTTCAAATCTAGCAGATGCTCTTAAATAAAACAGCAGAAAATTTAAGTGTTATATATTATTATTATTTGACCTTTTTATTTATGGTAGGAACATTTAGGATCTAATTATGGTAAAAAAATCTTTGATAGTCTATCCCTGCACCCCTCCAACACCAGCTATGGATGGGTAGACACGAGTGATATGTGGACTGACTTTCTGGAATAAACTTCTTTTAATCCAGTCTTTATTCCTTCATGGGTTTAGTGGTGTGTTGTAGAGCTTAGACAGGAAAAGGGAAATCACACAGGAAATATTAACTTGAGTGAAACATGACTCCAAAGCAGAGCAACAGCCACTGCCCACAGATTAGCACCAACCCTGAACAAGCAAACTGATGAAGAAATGAGGTAAAGATGAAGCTTCGTGGCTTTATTTTAGTTGAAACTTCTTTTATATTCCAACCTAAAGGATTGATTATAGAAAGGAGATGCAACTCTAGTATGTAACACGCTCCAGAGGGTGTTTATGAGGAGTGCATAGTTCTTGTCTATTTATAGCAGTCTATGTTAAACCAGCTGTGAGATTAATAATGTCAAAGAAAACCATCTGATATTCACTGTAGAAAAATGTCTGGTTTCCCAGTTCACCAAACTCACTTTCAAAAGGTCATGTGAGGCGATTAATCATTTTTAGGGCTTTCTTCCTCTAAGAAAGGAATAACATTTCTCACCAGCTGCCCTTCAACTCTTGCCTAAAGTGCTCTCAGACAACTGAAAGAGATACAAGCACACCGCTCTATTATTATTTATACCTTTCTTACACCCTTTTAATTTCAGCTCAAACATCTCACACATTGTATCTTCAGGAGCCTGAGTCATCTTTGCAGCTGCCTCCAAGATTTATACCTTTTTCTCACACTAACAGCCTAATTTTGCCTCCATGAGAAATAAGACTTACACAGAAACCAGTCTCCAAAAGCTTATCTCATCTCTGGTTTTAGACGCTTTCAGAATCTTTTCTCATCCTGCCTTCAAGACACCATTTTGTACAGATACTTAAGAAATATGATACATTTTGTACAGATACTTAAGAAATCAGTAAAAACTATTCTTAAAAACCCAGGGATCATGGGAGGGGAATGGATTAAAAGGAACGGGAAGGACATGCTTTAAAAAGAGAATCAGAAATACCTCTCCCAAAGTCCCAAAGCTTCTGTTTCTGGAAATAGTGGAATTAAATTATTAAACTTTTCATAAGCACGTCATAGTAAGGTGATAAAAATATGGTCACTATGGAGCTGTCAGGAAGAAATTATGTCAAAGCAACCTATTTTCCCTCTCTGACTGATAATTTAGCCTACGTAAATGGAGAGAAAGAAGAGGAAACAGGAAGGTTTTAAAAGTTTCATACTGGTATGATGTTCACATAAAAAATTAGGGAATATGGCCTATATTTTGCATATAAATCAGAAAATCACCAGCTAAAAACTTGGAGCAGAAGAAAAAGGCATCCTTTCAGTTAACTGCAAATGGGAGGATGTTTCGGGTGGAAATCCCACAGAATCTGCTTTGAACCTGGCTTAATATTTTCATTTGTGACTTGTCTATGGAGATACAAAGTGATCTGACACTATTTGTAGATAATGGGATAGGGAAAAAAAAAAAAAAAAACCAACCTGAAAATACTCTGGAAAACAGAACAGGAATTGTAGGTCTCTTCAGTGGATTTGACAGAAGTTCTGAAATCCTTATGGCATCTTTCAATTGGAGAAAATACAAAGTGGTATTAGAGTGAAGCAAGGGGAATCCTGCTTAAATAAAAGGCCTTTAGAGGTGTCCTCTCCCCAGAACATTGAGGCTGAACAAAGGAGAATCAGCAGGGATCCTCATGGAAAAAGCTGCATTCCAGTCTGGTCTATGTTAGCATAAGGTCACTGCTATTCTGTATTTGTAGGGCAATGCCCTCAGCTGGAATACTTGCCTTCGGATTTGGGCACTGCAATTACAAGTCCAGTCATAATTGAGAGAGTTCAGAGAACTGTGCTAAAAATGAGAAGAGGTTTAAGAGCATGACTGGTGGAGAAAGGTTTGGAAAAACTGACTTTGTTTAGTCTAGAAAAAAGGGGATTAAGAGGAGAGCTTCATGCTCTTGATATATGAGGTGCTGTTATAGGGATGAGAGTTCTCAATATTCCCAAGGAGAAAGGGGGTGAGAGCTGTAAATCAGTGTAATCAGTGTAATCAGCAAAGGCTGAGGTGGTAAGAAGAACAGAATACAAAAGTACTATGGTAGCAAATTAACTGCAACAGAGTGAGGAGGGTCACAGTATCTCCTGTACTGTAGAGTTTAAAAGACTTGGCCAACACATTGGAAATACATTAATCTCTTCTTGTTTCTGCCTCAGAGGTGACAGCAGGCCTGGGAGACCACCTGATGTTCCTTCAGACCTTACGTGTATTTGGAAAACAGGAGGCATGGGAACAGCAAACAGCAAACTGGACGTCCTTGTCGTGTCCTCATGGGCTGATGTTATCTGGGAGCTGAGCTGGGGCCTCAGAGCACAGCACAGGCACTACTCCATCCAGCTGAAAACCTTCAGAACTTTCTGTTGTTCTGCTCCAGGAAGGCAGTTTTGAATTCTGAGCACTCATCCAGGCTCTCCATTCAACACTCCCTTTGAAAGGAGGGTGCACTCTCCTGTGCTGTGGAAGGCAAGATGCCACCCAGGGCCAGCACAGACCTGGCTGGCTTTTGAAACCCCACATGTGCACAGGTGGGTTTTGTCCCTCTAGTGCTTGTAGTAAGAGCTCAAATGTCTAAGATGAAAAGGGGCCATATCCATTTCTGTTTTAAGAAAGCCAGGCACATTAACAGCCCCAGAAATTACGTTGTTCTTTTTGTCCCTGAGGTTGATCTGCTTGAAAAGGAGCGAAATATTTAAGGTGGGTCAAACCATTCACTCATCAGTTTTAGTTCTTGAAACATTGCCCTTTCTTGCTGCATGTTTAACATAAGCCTATGCTTTTTTCTTTTTCCCTGAGAAGATTTCTTAGGACACCCTAATACACGATCATTTAAAGTCTGTAATCGACACCCAACTCGTTGGTGCTTCAATAACCCTACAAGATATTTGCAAATGCTTGATCTTATTCTGTTTAGTGTAGCTTTTATGTATTTACATAAGAAATCCTAATTTTGAGAAAGGAGAAGTGACAGGAATGCAAGCCAAGCATTCAGTGGAGGTTTCATTGGGAAGATTCTTCTGTTATGAAACCTTTGCTCAGACATCCCCGTTGTGTACAGACAGATTTCACTGCTTGACCGAAACAGCAGGAACTAAGGCATGTCAAAATCCTGAAATCACTGTGCTTAGGGCAGGGCCAACATGCTTTTACTTCATATCTCTGCAAACTCGTGCTGGCAGACTCTCTGAGAATGATGTCTAGTAGAGAAACAGAAAATGATCCAGACATGGCTCAATCACGTTTGGGATGACACAGGAAAAAAAAAAAAAACCACAACAACCTGTTTTCTCCTTGTGATTCAAAGCTACGTGTAAATATTGCTGATTTCCCGTGCTGAATTTGCCTCTGGAACTTGCTGCTGGAGAGCACTACTGGGGCTGTTCCTGACCCCTTCACTTTTCCAGCCATGAGAGCAATTGCAGTATTATGTGGTTCAGGAGAAGCTGCTGCCCCTGAAGGCTCAGGAGAGAACTTCCCACATTTAATCTTGCCAGCTCAGCCCCTGCACCAAGCAGAAAATTGCCATCATTTTAGGAGCCTTCGCAAGTCCTTATTTTTCTTTTATATTTTGCCTTCTTTTTTTTTTTTTTTTATCTGAAAGAGAACTGTGCTGCTGGCTAGCAAAGGAGGGCTTCTGGCTTTGAAAATGGCTCATGTAGACTGTTAGAGTCTAATGCAGGGGTCAGGAAAGCACAACAGCCACTGACGGAGGTGGATGGTGCAGAGTGGGAGCTCGGACATCCGATTAAGATTCAGCTGGAGAGAAAAAGGAGATGCTGCACCAAATCGTGATGTCAAAGACAGGCTGATGAGAAGTGAGAAGCATCTAAACTTTGAAAAGCAGCATCTCCTGACCCTGCTGGATTCCCACCAGCAGATTTCTAATTTAGAAAGAAAAACCATCGTCGGGTGCGTGTGTTTGAATGGCTGTCAAACCCTTTAGTGTCGGTGGCTCTCCAGCAGCCTGTCAATCATAATGACCTTGTGTTTTGAATTGCTTGGAGTTTCTTTTCCAATAGGAAGAACATTCTCTCTGATTTTGAAATTCAAGATGCACAGAGGAGTCTCTTATGAAGAGAGACGAGTTCCTTTTGCCAAGGAACAGTTGCGTTGTCCCATTTTGCCTGGGGCTCGAAAGAAGGGGATAGAAAGCCACAGCAAATTTATTTATACAGATCAAACTGAATAAATGCAGTTATTAGGATGCATTTTTCCCCTATTCTTCTGTCCCACAGAAATAATTAATGGCATAGCCAGATTTCTTGAAAAAATTTTTGAGAGCTCTGGGTGTTCAACCCAATATTTTTTTTTCCAGTTTAGGCTCTGTAGTTGCACCTACTCTAAAAAAAATATATCTCCGTTATACACCAGGAGACATTCTTCAAAAAAAGCCCTGAAGGTCCAGGTGGGCAGGAAGTTGAATGTAAGTCCTCTAAGTGTGACCTTGTGGCCATAAATGCCCAGATGCATCCTTGGCTCTATTAGCGAGAGAGCATCCAGCAGATCTAGGGGGGGGATTTTTTTCCTCTCATCCTGAAGTTTTGATATTTTCTTTTCCCCACTTCTGTTTGTGTATTTGATCAGAGTTGCTCTGAAGAACACTCATGTTTGTATTGCTCTGGTGTCACCATATTTCTTACTCTACACACTATAATGCCTTTTTTTTTTTTTCTTCTCACAGAATAGAACATTTCCTGGATTTATTATCTCTGTGTTTGTAAGTTCTTCATGTTTTACAAGCCACTCAAGTTATTTTCAGGAATTCTTCATTTGTGTTTAAATGAAACCTGAATTTTTACTTAAAATTTTACTTAAAATCCCTCTCATCACACAGCTTCTTCAATTTTTTTTACTACTTCCCACTAGCCCTTGATTTATTTCATTTTCTATATATTCTTGAGGTTTCCAGAGATGTTCCATTTTTCTTTAAATAATTTCTACTATGACAAGTTATAAATTACGTCCTAGGATCGCTGCCTTCCCAACACCCCAGCAATCTATCTGCATTTCAAATGCACTCGGCACCGCATCTAAATGCCAGCAAGGCATTTAACCTTGTCATTTTACCTGAAATTAGGTATTCAAATATTTTCTCTTTGGGTGTTTATTATTTTGATTTATTAGTGAAACCTTCTGGTCGCAAGTTCCCACTTCAGGATTGGCTCTGAAGGTGTTTTAGAAGCGCTGGAGATGGAAAGGCATTTTCTGCCCTAGTAAGAGTTTGCTGGAGATTATCCATGTGCCAAATTACTTTGTGTCTGGGCCAGACCCGATTTAAAAGGCTCGCTTCATTATTTCAGAAGTGCATTTAAAAAGCCCTTCATTCATTTAATTTATCTCTCATTGCTTTAGAAGACAGATACATTACAGGTTCTCTGATCCTTTGGCTGGATCCTTAAAGGCAGATTAGGATCTCTTCCTGCCTCCAAAATCCTGACAGGCACAGGATTGACAGGCCCTCAGAGAACCTGTGGCACCTGAAGTGCCTCTCAACCAAAGCAATCACAAGTTCTTGAAGGACATGAGGAACAGGGATAACAAGAGGGTTGATATGATTGTCCTTATATTGACTTGGTTTAGGTTCCTTCTAATTCTAAAAGGATGTTGAGTCTTTATGCCTAAAGCTCGAGCATCATTTTATGAATTTTTCTTATTAACAGAAAGTTGCAAGTTTTGCCCATTTTCACAGAGTTAGGGTATCTCTGGTGAGGAACTTGGACTTTGAAGGGATGTAGTCTATGTTGCTAACAAAAAATCTGAATGCATACACATTGAGATAGTCATTGCAACATGCTCTTATCCCCAACCTTGAAACCTTTGCTTGACCATTTCTGTCAGCTCAAGAGAATCAAATCCTAATCTCACTGAAAACACAGGAAGCCCAACATGATCAAAGACCGAGGTTTCTCACTTGAACTTGGGAGAATGGACAAGTAAGGTATTGTTTCTTTACTTTTATACCCCTGAGCTGCACTCTCTGTCCATCAAGGGGCTCTCAGGAGAGACATCACTTGCAGAGAAGTGAATATTACTGGAAATGCCATTCAAAGGAGGCCTGACATTGCCTTGCTGTGAAGGCATTAAGGTACAGCAAAAAGTACAGTCACAATCTAAATGTATGCAACCTCCTTGCCAAAAATGAGCCACTGAGTTCTTTTGGCAAAGGGGCCTCATTTTCTTAAGTGGTTGATGCTGGACAATGGAGCCTTTCTTTATTTCCACCACTCAGACCTTGCCACATGAATACAGAAGTGAAAGCACAGGGAAAGTCCCTCTATGGGTTTATTTTACCAACTGCACCCCTGGTTTCCCAGTGTGGCAAAGTCACTGTCTAAAATCATAGAGTCACAGAATCATTTGGGTTGGAAAAGCCCTCTAAGATCAGAGTCCAGCCATTCCCCCAGCACTGCCAAGGCCACCACTGACGTGTCCCCAAGTGCCACATCCACATGGCTTTTTAATCCCTCCAGGGATGGGGACTCCACCACTGCCCTGGGCAGCCTGTTCCAGTGCTCCCAGTTTCACTTGACAGTAATATCCACAATGTATTTCATAAATTACTGCCACTTTCAGTAATTTTGATATCTGCAAGCGACTCAATGCCAAATCTCTGCTTTGGCATTTAAACCCAAGCAGACAAACTGTGGTTTCTTACCGTATTGCTTTTCCAGAAACTCAGGTGTGCATCTTCTTATTTATTTTAGGGGCACAGGCTCCTTTCCACAAGTTGCTTTGGACTTAAGCTCTGTGCATTTCCTGTCTACATTTTTAACAGATCTTCACAAAGCCTGAGAAGGAAATCTTCATCCCCTCTGTAACCCCTGTACACAGATTTCCCAGTACTGGCCCCCAATCCTCCAGCTGGTACAACCCACCTGGAGTCTTTTCTAGGCTGTGCAGAACAGGCTGATCTGTGCCTTTCCATCCATCTGCACTTGTGACAAAGACTTTTGTTGGGGCTTTGATAGCCCTCAGTGGTCTATTCCTGCTAATTCCCTGTGTGTGCAAACAAACCTGTACACAGAGAAGCCTGACACTGAAGTTTGTGCTGTCCCCAGCACGTCAAACCTCCTGTCAGGGTGAGAATGAAAAGCTTCATGAGCTTTCATCATTTGTTTTCGTGCTGCAGCAGTGGCACCAGGACTTCATCCAAAGAACTGCCAGTTTAATAAATTGGGAACTGTCAGGAGCAAGCCTTTGGTGGAGGATGGAAGCTGGGCTAGGTCAGCTTCAGGGCTCTGAGCAGCTTTAGGCTACGGGAACTGTTACCCATCTTCACGCTCCCAACTCTTCCCTGCTCTCAGCTCTTCCCCACGTGCTGTTCCTGTTCTAAATCCCTGTAAATAAATTACTGAGTAAACACTCTTCATCACATTATTAGGAAAATGTTTTTGTTCCAGAGGGTGGTTGGCACTGCCCAGGCTCCCCAGGGCAGTGGGCACAGCCCCAAGGCTGCCAGAGCTCCAGGAGGGTTTGGACAATGCTCTCAAGGACTGGGTGGGATTGTTGGTGTGTCTGGGCAGGGCCAGGAGTTGGACTGGATGTTCCCTTGTGGGTCCCTTCCAGCTCAGAAGATTCCATGATTCTGTGTGACCTCTTTTCTTGTGTTAGGTGATATCACTGGGCTTCATTCTTCATTTTCTCCAGTTCCCTGTTTCAATGTTCTTGGTTTTAGTCAGAGTCGGAGTTTCTTTCTGGAACAGAGAACAGAAATGGATGCCCTGGTTTTGATATGGACATTTTTGCATCCATCTGTTGTTTTCAGTAATCTCCAGTCAGGCTCCTCCTCAAAAGCACATGCACACATGTTGTACATGTCATTTACTTGGAGTATTTATTTCTGCCAATATTTACAGAAGCCAAAGACTCTCAGGTGAGAAACACCTGTAGGGCAAAGGCCCTGCCACGAAAAGACAAGAACAAAAAAAGGTTAGATTAAAGGAAGGTGAAGTTACTGAGACTAAAAAGCTTTTGAAAGCCGGGACAGAATGTTTGTGTGAACAAAAGAACAATACATACAGGTAACAGCACGCTCAGGACCTGAGTTCTTAGTCACTTATATCAACAGCATTATTTGTCAGAAAAAAATCACGTCTCTCCAAAATTCTTCCCCCTCTTTAAATGCCAGTCACACACACTTTTGCTGTGCACCAAGATTGATTATTCACTCCATTGTCATTGCCTGTTGTTCACTGAATTCTGACCTTTTCTTTTAATTCAAGGAAATTCCCGCTGCAGAATAGAAAAAAAAAAAAAAATAAAAAATCCCTGTTCTTAGAGATGACTCATTTCTTTGCAGCCACATCAGCTTCCATAGCATGTTTAACTCTGAGATATTACTGAAACAGGGGAAGAGAAAAGAAAGATGTGGATCAAAAGGTCATTAGTAACTAATGTTTTAGGAAGGAACAGGCAAATGCCAGGAGAGTAAAGTTAAAAAAGGTAATAAGGTTCACTGTGGAAAATTGAAAGGGTCAGCAGTAAGAAATGACTGGGCATCTTTAGGGGAGATCACAAAGTAGAAGAGCAAACATGAATGTATTAAATGAAGAGAACTAGTGAAATAATCAATATTCTCCCAAATCCAGAGAGATCAATGTGGGGCTCAAACCCTTTGGACAGCAGCAAAGAGCTAAGGGAGAGGAGGAAGATTATGAAACTCAACCACCAGGCAAATATGAAATGTACCAAGAACAATGAAAAAAAAAGAATTGAGATCAACACTGAAAAGCTTTATTTTTAAAAGCCTTTTCAGTGTCTGAGGAACAACTCACTCCTCCCCTGTTCAGCTGTTGACTGTTCTGAGCACTACCTGGAAATTCATGAAAGATGATGAGCTTCTAGAAGCAGGGAAATGATAATGAGTGTTCATCAGAAGTAAAACTCTCTGACACTGGAAAGAGAAGGGAGGAGAAATTTTTGTTCCTGGGACTGTGATTTTTTTCTTATTTCCAAGAATCTGTATGTGGAGAAAGGAGGAACTTTGCTCATTGGATGTGGGCTCCATCCTACCAAACTCACCAAACCCTAAAAGGCTGAAGTGTGATTGTGATCCCAGCAAGGAGTTCAGGACTGTGGTCATTTTGGGAAGTATGAAGTAGCCACACCACTATTTGGAGCATTCAAATGGGAAAAAAAATATATTTATGCATTTGAGTAATTTTTCCCTCTTGATGAGGGACAGTATATATCTGGGAAAGGGGGAATACAGCGGTGATCTCAAACTCTTCTTTCCCTCCCTTGGTACCTTTTAGGCATGTAATCATGCAGGAAAAAAAAAAAAGTTTAGTAAAACTGACTTTCCCTCAAAACTCCCATTCAAGCCCACTCCCAAACTGCAGTCCATGGGAGCTCTGCTTTCTGTCAGCACAATTTCAGCTCTTCCACTGAGTAAGCAAAGAGATTCAAAATAAAATCACAGAATCACAGATTGGTTTGGGTTGAAAGAGACCCTAAAGACCCTTGAGTTCCACCCCCTGCCATGGGCAGGGACACCTTCCACTAGCCCAGGTTGCTCCAAGCCCTGTCCAACCTGGCCTTGGACACTTCCAGGGATCCAGGGGCAGCCACAGCTTCTCTGGGCAATGGTTTCTTTTTTGACCCCAAAAAGTGATCATATTTTATTCATTAAAACAATAGGACCAGCTTACATCAGGTCTCCTAAAGCAGGAATTGGAGATCCATTATAGCTCAATCTCCAAACACAATTGGCCTTCCATACGAAAAAAAGAGTTTTCCTGTCAAAACCCCATACTTGACAATATTTGAAGTGTTTGCCTACCAAGATTTATAGATTCCATTGGAGTTTTTTGATAGGAATAGGTTTAATATAGGCATTACCATTAAGATTTACCAAATAATATACCAAAACACTAAATTAAAACTCATTAACTTAACTCCACAGGCAAATGAGGTGCATCCCAACAGCTCTGACCTGACAAAATCTGCAGTGTGTCAATACAGATTCTTCACTTCATCAGGAAACTATTTGTCTGACACAAAAACAAAGTCAAGCTAACAATGCCATTCTTGAAAAGCTCAGGCCTGGATAATCCGTATCACACACCCCCCAGGCATCACAAGCAGCAGAGTAATCCCTACACATCCAACACTTCACACTGAGGACAGAAGGTGGGCACATCCATGACTGCTGGGTTGAGATTTGGACAGGTCAAGAACTCAACACCTGGGACTCTTTTAAAAAGAGTTTGGCTCTTCCTGCTGCCTTCACTCCTTTATTCACTTTCTGTCCATCTCTTCACCTCCCACCTTTGCCTTGCAGACTTCCCAGAAGAGTTTTGCCACATTAACGTTTGCAAAGGAGGGTGTATGATAAATGCTGTTATAACTCTTTGGCAAAACTGCCTGGTTAAGATGCAAAGCACAGCCAGAAGAGCTGCCAGAACAACCTCCTGTGCTGTGGATGTCCTGACAATGCAGACAACAACACTGGATGCAAGTTCATCAGCAATTAGTTCTTTCTTGAATTCTAAACACTGTCTCAATAAAAGGATTTTCTGCATCCATCTTTTGTTCCCAGATCCACTCAGTAAAGGCTGTGCACTGCTTCCTTGTGAGTTTTCCTCTATTCTGATGCTGAAGTCAATGTAATCAGACAAGTAATTAATTCAACAGCTACTTGCTGCTGTAAACACTTTCCTGTAAGAAGAGTCATTCTGGGACAGGCTTTTTCACTGGTATGAAAAGAATCAGCTGGGCCAAAACCCCAAGTTGATACAAAATCATTCTCTCCCACTGATCTCAGACTGACACCAGCAGAAGTTCATTTTGTTTCCCAGTACCAATTAAGAAACAAAAAACCTCACATCATTTGATGTATCATAAAAATTTCCACTTCTTTGCCTTTTCCACCCTATATTACTTAAAAGTTTATTGAATCAGAACACAATTCTGCTTTGTTTCCTGCAACTGCCCCATGCTGAAAACCCAAAGTAATCTGCTCGGAAATTCTGACTGACACCCTTTTGTCTTGGATATTTTTTTTTTAAATTGCAGTGAACAAGAGAACACAGCTTGAAGATCCAGAACAGATACACGACCAGCGAGGCAATAACCATTATTCCAACCCTAAAAGACTTTTTCAGAAGCAAAGTCAATCTCTACAGGATACAACCATTCCTTATGACCTTGAATTAAATTGGCCCTGTTTCCATGGGAAGCTTATTCTTTAGGCTCAGTCTTTGCTGGCTGCCTTTACATTTACTTACAATAGCACCTGAAGTCTTCAATCAAGTTCCCATTAGGTTTAAGTGCTATAGCACCATATAAAAAGTACTTTAGAGGATGCAGAATAATTTCAGGAAAATGTGCTTAAGAATAATCAGTGAATGTCTGTCTTAAAGGTAAATGGCTTTTACAAAGGTTATGGACAGACACATACCAAAACAGTTTAATAACATTAGCAAAGAGGTTCCCCTTTCTCTTCAGAATTATTTCCTGATATTGCAATTGTAGTGTTTTTCTTTCTTCCTGCCTTGCACACATGAGCTGACTTATTTCTCTTTTTGTTTGATTCCACTGAGCAGAAGTGGATTTAACCCTTCTGATAACTCAGGAACAAATCTTCTCCATGAGAGAGACAGAACTGGAGCATTTTGTCTCACAGGGAGATCTAAGAACCGTGGATCTGAAACAATTTGGGTCCTGGGGTTTTTGCTTTCCATATTACCATAGCTGAACAACCACATTTCCAGCTAAATCCCTCTGCGACATCGATATATTCAATCCTGTTTTAAATCCTGTAGAGACTCCTCTGGTCTTGTCCCAAGTATTTCAGAGGGCACTAGCATGTATGCAAGCATGAATAAATTCATCTGTAAAGGTAAAGAAAGCTAAATAATTGGTTTACAGAAAGTACTGTAACAAATATTTGCCCAGAGACAACTGTTTGTTTTTTTTTAAAAAAAAGTCCTCAAACTTGAACTTTTTCAATTGAACCCCTTTGAAGACAAGGACTTCTTTCATATCAGATGGAGGAAATGTTTGGGGATGATCCAGGCTGGTACAAGACTAGTAAAGTATTTTTCCCCTAGAAAAGATGGAAGTACCTTCTCAGTGGAATATCTTCTCCTTCTGAGGGCAGAAAGCATTGGGATTGTCAAATATGGCACTGGAAATAGCTGCATTCTTCCTAAACTTGGTTCTAATCTTCCAGAGCTTAGAGACTGAGCAGAGAAACAGAGATAATGATTAAATCTTGTGGTGAATTCTGCTATACTTATCTTATTATCATTCTACATACAATGCAATTCTCATTAAATCATTAGCACCAATATTGAGATTAACAGAACACCAGAGGTAGAGAGTTCTGTCTGAGTGAGTTTTCAGCCACATCACAGATGGGGGTACATAATAATGGAGCAAAGCAGCCCCTTGAACAGCCCAGAGATTTGGTGTTTGCCAACCCCATTTGATTCAAGCCATGTGGGATTTGCAAAACCACAGGAATAGTTTCCAGTTCCCTACTTGCAAAGGAAAAAAAAAAAAAAAAAGAGTCATCATTTAACTAATCCAGTCCTCAAAGAAAAGGGACAAAACCCAAGAATATAAAGACTAATTGATTCCTGCAGGTCAATAATTAAAAAAAAAAAAAAAAAAAAAAAAAGGTGGTTTCAGTAATATAATCTAATTGTTTGTAGGAGAGATAAATGGCACGAAATTGGGTGAGTTACCTTCCTCTTGGCCAGTTTTCTCACCAAAAAATAGCAGTAATTATCCCTCCCACTCTGTAATTATCCCTCCACTCTTTGACCATCAAGTTCTACAGAGGAAAAACATGATGTCACTGAGTATTGGTGTTCCAGTGAAGCCAAGAGCAGTGAGCAAAGACAGCTACACCTCCAGACTTTCATTATTTATCTCCCAGTTACACAAATTCCCTCTGAACTCCAGAGTTCACACTGAACTTGTAATATAGTCATTATGGATGCCCTGTGCTGCTTTACCAGTGTTCCTTTATTATCTAAATTTGAAATGTACAGGAACATGCTCCCCACCGTGATCATAAATTAGGCTTTGCACTTTCAACGTGTAATAAAAACACGTTTTCTGCGACACACAGAATCACAGGATGGTTTGGGCTGGAAGAGACCTTAAAAATAATCTCATTCCAACTCCCCTGCCATGGGCAGGGACACCTTCCACTAGCCCAGGTTGCTCCAAGCCCCGTCCAACCTGGCCTTGGACACTTCCAGGGATCCAGGGGCAGCCACAGCTTCTCTGCCCAACCTGTGCCAGGGGCTCCCCACCCTCACAGGGAAGAATTTTTTTCTAATATCCAATCTAAACCTATTCTCTGTCAGTTTGAAGCCATTCTCCCTTGTTCTGTCAGTACATGCTCTTGCATGTAAATAGTCTCTATCTTTCCTGTAAGCTCCTTTCAGGTATTTAAAAACAGGGAAAAGAAAGAAACGGAATCATAGACTGAGCTTTTTTAACTTCCATTCCCAGTAACACGCCAGAAAAAACCCCACCAAATTGTTTCTGAATATCTAGAAGACAATCAAACTACTGAATAGTATTTTAGGAAGAGAATGTCAAGGCTTATTTCTTTATGTGATGTGTTAATGTGATGACACAAGAAGCAATGCAATATTTACCTTTGATTTTTGACAGACTGCTGTCAAGGCAGAATCTGTACCTATTGGGGACATTGCAAGAGTGAATGTAAAAAAAATGGATGGAGAGAGGAAGATTTGGTGAGACAACAGGTAAAAACTTCCCAGTGAACATATTTAAGCAGCTAAAAGGGACAAGCTGTGTGTTTATCACTGGAAGATTTTAATAATAAACATCTGGAAAGTCGTCTGCTAGGAAGTGATATGAATAGAGGTGATCACGTCTTGGAGCAGGAAAGAGTCCTTTAAAAGGCCCTTATGGGTGCTTTTACATCACTTGTAACTAAACATAAGAAATCTTCAGAATGGGAGCATTAAATCAGGCCTTATTGAGTGTATCAACAGGTTTTCTCCTGCCTGTTAAGCACTGTTAAACACCAAGAGCTCCTTTTCTCCATTCCCCTTTCCTGATAATGCTTGCAACGAAATATTTTTCATCTTAAGGTAAAAGCCTCAGACGATTCCAGAAGACAAATCTATATAACCTGCTCTGGCAATAATAAGCACCTTAGATGGAGATGTCAAACTCCCAGATATCAGCAATAGCTGACACAAATCCTATCTCCTGCTCAGAAATATAGGAGAGGATGTGCAGGACAAAACAGGAATAAAACGTCAGGAGTAGGTAGGGAAGACTGAAAATAGTTTGAGGCTGGAAGGCAGATTAGAACAGCTAAAGAAGCTGTTATTCCACTTCTCATAAAAAAATACAAAAGGACTTCCTGAAGTATATTACAGAGTCAGGAGGGGGTTCAGAAATTGGTTATGAAAATGATCAGGGTCCTGGAATAAAAATTTCATAAAAAGAGATTGAGAGATTGTGTGATTGTTTACAGAAGAGATGAATACAAGGAGTTATGATGAAAATATATTAAATTTTGAGAAGCTAAAGGGAGAGCTGCTTATTCTTCCTTTTGCCATATCTAAAATCTCAACAAGATATTTCCATCTAATTCTCGAGATACATGTCATTGATGGGAACGGTGTTTCTAGAAATAGGTAGACCAGCTGTGGATCTCACTGCTGAAGTGTGGTATTGAGGATATATGAACATAAACGTTAAAATACTGGTAAGCTATACTGATGACAGTTGCAGCAATCTGTTTCACATCTGAACAGGTTTGGGTTTTTTCCATAGAGATCAGCCTGATTTTGCACCTCTGTGTGATGCTTGGAATGCAGCAAACATCCCCACTACAGTGGATTTCACAGGTATCCTCACACACCATTTCTGATGGGTGTCTGTGAGCGGAGCAGCATAATGGGCAAATTAAAATGGAGTTTGGTTTTTGCTTTTCTCTTCTGATATCACCACTGTGTGGAACAATCCTGATCAAGTTCAGCATCAGTTTTGTCTGGCACACTAACCTGCCTGCCTCTTGAAGCAAAATCTTACTTTGCAACACATTTTATTCCTACAGGACTCTCATAGGGGACAACAACGATATTAATTTCATCTATTTCAACTATTCATATTCTTCCTCTGGAACACACTCAAAGAATAAATCACCACACAGCATTTCTCCAGGTATTCAAAACGAAAGTGAATTAAAATATGCTGGTCTTTAGGACCCCTTTTTATTTCAGAAAATCCCCTTTCATGGGGTGAAGATCCTTCCCAAGCCTGTTTCTCTCACTTAGCCACCAAAGGCTCCCAGTGCTTTGCCTTCTCTGCTTGTCCCACATTTGCACTGCCAAGTTTAGGCAGGTAAAAACTTAACAGCAGTAAAGCAATACCAGTAGGCATTTATTTTTAAGTGGCACACTCATAATAGTAAACATAATGGAGATAAGGTGATTTGCTTCCTGGCACCTTGACATTCAGATTATGGGTATTCCACTCACTGTGGGCTTGTTTATCTGGGCTCAGACAAACTTATTTCATGTTGCAAACTCCATTCAGCCCACCAGGCTGCCACCCAAACGAGATCCTGGGGTTCCAGGTGGAGCCTTGGCACCCTTGTTTGAACAATTCCTGCATTAGGCAAGAGCAATAAGTGATGTAATTGCACATTGGTGGTGTGGAATCAAGCCCTACAGCTCTCTGTAGTGATTTTATGTTAAACTGTTGGAATTACAATAATCTACAAGATTATGGGATAATTATAGCATTATTCAATAAGTGAAGGAATTTAATACTCCTGCAGCCTGTAGATGGATGCCAGAAACATCAATTCAGGTAATTAATGACTAACAGGATGACCATTCCGCAGAAACTATTTAAAAATTACAGCACTTGAGTGCTGAGAATAATTTTAGTAAATGATCCAAAGTGACCCAAACTGGACTAAAGCTCAAACTGAACTTCTAAGGGCGCAAACCTAATTTAGAAATAAGTAGTGTTTCCTTTAAGAATCAAATTGCTGAGGTTGGTAGGGTTTTCACTTTGATTCAGGGTTTTTAACCTTTGCAACTTCAGGATTTGGGTAAAATCTCTAAGAAAGAATGAGAACTACTTCAGAACAAGAAATACTTCTGAAGCCCGGTTGCCATTTCACCTTGAGAAGTTATTCATCACAGCAAATCTGCAGTTCTTCAAATGCATATCAGATGAAGCATTAGGGAAAGTTACCCTTAATGAACTTGTAGAACGTAATTATCAAATTAGAAGAGCTGGACAGTGTTCAGATAGCACCTAATGCCATGGCAGAAAAGATACAGGTCCTGAAGATTTATGGCTGTGCTAAAACAACTCTCATGAAGGACAATTTTAGTAAAATTACCTCAGGTACTCATTGTCACCACACACAGTTTTACTGCGAGGCTGATAATGTGACATTTTGCTTTGAGCTTCAGCCCTTGCAGTAAAACACACATGAAAGTGTTTCTGACTGAGAAGAAAAAATGTAAAATGACAAAGATACTCATGACAAAATCCTGATGACATCTGAAAACCAGAGCTGGACATTCTGCATTGGGCTGAATTTATCCCAGGGGTTCAATAACACTAAACCTGAAAAAAATTCTGTCTGAAACCCAAAAAAACAAAGTCTTTACTCTGATCTCCAGCATTACAGAGACCTCACTGATTCATTTGTATCAAGACCATTCCTTGGCTAATTCCTTTCTTTTTTTTAAATAGAGACTGAGATTACCCAGATCCTCTTTCCATCTTTTACTGTGAGTTTGTAGCCAAACACCTGGTGGCAGATACAACAGTGAGGGGCAGGATCTGAGCTCTCCCAGTTTCAAAGCTGCTCCATGGATTTGCTCTGGTCAATCTTCCACCCCTACATTTTACTTTCTGAGATCCCTCTTTCACATTTACAACACCCTCTCCATGGCAGAGCATCAGACATTAGAGATGATGAATGGAAACAAAGAAGGACTGAAAGTTTCACAAGAGCTTCCACACCAGCACCTTTAGAAAAGGAATCATTTAATACTGAAAAAAAAAATAAATAAAGCAAAAGGAGAAAGTTGGAGTGTGAGAGAAAAAAAACCAAACAGCTTTGCAATGTACAGTATGCCTAACTACACTAATTATGTTATGCAAATATAAATTAGGGAAATACAAGTGTAAATAGCAAAACTTTTTTCCAACAGTGTAGCAATTACTTGTGTGCATTTGCTTGTGGTTTCAAGGGACTGGTTTCTAGGAATGAGCAAACCTACTGAGTTTGGTGGGGTTTTTTTTAATGATGTAGATTTTTTTCAATGCTCTCCAGTCCCAGTGTGATGAAAAATCACCCAGCAGATGTGGAACCATGGTTTGAACTTCACTAAATATTTATATACTGGTGTTAAATACTTTAAACATAATATTTAAAGTCTGGAAAGTTGGAGAGGATTTTTTTCCCCCCTCCCTGTTCTTCTCTACCTGGGATGTGAAACTTTTTGCAGCAGAACCTACAGCCCAGGTGCTCTAAGACTGGAACTAAAACACCAAAACAGAAGCATGTGATTTTCCTCAATTCTGTGGCCAGATCAAATAATTCTGCTTTGAAATAATTTCAGGGATGTGCAGCCAACAGGTTACATCCTGATCATCCAATCTGATGTCTCACAGCACCTGAACACCAGGTCTAAAACCAGAGTAATGCAGGATGGTCACTTCTTACAAAAGCCTTTTCTTAAGTGACCACATATGAAAAATGATTTTTAATCAAGCAGCTTGCTCAACTAATATTTGATAGGGAACTTTAAACCTAAACAAGGAAAAGAAAGTACCTTATTATGCTGGTATTTAATAATAAAACACTTAATGCAGTATTTCTGGCGGGCCAGAAAACAATGCTACATAAACAAGGTGTGTTCACTTGTGTGTCATAGTTCTTCACTGTTAGAAAAATACAAGAAATCACTATTTTAAGAAAATTTTGTCTCAGTAAGTTGGAAGTTCTACTGTCAGCCTAGAATGCAGACTGTTTCAACAGCTCTGCAGATTTTCTTTCTTGTTGCTGTGCTTGCAGCAAGAATTGTGCCCTAAATGTTGCTGAAAAAGCTACAAATTTTGAACTTTTATTTGCACTAATTATTTAGCCTCAGCTGGATAACGCTCAAAAAAAGTTTAGCAGCCAAGAGAAATTTAATGTTTTTTTTGTTATTTAACATAAATTGTTTTCCTTCTTCCTTGCAGAGAAGCATGTAAGTACCAAAAGAGCCTAAAAGTACTAAAAGCTTTACCTAATAGTACTTGCTTTCTTATTAAAAAAACCCCAAAACACTGAAAAAAACCCCTTAAATAAGAAGTGTTTAGCAACAACTGATACTAGAAATAATTGAAAATATAATAACAAATGACAAACCAACTTTCAACTGCTCCTTTTCTCCTTCTTTTCAGTACAGCCTGTCCTAAGAACATACAAAAAATTTAAATACATCACAGAAGGATTATTGACACAGAACTCATTTATAAAATAAAGGGGAGGAGCTCCACTAATTGCAATTAAGTTAGGTCATTATCAATGTAAAGAGAACACCTAGTTGCAGTTATTTACCTTTCCCTGAGGAGGACCTTTCAGCTGCCTGTGAGAGGGAGTGTCTTGAGCAAGCAGAAAAGGAGTAGCTTTGTTTAAGGCTTTTGTGGAACTGAAATACTGCTCCCAGGGAAAAAAAAAAATCAAATATTTGTAATGGTTGAAAAATGTTGGTTTCTTAGTTTTTTTCAGAACTAGGTGTTTACTCTTAACTTTTCATTTTATAGTAATTAAGGAAAGGGTAAACGAGGGGGTGACTATGATACCAGTAGCCTGTTAAGATGTTTTATAGCTACTGACTGTTTGTTAATATACTGCTCCTAGCTTTATTTTATTTACCAACTGTGTCATCTTTTTCCTACCCAAACGCCCTCCAGGTTATCCGAATTTGCTCTGACCTCCGTTTCATCTTGCAGTAATCCCCGCAGAATTAAACGCCTTGTACCTTATTATTCCCTTACACAAATAACATCCCTGATCTCAGCACTCCACTCACTGCTTGGATATTCAGTTTCTGAGCCCTGAGTCCCAGAGCTTGACTGTGTAACCAACATCTCTGGCAACCTGCAGCGTGTGAAAGGGTACAAAGCTCGTGCAGGACTTTGCCAGTTAAAAATCCTTTAGGGACTCCTAGGTTTTTCATAAAAAGACTTCGGGAGACAAAGTATGAAGGAAATTGGTCTCCCCACCTTGAAGTCATTAGCTTTTCCCTGGCCTGTACAGCTTCCACTGGTCCTGATGTCCTTATCTAATTACTGCAGTAGGGAAATGAGTATCTGCAATATCACTGGATCCTGATCTAGAAATTATGCCTTTAAGCTGTGAAGGCAACACCTGCTGCATCTTCCTCCATCACTTCCTAGTAAGGTGAAAGACAAGCTTATGGGAATTAGTGAAAATACTGAACCCCGAGCTGATTTAACTGAAGTTAAATCAAGAAGTTGATGTGTCATCCAGTGGACCTGCTGCACCTTTGTTTGGTGTGTCCCTTTCCTTGAGCACTTTCTCTCAGGTTGCATCAAAAAGTGAAGTTGGATGCATTTTGCTAATTTGAATTTTAATAATGCTTTGAAGCTCCAGTCTTCCTCCAGCCTAGATGTTCCCTCCTTCTCCAGGAGACAGGATAATTTGCTCAGACTAATGAGGTCTGGTTTACTTTTTGGAAATGAAAAAATGGCACTGAACTCTATAGTTAAAACTTGTATTCAAACCACATCCTAGTGTTGTTTAAGACTCTTATATGAATTTATATATGCATTTCACTGTCTAAATTCTGGGCAAATTCTAAGAATCAGACTGGGTAATGAATTGAGGAGACTTTGGAGAAATATCAATTTATTTTTTTCCCTTCAAGGTTCAGCTGAACAGCACTAAACACACCAGTGGTAATAATTAAACTAGTCATCATCCTAACATTTAAGTTGGTACTTCCCATTCTGCCCTGACTGAAAAAGATAAACATACCAGAAAACTTGTAAAGGACTTGGCAAGTAACCTGCATGAGATGAAAAACTTTTTTTTCTTCAATATAAATGAGAATTAATGAAAAGGAAAAGTAAGTTTCCTGCTTACTGGCTCTGGGTGGTGAACTTGGTAGTGCCCTGCCCTTTAAATAAGATGTGTGTTGGAGGAACCTGAGTAGAGTCAAGCAAAACACAGGATCTGAAAATACTTTCTTATCAAATTTGTCTGGAGATTTGAGAAAAAAAAAATAGCACTTTGCTAATTTGGTCTGCTGTCGCCATTTGGAATTAGATAGCAGACCTGAAGTACTCGTTTTCTAGACAGTCTGCCTGGGCCTGAGATTTGTTAACAGATCATGCCTATTTTTCCTTCTTCTGCTGCTCTTCTGTAGGAGAAACAGGCTGGATTTATCACAGAGTCACAGAATGGTTTGTTTTGGAAGGGACCTTAAAGATCATCTCATTCTAACCTCCTGCCAGGGGCAGGGATACCTTCCACTAGACCAGGTTGCTTCAAGCTCCATCCAACCTGGCCTTGCCTTCTCTCAGTGAATAATTTTTTTCTGATATCTGAGCTAAACCTGCTCTTTCAGTGTGAAGCCATTCCCCCTTGTCCTGTCACCCCAGGCTCTTGTAAACAGTCTGTCTCTCAAATTTCTTGTGGGCTCCCTTCAGGTACTGACAGGCCAGCAGCTTTTTCTTCATTAAAAAAAAATATTTTGGCTAAAATTCTTGAAATTTCTGCACATCCTTTTCTTGAGTTAGGGTTGTGTTTTGTTTTGATGCCTCCCTCCCGTTCTTCTTTTGATTACTCCTGACTTAAGCACCTATCCCACAACATGTCCATCCAGCTGTGGGCTTGGGTCCTGCATCCCTTCACATTCTGTTTGGGTTTCTACACTGAGAACTTTTAAAATATCTGAGGTACCTGACAGGTCTCTATTGTGCAGTGCTGATTAAAGAACAGAGCTTCTGAGTAAAGCACAAGAAGCCCCAAGTCAATAGTTGCCTGCTTGCTGTGCTCCTGAAAAATACCATGTATTTGGTGTTGAGAATAATGCTTTGACCCTCTTTGACCGGTCAAAAACAATGTGGGCAATGTGCAGAACGCACATTCCTGTGATGGTTATTAAAATCTTCCTCAGTCTTGCAGCTCTCAGTGAAATCTATCAAATTATTGATCACAGCCACAGTTTCTTCAAGAAGGGGAAACATGAGGTGACTGCTAAGAAATAACTTTTGGGTAGTCTTCCATAGTTGTAATAAAACTGTATTTACTGATCAGCTGATGACAACAGTAACGACACAGGACATTTTCAGTCATCACAAGGTTGGCTGCATTGTCTGAAAGACTTTCCAGAATTTTTTTCCTCAGAAAGTTGCTAAGTTCTGGGTGAAGGAAGGAAGGCTTCCAGTGCAAACCTATGCACAAAAACTGTCAAGGACCTTCTTGAAACGCTCAGAATTTTTTATCACAGACCACCTTCTGCATCTTCACAAGAGATCTGCTTTCCATCACTACCTCCTTGTTTGTGAAGGTCATGGAACCATAGAGTGGTTTGGGTTGGAAGGAACCTTAAAGACCATCCAGTGCCAACCCCCTGCCATGGGCAGGGACACCTTCCACTAGCCCAGGTTGCTCCAAGCCCCGTCCAACCTGGCCTTGGACACCTCCAGGGATGGGGCAACCTGTGCCAGGGCCTCCCCACCCTCACAGGGAAGAATTTCTTCCTCAGATGGAGCAGTGCTGTACCATGACCTTCTTGAGGATGTCACCATGTGCAATTACACCATAAAATGACATGAGGTCTCTCAATGCTTCAGTACTGATGCATTTTTGCCGCCACCTTGCAATGCACCCAAGAGAGAATCAATCACCGCCAGGAAGCTCAGGGTGACCCAGCACAGATGGACCAGGGACCAGCTGAGCAGGGATGGGGTGGTGACCAAGCCTGAGGTTATAGATGCTTATATGAACCCTTGGGCAGAGGACAGGATGGAGGCCTCAGGGAAGTCTGGTCCAGGAATTCAAGCCTAGAAGTGTTCTCAGGGCCCTGCCAAGTTGTGGGCATGCATATGTTGGGGTTAAGTAGGTAATGAAAATGTTATTATTGCACAGATTGTTTGGGGTGCTTTCAGAAAAGTGGCTCATCTTTCCCACTTCTGGTGGAGGTGAAGCTCTTTATTTAGGGGGGAAAAAAAGCTGATCTTGGTATTAAAAAAACCCAAATCTCAATAATTTCACCAGAAGAGGTTTAAACTTAATATTGGGAAAAAATTCTTCATGGAAAGGGTGCTCAGGCATTGGAATAGGCTGTCCAGGGCAGTGTTGGAGTCCCCATCCCTGGAAGAATTTAAAAGCCGTGTGGATGTGGCTCTTGGGGACATGGGTTAGTGGTGGCCTTGGCAGTGCTGGGGGAATGGTTTGACTCTGATCTCAGAGAGCTCTTCCAACCTCTTCCAAATAATTCTAAGATTTTGCACACCATACAGCCCTTCTCCATAGCTTTGTTCAGCTTTGGGGTGCCCCTGGTACCCATAAGGGCTCTCTCTTTGCTGTCCAAGATGCGGTGGGGCTTTCTGGGTGACACATAGAATGCATTATCTTGCTGTTTACCCCCAGGGGAGCTGTGGGGAAAGTGTCCTTGTGGTGTGAATGGTTTCGTTTTGCCCAGTCCCAAATAGATCACCAGCATGCCCAAAGGCTTGAAAATAACTTTTGGGTGCCTGATTGTTTTCTGATGAAGACAGAGATCCTTGTGATCCTTACCCCACCTGAGCATCATCTCTCTTGAGGTGAAGAGTGAACAGCTTTCCCACGAGACAGCGATCTGTTGAAGGAGGTTGAAGGTATGTGATACTCTATAAATGTCAGGTATGTTAATGCCTTGAAGAAGAAATATCTTCTCGTGATCAGGGGTCTGCTTTCACACCATCTGCAGATCTTTCTCTCCTTTCCTCTTGCTGTAAAAAAGCACAGAGATGCCAAAAAGAACGTGCACCAGACTCGCAGCTGCTGCAATGTAAACACATGTCAAGCAGCAGTGAGGAGTGAAATACAGTCAAGGGCTTTGTGCTCTGGTTATTTCATCCAAGGCCACATGCCAAGTAGTTCAATAACACCGAGGAACCCAAACCATCAGCTGCAGAAGCCCAGCATGACCTGCCGAATGAAAACTTGCTTTTCTGAAGGCAGAAACCATCTGAACTGCAGAATTCACTGTTCTTAGCTATTTTTCTTAAAGGACAAGTTGATTTTTCTGGTGTAAAAAGAAACCTAGGAACACCTGACATCACTGATTTTTTTTTTTTAATTATTTTTTTAATTTTTATTTTTTCCAAAGAAAGAAAATGAAATCAGTGATTAACTCAGGCTGGTAATGAAGCGTCTGAATTTTGTGAATGGACTAAAACCTTCCTATACACAATGAAAAATTAACTACTTGTCAGAATTCTTGTTGTATTCCATTATTTCCAAGTGAACTGCTATTTCTCTGGTAGAATAAGATCATGTTAGACTAGTTATTTCTTGGGTAAGGAATAACTCTTTCTCTTTTTTCTATACTCTTTTCCCTACAGTACAGTCAAATCCAGACGTGTTATTAAGCAATTTCCTCCTCTTCTCTTTTCTGGATGGCAGATAATTCTCTAAATGTGATCGTGTTTGTGTTCTTGGAAGTCTCATGACATCTTGGGAGCAAGTTTTGACTCCTGGGACTTCAGTTCTAATGTTGGGTTGCTCCAAAATTCCATAGTTTACAATTAGTAGTCTACAGTTAAATTCTTCAGAAATAAGTCAAGATAAAATGAGGGCCTTAGGGTCAGAACGTAAGTTAGAAGAATTCCACATTTTTGTATTTTAGCATCCTGCCACTAAAACTGAGACACTTTTTAAAATATTGCTTGTTTTAATGAGAAAGGCTGGCAATAGCTTATCCTTCCCTTTGTCCCAAATCTTCCTTCACATGTTTTTTGAGATATTTTCCCCTAAATATGAAGATCTGACTGATTTTTTTTTTTCCTTGCACCCTCTGGTGACTGCAAGTCCACATCTATTCAGTGGAAATCATCAGCTCGACAGGATGTTCCTCCGGCAGAGCTGGTATTCCTGGATCACTGCCATCCTTCCTATGGCCATAAACACTCCAGGGAGCTTTTGGACCAGAGCTGGGCCAGAGGGGAAGAAATGCAAGACTGCATTCACAGGATTAAGTTCTATATGACTCTATCTCCATTAGAAACAGATTTGGGAAGTCTGATCACAGACAAGGACCTAAATTATAACCAAAATGTCCATTCCTCTCTACAGGTACAAACCAATTTTAGGAAAACTGGGAATGGAGTCAATTCCACTGACTTTAGAGTTTAGTTGTACAGCCTTCACTTAGGACACTTTTCCCAACTCCAGTGGGATATATTTTTTGCTTTGCTTATGGAAAGGAATGCAATTGATCTGCAGTTTTAAACAAACACTGCACGCACATGCCAAGTGGAATGTGATGGATGCAAATCTGAGCTGTCAGTTGCTCTGCCAATACCTTAACAATTAATAGATATATACAGCTTTTATCTAATGTTTTGGTGAAATAATTTTACTTTATGGAAGTGACTCTGACATCCAGGATGTGCAGAGGCTGTAGTGACCGTGCACATCATGCAGCGATTAAACTCTCTATGTGGTCAGCTGCAAGTACTGACAGAAAATACTGTGCTAGGGCTGAGTAAAGCCTGTGAGGGGTAATAGCTTTGGCTTTGCAAGGCAGAGTTCAGCAGGGCTTAATTTCATCTGATAGCCTGAGGGATTTTGTAAGCCAGCCTGGGCTCCACTGCAGCCAAGCAGTCTGGGCGCCTTAGCTGTTTGTTCTGTGCTCCACAATTGCTGCCAGTGTTGCTGATGGCTCTGAGGGACCTTGTGCAGATATCTGTCCATACCCACCCCAGACCAGCATCACTCTGGCCTTGGGTTCTCTTCACCAGTTGTCAATTATGTTGATTCAAAACTGTGGGGAGTGGCTGATACCTCAGAGGGTTGTGTTGCCCTTCATAGGGGGCTTGATTGTTTTCAGAGATGGGCAGAGAAGAACCTTCTGAAATTGAACAAGGGCAAGTGCACCTGAGCATGAGAAAGAATTTCTTTACTGTGCAGGTGACCAAGCACTGGAAGAGATTTCCCACAGAGGATGTGGAGCTGCAGCTTTGGATCCTTCACAGAGGCATAGAATCGTTTACGTTGGAAAAGACTTCTATGATCATTAAGTCCAACCATCCCCCCAGCACTGCCAAGGCCACCACTGACGTGTCCCCAAGTGCCACATCCACATGGCTTTTAAATCCCTTCAGGAATGGTGATTCCACCACTGCCCTGGGCAGCCTGTTCAGGGCTGGAGAACCCTTTCCATGAAGAAATTTTCCTGATATCCACGGTAAACCTCCCCTGGCACAACTTGAGGCTGTTTCCTCTTGTTTTGTCCCTTTTTCCCTGGGAGCAGAGCCCGACCCCCCCCGGCTTCCCCCTCCTGTCAGGGAGTTGCAGAGCCAGAAGGTCCCCCCTGAGCCTCCTTTTCTCCAGGCTGAGCCCCCCCAGCTCCCTCAGCCCCTCCTGCTGCTCCAGCCCCTTCCCAGCTCCGTTCCCTTCCCTGCACACGCTCCAGCCCCTCAATGTCTTTCTTGTCATGAGGGGCCCAAAACTGAACATGTTAAACTCTTTGACTTCCCTTGCAAAGAAAGGTTATGGATCTGCCTTTACTGTTCCCACTTTTTTTCTATTCCTTGGTTCCCAGTAGAATTCTACCAGACAGAGCAGACGTCAACGCTCATGTCCCTCTGAGCTGGGAAATGCTTGATTTACTCCTGTATGAACATCTCAGAAATAGATGAGTTTATTGCTCTCATTAAGGGAACAGGCAAACTTGAAATTTAAAAGCATATGGAGTTTCTGTGTTATTGCAATAAAAATGCAGCGAGCTGTGAATTTCTTTTCGCATACATGGGGGGATTTCTACTGTTCAGTTCTCAGCTTTATTTTGCCGGAATAAAATATTCAGGATTTTCTTTCCCTGAGAAAAGATGGACACTGGCAGAAGGAGAAACTTGGCCTCCGGTGGAGGTGATCAGAGGGATGGAGCACCTCTGCTGTGAGAAAAGGCTGAGAGGACTGGGATTATTCAACCTGAAGAAGAGAAGACTCTGGGGTGACCTAACTGTGGCCTTTCAGTACGTGAAGGAAACCTACAAGGAAGATGGAGAGGGACTTCTTCAAGAGCATGGAGTGACAGGACAAGGGGGAACGGCAGGTTTGGATTAGCTCTTAGGACAAAGATCTTTACTGTGCATGAGGGACTGGGTTTGTATCTCACTACATAATTATTGGGTCGAACCAGCCAATTTCTGTGAGCGTGTGGGGAGAAGGGGCCAAGAGCATCATCTGCAGCCACCATGGTGGCTCGGAAGGGACGTGGCACAGCAGCCCTGTGGCAAGAGCCTGTCAGTCAGTAAGACCCACCTGGTGGCACACCCTCACCGTGTCCCTGGAGCCTCTGATTGCCTGGCTCACCCCTCACTCCGGCCAGGAGGGCACTGAGTGGTCAATGCCCTGGCTGTCCCGCCTGGGACGGGGTGGCCACAGTGGCCAGGGCATATAAATACAGGCACAGAGGGGCTCCATTTCAGTTCAGCCTCTCTCCTATGAGCTATTAGTATGTGACTCTTGGTAGTACTATTTTTCTCTCTTCTTTGTTCTTCTCTCTTTATTTGCTGCTTTCTTCTCAATCTCTTTTCTTCCTTCACTGTTTCCTCCCCCTTGTGGGTGACTCAAAACCAAAAAGTGGTATTTCACTAAAGTTGTATGGGGTTTGTTTTTGCTGGGTGCTTTAGTGTAGTGCTTTTCCTCGTTACTCCTGGAAAACCTTTTGCCAAGGCGCTTATTTTCTCACTAAATGAAAAGGAGTCTCTCGGGAAGAAGTCTGTCTGTGGCTTTTTATGTGAATTTGAGGTATCAGGGAACCAAAGGCTCTGCATGTGGGAGCTCTTGAGAATCTTAAGTATAACTAAAACTCCTGGGCAGCTTGTTTCTTGAACATGGGGCTTTAGACTGTGGAGGTAGTGAGGCCCTGGCACAGGTTGCCCAGAGAAGCTGTGGCTGACCCATCCCTGGAAGTGTCCAAGGCCAGCTTGGATAGATGTGGGAGCAACCTGGGATAGTGAGAAGTGTCCTTGCCCATGGCAGGGAGTTGGAGTTGCCTGATCTTTAAGGTGCCTTCCAGTACAAACCATTCTATGATATTTCTGGTGGGTTGCTTTGGGGTTTGTTTACACTCTGTAACTGTGAGCTCGATAGAAATGCTCAGGGAGCCATGGACATGTGCAGCTATTCAGTGGGTTTGCTGTCCTGTGAAGGTGGAGGACACTGCTGAGCTACATCTGGTGGGCAGCAGGACACAAAGATTCCCCCCTGGCAGGACTAACGAGATGAGAGGTTACCCTTTCCTCTAAACACCCCATAGCAACTTTTATACACCCCCAACATTTTCCATTTACACCCCTGTGCCCCATAAGTTCTATAGTTCTGCAGGCAATAACACCTGCCACCTTATACAGCACTCTAGAGGAAGAGCTTTTTTTTTGTTGCCTGGCTGTGGTGGGTTTCACAGGGACAGTGCTCTGATCCCTCTCCTTTGGAAGTTGTGGGAGTTGCCAATTTGGTGCAGTCTTTTCTTCCCCACATCTGTGGGTGCCTCCACCAGGCATCCCTCCCCCATCCTTTCAAGGCCTTTTTGGTTTGACTCACTTCTACTCAGATAGTACACAGAATAGTCCATGAGTAAAAAGCTATTCATTAAAGGATGCATTTGTTCATTGTAAACACTATCAAAAACAATTTCTTAATGCGCATGCAGAGGTGGGTGGAATAAAGGTTTCCTGGGCTTAATCCTAATGTTGCTTATTATTGGGATTTTTTTTCCTATAACCTCCATTGTACATGAAATTTTTCTCCTTATGTTCAGACACATTAGCAGGTCATCCAGGGCTCCCTGTTATGTTTTTTACCTGTTTCATAAATACAAGCAATCTTTCCTTATTTTGAAAGCTTTAGTTGTCTCTCAGGGAGGGAAGGGGTGGTATTTCTTGGAGCAGGAAGGAACCTGAAAGCCTACTGAATGAGACATATTCAAAGGTGTTATTTTTAAAAAGTGAATAATCTGATATATGCCTGAATCATGAAAACAGAATTAGCTTGTAATTCAACACTAGCTTTTCATTAGCCACAGCCATTTACTTTAGGAAAGAAAGAATAAAAAGCCATTCTTGCTGTATCCACAACTATATCACTGGGCTAGCAGGGGTTTTCTTACAGTCTGTTTATCTAAAGAAAAAGGAAAACAGCAGCAAAACCCGACAACCTTTTTTTTTTCCCCAGTGACCAAAAAACGTGCAAGTTTGTTAACAAGCCACAGAATCAATAGAACTGTAAATATTTGAAAAAAACACTGTGTTCCATCAGAGCAGCCAGAACACCTTTCAGCTTCTCCTATTTTCAGACTCGTCTCTTCTGGTTTTGCTCAAATTGTTGTAGTTATTTCCCCTTGTCCTCCCGTAAAAGTGCCTGTGTTCTGTATCCAAGGAGGCAGTGAGTTCCTCAGCTCTCAGCAGGGGTAATGTATTTAACAGTTTTGGGCACTGAAGTGATTTAGACTTCCATCTGTTGGGTCCTTTTCACAAATACTCGTTGGTGAGACCTCCTGACAAGGAAGAAACCGTGCCTCAGCTTTCAGTTCTTGAAATTTATTTAGTTTTCACTGTTTATGCAGCTGAGCAAGTGGAACTGGAGCAGCCACTTGCTGGCAAGCCAAACTTTTGTTCTCAGTAATGACAAATAGGGCACTTAACCTTTCAGGATAAATGTGCTTCACTCTGGACAGGCTCCCTTGGAAAAGGGCTTCTGGTTTCTTTTATTTCAAGCTGAGGAAACATCAGTGCATAAACAGTAGTTTTACCCTCTTCAGAAAAAAATTGCTTGGCTGGTCTTGATGTCAGAGAAGGTTGGGAGGGACCTTGGGATGTCTCAGATCCAAACTCCTGCTCAAAGCAGGGTCAGATCTAAACCTGGGCTGTTCATAGCTTTATCCACTACGCTCTTGGGATTCCCCAAGGATGGAGACTGCACAACACCTCTGAGAAACTATTTATTTTGCATTAATTTATAGTTGTAAGTGCCACACAATGGATGTCACTAGCCTTTATTAACATATTAAAAAGGCCCCAGGGTCACACAAGTTCATGTGGTTTCAATACCACCGACTTTTAAACCTCTGAGTCGGTGATAATGAGAAACGTAAAATGGTTATTTTCCTTCTTAAAGGTTTATTCCCTGTGTGAAACTTCTTTTGAGTCAAAGGAATATGTATTCTTAGTAAGTTGTGATGGGTGATGCCTGAACTGGTGAATAAATATTCAACACTAAAGCAATAGAAGAATATATTCTTGTATTTTGAAATAATGAAGATGGACTTGTTCATTAAGTTAATTTTACCTCCTACAAGGTTTATAAATGGAAACCTGTTCAGAGAAATGAGCTGGTATAAGAAGCTTTAGCTATATTGCAAAGTGTCAGTATGAGTTCCTTTATTAGATGGCAGAAGGATCATTAAGTACAGTTACAGTATAATTCAAAAAAGGCTAATTACTGCCCTACATAAATTTTTTTTGCATAGACTGAGGAGCTTACTCAATATCCCCAGAGGGGTTTTGGGTTCTTTATTGAGTTTGTTGCATATGTTTACAGGGTCTTGCATAGCAGTTATTTATCTCTGCCCTTTCTTTAGGCATTGGCTTGCTCTGGTCAGCATTGTAAGGTCACCTTATCTGCCCTGCCTCTCACAGAGTGCAGGAAACACAATGGTTTGATATAAAGCTGGAAAAAAACCATCCCAGTGTATTCAGCCCTATCATTCATTCCTGTGATGAAACCATGTCCACAAATAGAGAAAACTTCCTTCCAACCTGCTGGAACAGTTAAGGTGTGTGTCCCAACTGTTCCTTCAGCAAATTTTTTGGAGTCTTACTCATTCATCTGGCACACAAGCTTTTAAACTTGTTCTGGATGAGCTGGGCCAGAAATTATTTTATCTACTCTTGTAACAATTTTGCCCTTTGCTTTGTCCCTTCATTCCTGATATTTTTCTTTGGCAGCAACATAAGTGATGTACTTAAAAGTAAAGGTAGGGCTTTTTTGGCTCTCTCTTAGTACATAAGTTTTACAGCCTGAAACCTAATGCAGAGAGTGTGTTTTTTGAAGTTTGTTGGATGAATTGCTCTGTGAGTATCCTCATACTCTTAAGGTCTTACTGATGCTAGAAGATTCTTACGTTGCTCAGATAAATTCAACTTGGGTCTTTCCCCTTGCCTTTATATATTTACATCCTTGTCCTTAAACCAGCTCCTCTGGCTGCTTGTGTTAGGTGATTTATTCTTTCCTGAGTGCAGAATACATCAGTGTTCAGTACTTCAGACCAGCTGTCAGCACGGTCCTGCAAACCCACACTGCTCTGAGGGTCAATGAAAGCTTTCCCTAAGTTAGAGCAGCTGTGAGGTTGCTCTAAGAAACACCTTCCAGGGGTGCAAGTTCAAAGGTAAAACATTTTCAGTGTCCCCTTTCCTTTACACCTTTAGGGGCTTCTGAGCATCTAAAACCTCATTTATAAAATGCAGAAGTCCCCACTGGCCCCCAGTGTGCACACAGCCATTGGATCCCACGCAGTCCAGGAATGCACAAAAGAGAAGGGCCTGGATATGCTTAGAGTTTTCCTCGTGCATTATCAGGAAATCACAGAATGGTTTTGTCCAGAAGGGACCTTAAAGAACATCAATTCCAAGCCCCTGCAATGGGCAGGGACACCTTTCACTGAACCATTTTGCATTATTTGAAGAAACATGAGAGAATGGCCTTGAAGACCACGACTGACTTTGTCATGTGTCCCACCACAGCATGTCCTGAACACAGAGCCCTTACTTTTACAAAGCTGTGAGCAGAGCAGTTGCAACAGCAAAGGTTCCACATAGTCATTGTAAAATTCATGAAACAGATTATGAGAGAGGTAGAACTTATACCTAAAGTTGTCCTTTCAGGCTGGTCCAGCAGCATGTTTGGTTTAGAGCCACCTTCTCAGCCCCTGACGTCTCTAGGACATACAGACATTCAGCTGCTTATGAAGAATTTTCAAACAGAACTGTAGGGTAAGGAGACTTCTCATGGAGGTAGCCCCACATTGTTCATCAAGAACAGAGAAAAGGATGGGATAATGGCAGGAAAGAACAAGACTGGCTGGAGATCATGTTAAGTTCTGTATCAGCAGTCACTGTGCAGGGTGGGGACAGCAAATATGTGGGCACTCAGAACCAGAGGATATTTTCCTATGTGTTTCTTAACAGCATGAGAGCAGGACTTTTATTAGGAAATATTTTTTTATTTATTTATCTTAAGGAAGGTTGTTATCCGTTCTTCAAGTGTTACTCAAGGTGATTGTTAAGTAGAAATTCTCCTGCTAATTAACCTCCCTTTATGAGAGAGGTAGGAAAAATTAAAAAAGCAGTGTAAACACAAACAAGGTAGATCTGCTCAAGTAAATCAGTGGTTGTACAACAGGTTCAGCTGGTTCTAACTCCATTTGAGAGCTTCACTGCTCAAAAGACAGGTACTTACACTGAGTAAAGTCAGGTCCATGTTCAAGCATATTGAATTCTTAATGCAGTTGAGCACAGCAGTGAATAGGGAGAGATACTGGTGTTAAACAAAATAGGCCATGGGGAGAAATGCAGATTCAAAACTTGGAAGTACAGAACTTTCTTAGCTTTCAACATACACAGGCAATACACAAAACCGTTTCACCCAAAGATTTTTTTTTTAAAAAACCCACAATTAATATCTAGAGTATTCATCCTCCTGTGATAAAAAATTTGTTTTTCTCATGTGAAACTTTATTAGAGGATTAGCTAAATCATTTATTTCGTGATAATTACAGTGATAGAATCACCTTAATGGGAAGGGATGACCAACATCCTTTGATTTTTCCGGTCAGTGCTGTAACCACTTGGTGTTAGCCCAAGTGACTGTGATATCACAACCAATAAGCTGCTTCAAAAAAACATAAAATAAATAAATAAAGCAACTTCTTTATAATCCCTATATGTTTTTCATCTTAATGTTGACTCTACATTCAAGTCACAATTTCCCTTAATTAAACTTCTAGCAATGTTCTGCCTTCAGAAAAACATTATTAACAACAACCAAAGTGTCAAAGCTACTTGTATTTATTACTGGAGATGTATTATGGTCCTCCAAATATCATAAACATCGTAACAAAAAATCATTGGCCTGAAAGCTGTTCTTTTGTTGCTGCCACCTCCAAACTCTTCACAGACAAATGAGAGAAAAGGTGCACGTTAGCAATATGAGAAACTGTCCTTGGAAAACTGAAGCCCTTGGATATAAGGGGAAATTGCAAATGCTGACTGGAGATACATCATCAAGAGGGAAGAGGAAGCCTTAGATGGACCTCACATACCAAGATGTGTATGGTTAAATAAGTATAAAACTATACACAGGAAAACATTTCACACTCGTGGGTGAATGCCCTCAACCCAAAATTGCTCAAGCAATGATCTCAGTGGGAAATTAGCTTATTTGCCATAGAGATCCATCAGTGGAGAGTAAGCTCTTCCTCTCTGACAGCTTCATCCATTTTCCAGACATGGTGCTGACTGTTATTTTAATTTTCTTGACAAGAATTCATTAGAGCATCAGCAGTTTCAGGAGATCTTGGATTGACAGGAGCTAAGGAGATGCTATGCTCGATGGCCCTGCATTTCCCCTCTGTCCTTGGGAGTCGGGCCCTTAGGGCTCATGGTTTTTATTTCATACTCTGTGTCAATGCAGAGATAAAAATGCTGTTATTAAAGGCTTGAAGCTTCTTTTTCATTCCACAGGAGAAAGATATTGATGAATTTTAAGTGTATCCGATTATAAATTGATCAATAAACTGCTGGAAAACTCAGTTAAAAAAAGTGGGGGAAATAATTCAGCCTAAGACACGTGGCATGGAACATAAGTATGCTAAAAATATTCTGTCCTGTTCTGGCATTGTTCTGACTCGATGGGAAACTGTCATGGATTTGTTTTCTTATTAATACAGAATGCCAAACTCTCAAAATATCTGTCAGCATCCTTTAAAGGCTTGTGTGATGGCAAAGCTGTATTGGGTCTGACATGTTCCTCTGTTGGGAACAGTCAGAAATAGGATGGAAAATGCCTTTTCCTTGCTGTGGGTTTTGATTTCCAGTAATAAAAGTTCTTTTTGCGTGTGACACACAGAAATGTTAACAATCCAGAATAAAATACCTAATATTGCACTGAGCAAAAAACATTATGTTTTTCCTGTTCTTTGGAGTTCTTTTAGAAAAGTGGTGGGGTTTTTTCCCAGCAGATTTCACATTTTGTTCTGTTCATTGTGGTACATGATACAAAACTCCATAGACAATATCAAGTATTAGAAAACGGAGTGGGGGGGAAGGAGAGAGATATGAAAGGCTTGTCCACAGATATTTTTGAAGGCTGAGAACTGCCCTGTAAGTCACTTTGTCAGTGTTCATAAAACTTAAATAAAGGTCATGCATTCTGCTCAATCAAAAAAAAAAAAAATATACCTATAAATATGTATTATTCAATTATTTTGGGGTTTTTTACATGGATATTTACTCCTACTGTGAATGTGTTTCCTTTGGATTAGATAGAAGGTAGAAAAAAAGAGGAAAACTGTTTTAAAGCAGTAATTTGGGGTTCTCTTAAAACAGCTAATATATTTTTTGTGTGTGTAATTGACCCCCAAGATGAATTCAGTCACCAACTGCATGATTAGGAGGAAATCCCTCAGTTTTTGGAATAATGGGGTAGCTCTCAGCTTGTAACGCTGTAGCACTGGCAACAAAAAAAGTATTTTGTTTTCAGCAGGAAAGAAGTTGGATTTTGCCCTGTTGTGTAAGTCAGTGTCTGTTGAAATTGAGCTTATAGGTAAATTTCACAAATCTGCTACTGAGATATATTCTATCATCATCATAAAGTTGCCACTGCTGTGGTGGTGGAGTCTGACTGCAGGAAATTTATAACTGTCATTGACTTCAGTGGGAAAATAAATATTTTTCCAAGCACCTCGTGGCTCATTGTTCCTTTCTGCTACACAAAATCATAGAAATAAAGTGCTGGAAGAGATGCCAAGAGCACGTAAAGCGTGAGCAAACCTAAGTCAAATTCGGGGATGATTTTTTTGGAAATTAATTGTAGTCCACGGGCTTACAGTCCCTTCAGCAAAGACTCAGAATCATAGAATCACAAAAGACCATTGTGTTCAACTGTTCCCGCAGCCCTGCCAAGGCCACCCCAACCCCTGTCCCCAGGTGTCACATCCATGGGGCTTTTAAATTCCTCCAGGGATGGGGACTCCACCCCTGCCCTGGGCAGCTGTGCCAGGGATGGACAATCTTTTAAGTGATGAAATCATCTCTTAATATCCAACCTGACCCTCCCCTGGCACAGCTGAGGCCATTCCCTCTCCTCCTGTCCCTGTTCCCTGGGAGCAGAGCCCGATCCCCCCCAGCTCCCCCCTCCTGTCAGGGAGTTGCAGAGCCAGAAGGTCCCCCCTGAGCCTCCTTTTCTCCAGGCTGAGCCCCCCCAGCTCCCTCATGCCAACAAGTGCTTGGGTATCTGAGCCATGAGAGCCATCACACACAAACAGGCTCTCTGGCTGTGGGACAGGGTGGCCCTGAGGCTGCTCCTGGAGTAAATTACAGGTTGGTGAGAAGTGTGTGATCAAACAGCTCTTAACTGCACGTGGTTTCAGTGGGAATCTTTGGTCTCTCCCTGCTTTTTACAACAACTTCAAGGCGTGTGACCCGTCATGCCCATGACCTTGTGCCTCGCCTCATCTGGCCAGCATCGCCGTGACATGAGATTCAGTAGAAGCTTCCTAATCCCGGGATATTTCTGGAAGGATCCTGACCCTGCTGAGCGCCAGGTGTAACGTGCAGAGGGGGGCAGCGCAGGTGCATGAGGCTGGGGGCAGAAAACATCCCAGAGGTTGAGAAAATCATGAGCTCATGAGCCTCCCCACCCTGTCCTGGTGAAGGCATGACTCGTCTTTGAGGGCTGCTGAGTCAGGATTTGGACAGGTTGCCCTGGAAGGGAGCAGCAACGCTCACACACATCTCCAAGCAGATGGATAAAGAGGTGTTGTGAGCAGCGTGTTTATTCCCTTGTCTGAACTAACAAAAATATCCCGCAGTAAACCCAAATATCTGCTGTTCAGGAATCCAAACCACTCATTTTTCAAATTAATTTTCTAATTTTTTTTCTTTTTTTTGCCTCGCAGTGGCTCCCCAAGGAAAAGTACTTCCCACTGTCTTTGTAAACTGCTCCCACACACAACAACAAGCCGACAAGCCCGCTAATAATTTCCTTTGCAAAGGGTGTAACTGAGCCTTCCTGGGACAAGTTAACTGCTGCTGAAAAGGGCTCTGGGGAATGATCAAAAATGTTCAGTTGAGAGCTGGTTCAAGAGGCCAGTGTGGCTGCCTTGACAGTTGGAATGTGCAGGAATTTTGGTTTGCCCAAAGGCATCCAAGCTCTTCTTGACTCCCTGTGATTAAATGCTCACTGGTAGCTGCTCCAAGGATTGTTTCAATATTTAGAGTTCCCTTTCCCTTGCTCAACCAACTGTCAAAATTTGGAACACCACAACAGGAAGATGTGTTAACGCTGAACAGCACCAGAGGGGATTATAAAAAGAGTCTTTTAACAATCAAAGCAGGTTTTTTTATGGGAAAGGGTGTGGCAGAATTTTGGGTCTTGGTTAACCTGATTTTAATAGTCTGATAGGAGAGGATGCATCACATCCTTAGGGATGGGAGGAGTGGATTTTATAGCAGTAGCAAAAAGTGAATAGGAACCAATCCCAAAGGGAAACCTGCTCACAGCCACCATTTTAAGAACAGAAGGCATCCCAGCTCAGCCTTGTCTTCAGTACCACTAGTTGAATAAATGAGAATAAATCAGTTTTCCATAGGAGTTCAAGTGCCTTCAGGCTGTTGCATACCCAGCCAACAGTATATGAACTGCAAGAAGGACTGCTGGATGTGGAGGAGGTGGCCAAATACCAGTGGACACATGTATTTTCCTGCTGAAAAAGGGGGAGTGCAGATTGATGGAGGTATTTTCCATACCAGAGCCTTCAAGAGCTCCCTTAAAGAGATCTCCGGAAAAAATCTGGCACCCTCTGGACTGAATCATGACTTCTCTGGGTGTACTATGAAGAAAGTTAAGTAGCAAGAGGAGGAGGTGGAAAGAAAGCTCATAATACAGCACTGTTTGAGAGACTTGGCTACTGGTAACAAGGCTGCAGCCAGATTGTGGCTCATAAACAGCTATAAAAATACCCCCCAGTGCTTTATAACAGACTAGAAAGTCCTAATGAAAGACCAAAAGCCACAAATGAAATATGGCACAGGCTAAGAAAACAGAGGACAACCTTACACTGCTGTATTTTCTGTGTGAGTTAAGAGTTTGGAGGTGATCCCTTAGCAATGAAAGCCCAGGAGCTGGCCAAGAGCCAGGGCTCAAATGGAATGTAGGAAATGCAAGGTGAGAATGTGGAGTGGATGCTCCCTGGTGCATCCACATCATACCTTTTGCCTTCTGTTCTCTGTAAGCCTACCTGTCTCCCATGTCAATCTGCTACAGATATTCAGCTATGAGGAAGCTCCTTCTTATTTCTTGACCAGCAACCAGGTTTTTACTCCCACAAAAACACCCTGCCCCTATTTCATACCTGCTGTTTAAGCACTGAAGATAACCTGTGGCTCACAGATACAGCTTTAAACTCATCACCAGCTACTCAAATTCATGCTCAGCCCTGTTCTAATCCTTCACACTTCTCCTCCCTACATCTTCTGGTTCCTTGGGCAGGGAAAGCTGCTGAGCTGTTTGGGACTGGAGAAAACTGTTTCATCACATGCATCAATTTTCACACTGTCTAAAATCCCCCAGGTCTGGGGTTTTTTTGTTAGCTAGATATTTATGAAGGCATGGAGTTAACAGGAATTGTTAGAAAAGGGACCTGTGTGGAATTGGAGCACTGTTTGGGTGGCACAGAGTACCCATTCCCTGACATGGTTCTCCACTGTTCCCTGCCATTGATCCCTTCCACACCACTGTGCTCTTGGATGCTCAAGTGTGAGCTTTCTCACATTATTTCTTTCAACAGCTTTTTCAAGGTGATTTTCCACAGCTGAGGCTCCTCCCTGGCCAAAATCCCATAAGCAACAGAACCACTCTGCAAGCAACTGTCTTGGAAATTTATTTCCTTGAAAACAGGCTGTCCTGCTTTCTCCTGTAAGGATTCTTATACTCATTTGATAAATCCACATCACACATCTACCCCACTGCCACTTGGGTTGGTGGACATTCTTTGTCACTGACAGGTTAATGTGACTTCAGTAATTTATGCATCTTGAAAAAATAAATACTCTCAGTGTTGAGTTTCACTCACATCCCTGTGCGTGTTGCCCAGAGGAGCTGTGGCTGCCCCATCCCTGCTGGGTCTTGGAGCAACCTGGCCTACTGGGAGGTGTCCCTGCCCATGGCAGGGGGGTTGGAACTGGATGAGCTTTAAGGTCTCTTCCAACCCAAACCATTCCCTGATTCTGTGACTTTAGTTTTTCTGACTACAGGGTTGTTGCATCACTTCAGTGAGTTCAGCCACTTAGAAGCAGTGTGGAACCTTTCCAGTGTATCTGCCACAATTACTGTATTTGAGTGTCATGAGATAAAAATAAGCACAGTGTTTATTTCAGGCCTGTGTTTAAGCAGAGAGCTAAGGCTGACATTAATTTTTTTAAGTACTCTGAAAAAAAAAAAAAATCCATCTTAACTGCTACTCCAACCTGCTCCTCAGCACTTCTTCAAGCCTCATAAACATGAGTGGAGAGGTTCTCAACAGTAATGTAATTTAGTCCAAGAGCAGGTGCATATAACAGTAAATATATAACATGCTGGGGATCTTGCTACTGCTTATGGCACTGCAGTGAAAAATGTGTTTCTTCTTAGTCATTGGAAAATTGCTGCTGCTGCTTGTTTTGCTGTGGTTTCATGATTCAAGAGTAAAAGGGCATTCCAAGAAATTGTGCTATTTGGTGAGGTAATCCCTTCACTTCTGCTTTGTTTCCTTTTATTCAGTTAATTTACAGGGGAAAACTCTCTTATTGGGGATTTCTTTAAAGTCCCTTCCAACCCAAACCATTCCATGATTCTATGACTGCATAATCATTTCCCTGTGTTAAATAACCTTCTTCTAAGTATTTTTCCAAATGTGTAACTTTACAACTACTAATAAAATCGCCCTACTTGATTATATTTCCATTCAGTCTTGGCTTCTGTGAGAAAAGGATTTTTGCTGTGATTGTTTCTGAAAATGAGGACTTTGCTGTTCAAAGTATATCGAGTGATCTTCAGGATTAGACAAACAGAAGAGTGAGAGCTGCTGTGTATATGTCCAAACAGCTTTTACTTTCATCAACAATTAATTGATGCCCAGAAAGAATGGAGATGGACTTGTAGAAAACGTCTCAGAAGGGCTGTAAGGAAACAGAAGGAAAAAGAAATCTGATGAGGCAATAGATGAGAATGTTGGGCATGAGTGCACATTTGAAGTGAACACCTTAAAACTTATGCAGGGAATTTAAAGTATTTCTATATAACTTAGGGAAAAATAAGATGTTCTTAATCATTAAAGACTTCCTATATGACAAGTTAGTTCTTTCTGCTAATGCATCATATGCAGTGTAGTTGAACTTCTATTTTCAGGGGTGTGTCACCAAAAATGCAGATGAATCAGAGGTCTCTGTCCTTCCTGTATGTCCTTCTCACTGCTGAGTTAGCTGTGAACATAAGATAATGTGTAGAGAATCTCAATTTGCTTTGCAAGGTACTTTCTTACTCTAGGAATACAGCAAAGGGCTGTAAGTGAGCAGCAAGATTTGGCTGGTGGGAAAAACAAAGAAGGGCTATAACCATTTCACAAAGATACTTGTGTTACTAATGTCTGAAGATGCAATAATCATATGTCATGTAGCACAGTAAGAGAGATGAAATGCATTAGCTTTTCTGTGTCTAGAAGATTAAGAAAAATAGAACTTGTAGAACTCAGCACAAACATTTTATGGGCAAGACCAGGCAAGACAAGAAAATGAAACCGTTTTTTGGTGTGTTTGAGTTTATATCCTAACATCTATTTTCTTGGAAGTGCTGTACACTCTGCACTCTTGATTCTCATATTGAAATCTAGTAACTGCAACACTCCAGACCCCCTTCTGACTTCGCCAAAGTGTTTCAGCCTTTTTAATATCACTTTGGAGCCTGGAATTGGCAGGTGGATTGGAGAGTTTTTAGTTCAATGCGGGAGAATCACAGAATCAAAGAGGAGCCGCAGAGCTATTCATCTGCCATCTAACAGCTGGATCACGCCCAGCTTTGAGGTACAATCCTTTGCAACTTTCCCAGACACATCCCTAATTAAATTACGACCCAGAAAAATCAGGGCTGTCTTGGCAAGGCATTTTAAGATACTGCAGACTGGTGGCTTGGAAGGATGGAATTAGGCAGCTTTGGTTTTGGCCTACAGACTGCTGAGAGAGCAGAGGGCCGTTCATGCCAAGATTAGTTCTGAAAGTTACAGTTCTTTACTCACTCTTAAGCTCGTTCCAAGCACCACAAAACACAGAGAATCCTCAGAAACTTATTGATCTTTTTGGACTGCTGAATCTCCCTCCTTGGAGGGATGGAATTACATTGGTACCTTGAAGCAGTTAGTGCAATTCAGATCTCCATTGTCATAGAATCATGGAATGGTTTAGGTTGGGAGGAATATAAAGACCTTTCATTCCAACCCCCTGCCATGGGCAGGGACACCTTCCACAAGCCCAGGTTGCTCCAAGCCAACCTGGCCTTGGACACTTCCAGGGATCCAGGGGCAGCCACAGCTTCTCTAAGCAACCTGTGCCAGGGCCTCTCCACCCTCACAGGGAAGAATTTTCTCCTAAAATTCCATCTAAACCCCCTTTTTGTTTCAATCCATTCCTCCTTGTCCTATTACCACATGCCCAGGGTATTTGTTCTGGAAGACTTGAGCTGACCTGCAATAAGCACATTCCATACGAGGGCATGAAAGACTTTATACAGTGTCTGTGCCCTTCCTGCTGTGTCACGTGCCATGAACACCCTGCAGAGCTCCTGATCCATTGGCTTCTCACTTACAAAATACCTCAGCCATGGAAAACTCCCCTGCCTTCACACACTTGCAGGGCTTAGAGGCCAAGCTCTGCATGGCATAGATGCCATGGCACACTGCCTGAAGAGAGACCAAAACAGTCAGTGAGCTGGCATATGAATCCCCAAGACTACTGCAAAGCAGGCAGGGACTGACTCCAGAAGCTTCTTCCAACTAATACTTACATAATTCCTGCATTATAAGAATATAAAAAACCCTTCATCTCTTCATTGCTTACCAGTGCATGGAGATTTAACTGTAATAGCAACATTTTTTTCCAATTTCTTTTCCCATTTACCTCTTATAATAGCGTTATCAAGAAGAAAAATGCTTCTTCACTCTATCCAGTGAGTGCAGGTACTGGGTAGTGGCACAACTGATGCCCAAAATTATGTTTATTGTGGTGAGGGAGGGAGTGAGGCAAAGATTTGGGGAGGGGAGGGAATACAGACAGCACCAGAGGGAGCAATATTGCCTCTGTAGGTAAATACCACACTGTAGAAGCTGGCAATATAAATTGCTTTCACTGAGAAGGAATGGTCTGAGATCTCAGAGCAGCTCAATATTCCCACTCAATTTTTCCTGTCATTGCCTAGCAAGAGTGGAATCTGCAATTAATTAAACCTCTGACAACTGAGTGATGCAGAAACAAGCTGATCTGAGGCCAATTACCAGCCACGAAGTGCTCATGACTCTGGGTCATCACATGAGCTTTTTTTAGACTGACCACACATTCACAGGCAAGATGCTTGAAATAAAATCATAGGAAACTGGAAGTAGATTTCTCTGAGGGCACTTGGGCTCTCTCCAGTAGGGTTGGTTTGTGAAATGTGACCAAAAGTGTTTGTGCAATGTGACATCCTGGCTGGTGGCCTCTGATCCGAGCCCAGAGGGAAACGGGATAGTTCAGGACACTGATAGCAACAAACAGGAAATGTGAGTCTTGCACATGCTTCTCAATCTTTCAAAAATAAGGGGGTTTGAGAAGTCTTCTAATGTGTTTTTAATGAAACAGACCATCTTGTGGGGGGATTCTGTTGGAGTGTGGACAGGAAATCCATGTCATTAACATTTGTCCATCGCTGTTTGGCTGTTGTATATTCTATCACATTCTTCACCGGGTCGTTGTTCTCCAAGGCAATCCCCAAGTGTACCAGAGGTTCCTCAGAGGGTAAAATGTGGACTAGAGCTCCAAAATGGTTGTTCTCATTGGAGAAAAAGTGACTTAGAGAATCCCTGAATGCTTCTTGAAACAATTGGCACTACAAGCATAAGATTGTTGAGGAAAGAGCTGATGTGGTGATGTGGGGGGTGGGAGGAATTGGAAGTACAGAAATGATTTGGTTTGGTGCAAACCGGGGGAAAACTCACTTCTTAGGATCCTTTCCCTCCTGCTCCAGTGAAATGGCTCTGCACTTATTCAAATATAAGTCCTCACATGGTGTGTTCAGATTATGCAGTAGACACACCTTTTAATAAGAATAACCCTATGTCAGGGTATATATTCAGCAATATTTCATTATCCTCTAAATGGGGTTATTCATTCTTTCTTACCAGTATATTCTTAAATAATTGTTGTTTGAGGGCCCTGTTTGACCCACAGATCCTCTACCATGGATAAGGAAAGGTACACATTGAACAATACACAATTGTAAAAACTAGCCACTATAAATAAATATTGTATTCTAATAAGCTCTCCATGATATGAAGTTGGAAAACAAAAAATATAAAGTATTCTTTTGCTTCTACAGAGCTCATGATAAATGAAATCTCGGTTCCTAAGATAAAGCAAAATTTCTGCTAAAGAAAACAGTTGTAAGCACAAATTTTTTTAGGACATTCATTTTTGCTTTGTTTTTCTCTAAGCCTAAATTTTGTGTGCTGTCCAGAGTTCACAGGCTAAAACAAAGAAATCTGATGGTAAATGGTCCACACTGAAAAGCACATCTATAATTCAAAGTCATGTTTTGAGAGCTGATTTGAAATGAATCCTTCCATAAACCTCAGCAGTGGATTTGTCTGTCGCCATTGGCAATGGGCACAAAGTGAAGGGCAGGAGGTTCCATCTGAACATCAGGAAATGCTTTTTTTTTTTTTTTTTTGCTGTAAGGGTGATCAAGATTTCCCAATGAGATTTCCCAACCTAAACCATTCCATGATCAATCCTCAATGTTCTTCCTTCTGAAATTAAACCTTAGCAAAACTACACAGAAATATATCTTTATGATCTTCAAGGTACAAAAAGTATTTTGGTTGAAAGGCTGAGGTAGGTATTTTGTTTGCTGTTTTTGTCTCCAAAGGCACATAACCATGAACTTCAGTCTGCCTTACAAGGACAGCGCAACATCATCTGCCAAGACTGAGCAGTCAAGTGTATAATTGCATCAATCTGCAGCTCCTACAAGCTGTCCCACTCTTTTTCTGTAGCTGAGTGGTTCTTCGAGAGTTATGAAGGGTTTGACACCCTTGTAGATGTCAGGGGGTGACCCTAGAAGGAAACTTCAAAAAAAAAAAAATCTGAATTTATCGTCTTGTTAGCAGCAATGAAATTTGCAGTCAGGACTAATTAATTTTTTCATTGAAATATGTTGGAATTATAGTGAAATGTCCTCTGTTTGTAAGCATTTTTCAAATGCCACAAAAGGCTTTTGAAGTGCCAATTCCATGATTCATCCCATGATTCATAGGAGTAGCTTTAAGTGAGATTTGGGAGGATGAAACTGATAAGAGCAATTAGAATTAGAAACCTAATTAGCTACTGTAATATAAAGGCCAGGGAAAGAGTGAAGTGGAGGATTTTACATCCAGTGCTGAAAAACGGCAGCTTCACTTGTGGTTTGCTTTTTTCTTTTTAACATTCTAGGAGAGGGTAAGCCCAGACTTTAAATGAGCAACACGTAGCTCCCAGAAACACATTAAACACTCATCACATAATTGTTTTTCACCCTGTTTCTTTTTACAAAGGTAAAAAAAAAAAAAAAAAAAGGGACTCAGTGTTGGAACACTGGGATAGTCTAAGTTAGAGATAAAAGTACAGAAGGCAGAGATGTAAAGAAATCAGGAACACAGAACAGAACAGTAGCCTGACAGAGAGAAAAAGGACCCTTGATCAAGAGGGCTTGAAGATAGAGCTGAATAATAAATGAGTGATTCTCACAGCCAGCTGGAGAAATGTTATCACCCTTCATATCACACCTCAGCTGAATGTGAAGCTGAGAATGTGCTTTCTTATCTCTGAGTCTCCAGGGACAGTATATTCCAGGTGCCTGATGAAGAGAGTTTCCTCTGCTGGAGAACTGTTGAAAGGCTACACCACAAGGCTGAATGAATTTTGTCATTAAATAATAGCCTTGCCTTTTTTCATATTTATTTTTGGAACAAGAGCATAGCTTTTCCTGGAAAAGGGTGCATATCCACTTTTTTCTCATAAACACTAATGGCCAGCCCGTTTAATGGTGTAATAAGAAAAGGTTTAGAGAGACTTATTTGGACACCTACAGCTATTTGACCTTCTGCTCTATTCTTTATTAACAGGACTGTTGGGGGGAGGAGGGAGAGAAACTGGCTTCGAGGGGTCGATTGTCAGCACTGCTTTTGCCATGGAACTAAAAGCTCTATAGGATAAGTGTAATGAATGGAAACAACAGCTTGTTAATTGCTAAACAGGATTCCAGGGATCTCTGAAGTTTCACTGTTCTGTTTGCATTTTGACTGGTCCCATCAAATCTGATGTGGTATTAGTGTTTCACACACTTGCCCATGTTTCTGAAATTAATCAGCTCTTCAAGAGAACTGCACCTGGATGCTGAAGCTGGGACTGCAGGCAAGTGGATGCAGGCTGGTTCAGGAGTGCTTCCTCAGATTCCTGCCCTTTTCCCAGATAATTCACTCTAGGCAAAGAATCTGGGACAAATTGGATTGCTGTTAACCTGTGTACTCCCCTGATGCTGCCAGGCCTCACTGGTCATAATGGTTCCCACCATCTTCAACAAGATTTGTATCATTTTTCAGTTTAACATCCCTGAACTGAAACATCCTGCACTTCTGTTGTGACTGCCCCATCCCTGGAAGTGGCCAAAGCCAGGTGGGATGGGACTTGGAGCAACCTGGGATAGTGGAAGGTGTCCCTGCCCGTGGCAGGGAAGTGGAATGAGATTTGTCTTTAAGGTCCCTTCCAACCCAAACAATTCTGGGGCTCCAAAAAGGGTTTGTCTTCCCAGTAATGTTGCTGCTGTGATTTAAGTCATGCCCGGCTACACTCCAAAACCCCAAATGAGGTGTGAGGTGGATTCACTGCAGAAGGATGGATGGATGGATGGATGGATGGATGGATGGATGGATGGATGGATGGATGGATGGATGGATGGATGGATGGATGGATGGATGGATGGATGGATGGAGGATGGGCTTCAAAAATGCTTGTGCATTTCAAGTCAGATATATAGTTGTGCTTGCAGACCCAGTGACCTCAAGAAGGACATTCTAATGTCTGTCCTAGATTCTGGGTGATGCTGGAATAAATCCTCATACAAAATACTAATGGTGTTGGAAAGGGTAGGAAAATAAGTGTGAACCTTCTTCTGTGGTCAAGACAATCCTGGAAACCTCAGAGCTTAAATGAATTTTTCACTAATTTCATGGAACCCACATGGCATTCTCTAAAGATATTCCAAAAATCACTGAATCATATAATAGTTTAGGTTGGAATGGACCTTTAAAGGTCATCTGGTCCAACCCCTCTGCAATGAGAAGGGACAGCTTCAACTAGGTGAGGTCGCTCAGACCTTCATCCAGCCTGGCCTTGACGATGGAAGGAGGAAACAGCTTCTGAAAGCTGCACTGCTGCAAGTACCTGTCACCTCCTGCAGGCTTAAGGGCTTGCTTGTGACAGCTGGAGAGCCTAGACATGGGTAAAGCCATGAGTGCTGCCAGCCAGGGCTCCTCAAGCATCGTGCAGAAACTTTGAAGCCACAGGACAGCCCAGAAAATGTTATGGAAAGTACTTTGTTCATGAAACTCAGACTCCTCTTTGGTTTTGTTTTGGGTTTTTTTTTGAATGTAGGTACAGCCAAGGGTGCATCTTGATTTGAGTCCCACTTGTTATTAATGCTACTTTATCCTTTTCAAAGCTTTCAAATACAAGAGGAACAGAATACCAGCATCTCTCCTGCTTCCCTATTTTCAGCTCCAGTAGACAATCCAATGCAGCAAAGACAAAGCTCCTTCTCCCTTGTTAGTAAATCTGCTGCCAGAGGCAGTTTCCCAGTCATCCCAGCCCACACAAGCTTTCCTTGTGTTTTAAAACCTTTACCTGAGACTCATTCCCATCTCATTTACTGCCCCTGAAAACTGAATTTAGAGCAAACCCTGTGACTACAGTGTGTTGAAATTCTGTGTGCTTAGACACGAGGAGGAAAAGAGGGATGGCCTGTGCCTCTTTGTGGAAACATTAATTTGAGTGATACCAAAGAGAATAATCCTCAGAACATGAAAGCTTGTAATGTATAAAAATCAAAATTTACCCCAGGACTAACAGTTGGGCTTTCCACATGAGTAACTGCGGTATCTATAATGCAATTCGTGATGCAAAATTGCTCAAGAAACTCTATTAAACTAGAGAAAATTTGCCAGAAGGGACAATAAAATTAAGGACGAAAATAAATTGGAGAATGAGTGAGCGGAGGATGTGGAAAAGACCTTTTGCACAAATCAACAGCTGGAGAGGAAAGACACTGAAGACAAATGGGGCAATAAAAGTAGCAGCTCTGAGGATTTCTTCTATATCCAGCTCTTTGAGAAAGGATCATTACTCCAGAGACAACGGCACTCCAGATTTGAGCACAGATGTGGGAAATATAAATGGGTATTGGATTAGTGGACCAAGATGATAATCTGAGTGCAAGTGGTGGTAACTGCAGAGAGCAAGTGGAAACAATTTAACCTCCATGAGGAATACAATATATGTAGTGATTTTATTGTCCTCTTAAATTAACACTTGTGGGTTTTGGTAAAGTGCTCAAGAATTTCTGTAATTAGTGATATTACTTTTTTTTTTTTCCCCTAAAACCCAGTCTCCTGCCTGTACTGCCTATTGAATAGGGATACTTTTCATTTTTCTTTTAATTATTATTATTATTCAGAGCTTTGATATTTAACTAAGGAAATGGTCTTGCAGAAGATCATTGTTGTCTAATGTGTAATTGGGGGGGAGTGGTGGTGATGTGTATAAATATGTACATATATATATTTATTTCATTCCCCTGCAATTTACGCTGCCACATTACAAACCTTTGGGGGTTTTAAAATTACACAGAAAAGAAGCACAACGAGAAAATATTGTGGAAGATGTTTTCTTTGCTTGCTTCTTCAGATTTTACTCTCTCAGTTTTCTAGCCCTGTCCTTTGTACCCCTTCTGATAGAGATCAAAGAAACAAGAGAGATTTAGATTCCAAACAATGAAATGGTAGGACTGTCTTGTCTGAACACATTTCTCTCTAACCTTTTGGTTTTAATGCATGACTCCTTAATATTATGATCCTGTGCAACCAATGTTTTGTTCCCCAGCTTCCTCCTTGATCCTGTGTCCATAACACCTGCAGCATGGTTAATCCAGAACTGGGACTTTCTCATGTTTAAATACAGTCTGGTCATCAGAGCTGTTCTCCCGTGGCTGCTTTTGTTTCCCAAAAAAGACTGGATCTTGGATCAAGTTCCTGCAAATACAAGACATCCTTCTAGGTTTTGTAGTGAAAAGAGAGTCCCTGCCCCAAAATGGTTATTATGGGAGGATGCTTTGGTAGTTTTCCACAGAGATGTACCTTTCTATTGCCATCCTGTAGCTCAGGAAGATTGATAAGGCACCAAAAGATGGTCCCTACAATGTCTGTTGACATGGGAGCCCAGTATGGACCAACCAGTATTCATAGGAACAGCTCCACTGATTTGGTTGAATGCCAACAAGAGGGAGCTCAATTCTTTTGATTCCCAGAGCTCTTAGTTGCTCACATTGAAGCCCAACTAGTATCTTGATTTCCGTGGGGGTGTGCTAATTTTCTGGCTATGTTTAATGACCCCATCAACTCCTGAACACACAGAGCAAACCCTGAAAAAGGACTTCACACTGTCCCTTTCTGAGGTGGCCTGTACTCCTCTAATGACTGTGTCCTAATTAGCTCTCGTAATTATAACCAAAGATTTGACACTCCTGTGATGTAAAACTGGTTGTAGGCTGAGCCAAAAGTACATGATGTTCTTTCCTTCAAGTTGAGAGGGTGTGGAGATACATTATTGATGAGGATTTCTATAACAGTCAGGTTGATTCTCCTTTGCACAGTCTTTTACTTCTATGAAAAATGAAAACTGGTCTTATGAATACTAACTTGCATTGTCTGTGTAAAGAGGAAATGAGCATGTAATTTATTGGCAGGACACTGGAATGTCTGCATTATGAGTGGCTGTGTTGGTCAAGAGTAATTCAAGACCTTCAGAGTTCCCTTTCAATTAGCATTTCTGCAACTGTTGTTAAATAATGTCAGTGAGGAAGGTGTGGAATGATGGTGTGTTTGGAAAAGCCCACAGCCACATTTGATCATTTGGCTCATGGCACCAGAATGAGTCAAGGCTAACACTATCTTTTGAGTGTTATTTGGTAATTATTGTAGTGTCAAGTCTTACTCAAACAGCAGGAAAAGATTCTGTGTATTCTATAAATATCCTACTTAATACTTTAGTCAATATTATTTATAGATTTCTCAGCCAAAATACGAAATATTATTTATGATATAATATTCTCTTGAGCACTGGCTGTTTCACAAAGGTGGGTAAAATATCTTTATTGCCAGGCTCAGCTTTGTTCCATGTAGATGCAATACCTGTGAAATATTCACTACTCACTCTAAGCCCATCATTTTATCCCATCCCATCTGTTCCCCTACTTATATGAAATGCTTTTAATCTCAGAAAAATATGTTGCTTATGGCAATCCATTCCTTCCTTGGTAATTGCTGCCCTTCAGGTACTGCATGGCAATATCCAGAACTTCTAGTGTCTCTCACAGCTAATTACTGTGTCAGAGAGCTGATCCACTGTTGGGAAGCACTTTTGGGATGGCAGTGCTCTCTGTGTTACTCCAGCTGCCCATCATGACTGGCAGGGAGCTGAACCAGGCACAGAACCGCTCGGTGGAGGCACTGCCAACCCTCCAGGAGCTTATTGTGGTACTCGTTTTACAGCCTCCTGCCAGGGAATAACCAGCAGGAGGAGATTATGGATCAGAAGTGCTATTTATCTTCTTGTCAAAGGACAGACTGCACGAGGGTTTGGCAGTTTTCTTGTGAAGGGTTCGATCTGCTTGGTACAATCAGAAATACCCACACAGAGAAAAAGCGAAAGTAACTGACTGCAAACACATAGCTTGGATGAGCAGTAAAAAGGGTGATCTATGCTATCTTTAATGGAGGGAGGGCATCTGCACTGGATGCCCTCTGAGGTGAACAGATCAGCATGCTTGATCACTGAATTATGGCAATTCATGCTCAAGAGGAGATTCAGGACTGAATTTCCTCTGGCACGAGAAAGAAAACAGGACCTGAGAGTCTTTTCTGTTATGCAAGGGTCAGCATCTGATACTGCCTCCCCTGGTCCCAGTGGAGCAGTCAGGGGAGATCTGAGGAATGAAAATCTCCTGGCTTTCCTGCTCAGCCCAGCTTCCCTCTCTAACCCCAGTTAGCTGTCCTGAGCGTTCATCTGGGGTTTGTTGGTTGGTCTCTTCTGAGCCTTTGTTTGCACCACTTGCATTTGTAAAGAGGTACATCCTTTTGCATTTAAAATGGTTCATAAATGGTGAATGTTGTGAATATCCCATCCCTGGAAGTGTCCAAGGCCAGGTTGGACAGGGCTTGGAGCAACCTGGGATAGTGGAAGGTGTCCCTGCCCATGGGAGGTGGTTGGAACTGGATGGTCTTTAAAGTCCCTTCCAATCCAAGCCATTCCATGATTCTATGATTTTTTGATTCTATGCTGCTTGTCAACCTTCCTGCCCCTGCATGAAGCTTGAGCTGCTTTATTTTTGGAATAATTTGTACGCCTTGGAAGAGATTCTGTCAGTCCATCACAGAAGAGTCCTGCACTGTGGAGCTTCTCCATTCAACCACTGCCACTGGATGCAGGTGCTGTTTCCATCTCCTCAGCAAAAACCAACTTTAGTTTACCAGAACAGCAGCGATTTGGCATCTGCTTGAACAGGATTCCTAGAAGGGAGGGTTTATTCCAACGTGATCAAGGCTTTGAGGTCAGCCCAACTATGCAACATGAGCTCCTGAAACATGAATACTCGTGCCAGAACCATCATCTCATCATGCAGGATTTGCTTCAGGGTCAAGTATGACTATAAAGAGTTTGAATTCTGCATATTTCTAACTTTTCATGGAAACTCACAAAGAACAATCACACTATCATGTTAAGCAAACTCGGGCAAGGGCTTAAAGGAACAGGAATAAATGTATTGCTAGATTTCTGCAGACTTCCAGAACTAATACCTCATTGCTTTTGTAAATACAGCTGCTTCAAAGACTGCTTGTGACAAGTACTATAAAATGAGCTCCTACTGTCTTTCAGGTTGGCAGTCTGAGGGGACAGATCTTCCTTCATAACAGGCTGATTCCCCCCAACCAAGATTCATTTTCCAGTCGAAGTGTTGCATGAAATTTCTGCAATAGCTCTTTGTCTGCTGGCTCAGTTACAGAACCTCGAATCTTCGCCTGTATGAAGCATTTTCTCCTGAGCCACCCTGCACTGTTCTTGCAACAAAACTCACTGGGTTTTTAACTCCTAAAGGTTGCTGTAAATATCCTTGTATTTTACTTGTACCTCTTGCCAGCAGCAATTAGTGTTGTTAAAGACATAACACACCTCTCAAATGGAAAAATTCTGACAGCAGAAGACACTTCATGAAATACAAAACTGTTTCAGCAAACCTGTACTATTATCAAAAACTTCACTAAAGCCCTACACGGTATGACTTTTGCTGGGCTAATCACAGCCACATTTATGGAAGGCTGGCTTTGTCAGCTGTCAAGATTATCCCTGAAATCAGTAGAGAAATAAGTTTTTAAGATTTCCCTTCTATCCCAAAATAGGTAGAGCAGAAAAGAACCTATTTTTTCTGTGGACCGACCACAGGCAGAGCTTATAGAAATATTAAAGTTAAAATCTAGACTCTTTTGACCCAAGGTGAATCTGGGCCTGGACATGCTTTGACAGTGTATCTGGATGGTCATTGCTATGTTGATGGAAATTGCACTTCTAGAGTAAGAAACTTTCAAGGCAGAGTGAAGGAAAGTTGGAAAATCCACCTCTAAACCACACACTCCTTCCAAAAGCCACGAGATAATTGGTTAGTTAAAGGTTTCCTCATGATTTTAGCAAGTTCAGCAAGGAGAAGAACCCTTCTTTCCACCCACCACAACCTAATGAGCTAATCTAAAGGGCTATGGGAGCCCCTTCAGATGCTTTTCAGGATAGTTCTGCTGTTACACCTGAAAAGAGGGGCTTTGCAAGAGTTCCAGGAGGGATGTGGTTAAAAGACTGGAACTGAATAATAGGAGGAAGTGGGTGGCTTTCATAAGGGAGGGAAGTAACAAAAAGGGTTCTGTAGGAAACTGTGCTGCTGAATATATCCATTAGTGACCCAGGAAAAGTATTAACAGTGAGGCTGACAAAATTTGCCGCAGATATGAATCTATTCCAGAGCAATAAGGACAAAAACCCTTTGTGAAGAATTGGAAAAACACTTTACAAGACTGAGTGAGAAATAAAAGCACAGAATAAATTCATTTTGAATAAATGTGAAGGGGGAGATGAGTGTAGAGGTGAATGCCTGAAAACAAATCTGATGGGCCTTCATCAAACCATTATGACTCAAGTGAAAGCTTGATAGTGTGGCAACAGTTCCATGAAAACATTACTTCAGAGCTCAACAGTAATCAAAAAATGCTAAATCAAATGCCAAGAGTCATTAGGGAAGAAATAGAAAGCAGAATTGATCATTATGACACTGTGTAAATTCATGGTTCTCCCAGACTCTGAATACCATGAAGCATTTGCCCACTCAGTATGCAAAAACTGTTATAAATAGAAAAGCCACTGAGACAGGCAACAAGGACAGTTAAAGATGTGGCGTGACTTCCATACGAAGTGCAGTTGCATTGACTGGGTCTCTTTATCTTGGACCCAAAAAAATTAATTCAGGGTTTGGACAGAGGTCTACAGAACCATGGACAATGAGGACTAGGGAATTTTTAGAAGCCCAGCTCTTGATGCCATCAGAAGAGAAGCTTCGGGTCACTGGTGGAGCTGCTGGTTTAAATATTGGCTATGGAAACATCTGAGAAATGTACCTACCTGCTTGTTCCTGATCTCTGTGATTCTGACAGAGCCCAGGGAGCACCACATCCAACACACAGACAGAGGACACCACTGTAGAAAGAGCCTTTGTTCTTGCTCACGTCTGCTTTGCATCTGAATCTTCAAGTGGATGGTGGCTTTCTTGATATAAGTTTTATGCACTGGGAAGAAGAATTTCTTGCTGTGCTTCTGAAATTCACTCTAGAGGGACTGGTGTCCAAAGGGAGTTCAAGGCACCTCTCCAGGGTGCTCTTTGTGTAGGAACAGCCTCAGAAAAAAGACATATACTGGTCATATTGGAAATAATTTGTTCTTGGAAATCTCTAATCCAAACTCCAAGCCAAAGGAGTGTATTTGTAGGGATTTTTTTCGTTGGGTCTTAGAGGGACTACAAGTTTCTCTACTACCCAAATCTGGACATCCCATCTCATACGAAGAATTCATTTTTCTTGAGCTTAATGAGGTTTGAGTGAGCACAAGGTCTTCAAGTGTTTGTTGGGATCTTCCTGGAAAAGGCAGCACATGGGAAGAGAAAACTTGAAGTCTGTGAGTCAAGCTTGGTAAGAGGAGAGAGAAAGAAAGGAGATGCTGAAGTAACTTTTCACGGCAGACCTGTTTGATGTTCCACCACGATGCTAAATAATTCTATCTCAGACCAGATGATACAAAACAGATTTTCTTATTACAATGTGAAGAAGACAGAAGTAACTCCTGGGAGTCTTAATGCTTCCACACTGAACAGTAGCCATCAATGGAGCTTTTTAGACCGAATTGCCCGTAGTGGCAATTACGAACATACCCTAAGAAAGTCTGCAAAGGAAATCTGAAAAGACTACACATTTCTTTAGACACACAGATAAATTCTATCATCTTTCCTGGTCTGTCTTAGCTGTAACGTGGGCTACTATGACCTGACCGTGGGCACCTAATGCTCCGGCTAAGGGCAAGACTCAACCGAGAGCTTGTCACCAGAAATACACAAGTCATCTGAAAAATAGCACAGATCTTCCAAGTATTGTGTGAGATGATCAGAAAGTGAATGAGTTGTAATGGCTAAATGATGCTTCAGCTAAATGCACCGTGTATTTTAAAAGGTTTTCATGAACAGCCACTGGAGCAGGCCCCAGGTGAAAACATTTTGTTCCAGCCTGATTTCCAGATCTTCTCACCCATTATAAATTCCTTGGATCACCTGTTCCAATCTGCTGTGCCTGCCCAGACTGTGATCTCGCTGGAGGGCAGGTTTTCCCATGTCCCCAGACTCCCTCTTGCAGTGCTGCTCTCTCAGGGGATGGCTGCAGAGTTTTAAGATGCTCTCTGACATCATTTCGTTGGTTCCATTTTTCTGGTGATAATTGACTCCATACAAAAGCCAACTCTCTGTTGAATGCTCTCTCCTGTAAAGTGAAGCTGATGGACTCAGCTGGCAGAGTGGGCACTTCCTGCAGAAACTGCTGTTGCTTTCTGCAGGCTGAGCAGAGCCAGAAGCATCAACTGTATGTGACTGTTCATTCTGAATTCCTTGTTTCCCTTTCCAACAATGGCCTTTGGCAGACACTGAGAGAAATGCCCAGAAAACAGACCAATTTGGTTATTCTTTCTGGAATCCTACCCCACCCCTGGGCCACTGATGAGCTTCAAAACAAACCTTTGCCACTGTATTTCATAATCCCGCAAGAGTATAGCAGAGCCCAGTGCCCAGTGAGGTGGCAGCAGATCTCTGGGGAGTGTAGCAGATGCCTAATGCATTAAAGGTGTTGGAATTGAGCAGAAAAGAGACCTCCTTGAGTGTCAGCTGCTCATCTGAGATCAGGTGGGCTGGGTGCAAGTAGGCTGCCTTTCAGATTAGAACCAGTTCAGAGCTGTGGGTCCGGTCGAGTACAATGACAACTTGCACAATCCAGATTGGGAACAATATCTTTTATTGAAACAAAAGGTTCAATCATCCAGCTGGTTGGCTCAAAAGAAGCAGGTGGGAAGCAGAGGGGAGACAGGGCAAGCTCTGGGTAGGTGGGATGGCCACCGCTCCACGCCCAGTCTCTGGAGCCTTTGTCAGTCTCTGGGCCACAGCGAAATGACGGCGGCCGAACTCACGGCCTGCCCCAAAATGGCGGCTGGACCCATGGCCTGCCCTGGACTGTGATTGCTTAAATATTTGTTAGGGAGAAAGGGTCTCACTACATGTAAACTACTTCTATATTTTGGGGGCATAAATAAACTAACTACATGGGAACATCTAACATGTTTGTGGGACAACTACATCTTAACTACTTTTATATTCAGGGAGCCTATGTGTGGGACCTACGTGTACCTACTAATATATTAGCTGGGGAACTACGTCTTAACTTCCTACATATTTGCTGGGGAACTACGGTTTAACTACTAAACTATATCAGGGCCTAGGTGAAGGTTCTCAGGGTGTTTCCTCTCCGGGCAGCAGCGCGTGCGCTCCAAGGCTTCCTGGAGCCCCTGCAGGAAGTCCCTTCTGCTCCACCCTGACAGGCCTTCCGCTCAAAACCATGCTCTTCTTCCTCGTTCTCCTTTGCAGGGCACTGGCCACTTTCTTCTTGATTTCCTTCACCTTTCCCCAGATTTCCTTCACATCTCTGAACCTCTTCTTGATGGTCAGCATGGTCCGGATGGATTCCCTCCTCCTCCTCAAAGCCTCTTCACGGGCTCTCCTGGCTTTGCGGTTCCTGGCTGCTCTACTACAGATAAAGCAGAGCGCCAGGAGCAGGCCCGGGCCTGCAGCAAGAGCCCAGCAGTGCCATTGCTGCGGGGCAGCCCAGAGCAGGGCTCCCCAGGCGCGGAGAGCGCGCTCCAGGGGTCCCTGCTCCAGCTCCTGCAGCAGCCGAGTCATCTGCCGGTCGAGATAGTCGGCACGCAGCTCCATGCACGCCCGCGTGGCCTCATCCAAGCCATCGCCCACCATCTGCGGGTACTGGACGAGGCACTGCAGCAGCAAGGCAAGGAGCATTGTGCGAGCCATGGCCTGCAAGAGAGAGAGAGTAGGGGGTGCCCACTCTCTGCCTCCGCCCAGGCTGAAGTGAGGCAGCGTTGTCTGTGGGAGCCATTTATAGCTGTCCCCATTGTGACACGGCCCCTGTGATGTCACAGGCGCCAGAGGCATCACAGCCAGGCCAGCCCTGCCCTTCGTGCCCACCCCAGCTCAGCCACTCCCAGTGGGCAACCAGAGCCCCGACACTCACAAAGTGCAGCCCCAGTGACAGTGAACGGGCCCCCAGGGGCTCCCTTCCCCAAGCTGGCAGAAGCCCCCGATCCCTTGCCAGATGTACCAGTGGGGGACACGAGCCTTGGATGCTTTGCTGCTTGGCATCTCCTGCTGTGGAACGGGATCAGTTCCCTTCGAGCTGACCTCGCAGCTTGTGGGGGTGCTGCTGGGGCCTTTGGGACAACCCAGAGTGGTCTTGTGGTGAATATCCTAATGGTGGGATAAGGCCTTTCCATGGCAGAATCTCTGTTCCTGCTGGGTACTGTGAGGGGACCTTGGTTACAGAGACACATTGCCCAGGAGTGAGGAGGAGCTGTGGGGGTCCATTTCCAAGAAGGAAACTGTAGCCACACCAAGTCCAGGCTCCTGTAAATCATGAAAGAAGCAGATGGTGGTTCTAGCAAAGGATTTGAGCTGTTTGCAAAAGAATAGTAGACCTTTGTTTAGCAGGCATTGGTCAGCTCCAGGTCTGGTCTGAACACCAGAGTGAGGCATAAGAACACAATGTGAAACTGCATCAGGGTGTTGGAGGGGACACCCCTTGTGAGGACCAATTTGTCCTCAGAAGGCACCTCCTGGGACAAACACCCACCTGGTTTTTCCTTTCTGAGCAGTTTTGATGCCGATTGTAGCCGACTTGCCCTCAGCAACACCTCCATGCGAGCTGACCCACCGTCCTCATTCTCACTGGGTTCCCCTTTCAGAGCCTCCCCCCCATTCTGTCAGGGCCCCTGGCGATGTGGGACAGTCCCAGAGGAGAGGTGCTGGCTGTGTCACCGTGCCCCCTTCAGTCCCTGAGCTGAGGCAGGGGCAGGGCGGGTGGGGAATCCTGCCTGCCATGGGTGCTGTCTGCCTGTGGGGCTCTTTAGGCCCCTGATCAGTTATTCCTGGGTCAAAACCACCTGCTGGGGGGATGTGGGGTGTGGGTGTGTGTGGGGGAGAATGCCAAGGCCTAGGCCTGCAGCCAAGATGGCCAAGAGCTCCTGGCAGGGAAGGGCTTGTGGCTGGGCTGTCAATCAGGGACCCGCCTGCTGGTCCGCCCACCCCCGCCCCCTGGGCAAAACCTCTTCAAGTCTAAAATTAAAGTGTAACACCCGGCAAGAGCTTGGAGCTTCTGGACCAGCCTGTAACAGGGGCCTGGGCCAGGGCAGCCCAGGTGTGATTCCAGACACACTGTGTCCCTGTCCCAATCCCTGACACTCCTCCCCTCCTCCCGGAGCCCTGTCCCTGGGCAAAGCACTTCCCTCTGGGATGATGCCCCATCCAGCTGGGCACCTTCAGGTGAAGGTGGTTTGATTCCCTCAGGGAGAAACCACCAAATTCTCAGGAGGATCAGTAACCAACTTTTACTTGCAAAGTGTAGAACATGAAGGTAGAATAAAGTATATCCTTACATTAGGAAGACAAGGCAAATTTGAAAACAACCTCCAGACAAAGAAAGACCCTTCACAGATTTTTGTGTAGCAATCTGGAACTTATCCAGACACCACAAAGCACTTACAAAGGCATTGACTGGAATTTTTAGTCTGGATTCCAATACATTGGTGAGAAGAAGAAGTTAGGAAAAGAAAAAGAGAAAGAAAGAGAGATAAAAAGAAAGAGAAAGAATAAGGAGAGAGAAGGCTCTTGATTCAGCACCCTGGGATCCCGTGTGATCTCAGCTCTGCTTAAATCCAGGGTAGCAGAGCAGCCAGCCAACACACACCTCGCTGACCTTTAATCTGCCCCGCTGCACCGGGGCCTCCCCCAGGGATGGCTGCACTTTCATTTTTCCCACTGGGCCTGCACAGTCGCTCACCGTGATTTTGGGATAGGGCAAGGGAAAATCTGCCATTTGGGGGCAGTCCCTGGGTCACCGCCATTTTGGGATAGGCCCTGCTTTGGGGCCCTGCCAATTCAGGGTGGGCCAAGGGCTGACTGAGGCTCCAAGGGCAGCAGGAAGGGAATGCTGTGATCCAGTTATTAAAGTCATTAGAAATGCCTCTGCCTGAATTAAGGTACAAACGAGACCATATGCCCAAGTCAGGAGTACGGATTTTATTTCGCGGTCTGTGTGAGGCCGAGAGAGCTGAAGCTACCGCTCCGTGAACCAGGAGTTGTGCAAGATCTTTGTGTGCTGCCACTGGAGAAGTTTTTGGATGAAGGCAGTTTGTTCCAGCCTGATTTCCAGACCTGCTCACCCACTGCTAAGTTCCTTGGATCCCTTCTTCCAGCTTGCAATGCCTGCCCAGATTGTGATCTTGCTGGAAGGCAGGCTCTGCCCCTCTCCTCAAATTCCATCTTGCAGTGCTGCTCTCTCAGGGGATGGCTGCAGAGTTTTAAGATGCTCTCTGACATCATTTCATCGGTTCCATTTTTCTGGCGATAATTGACTCCATACAAAAGCCAACTCTGTTGAATGCTCTTCCTGTAAACTGAAGATGATGTACTCAGCTGGCAGAGTGAGCACTTCCTGCAGAAGCTGCTGTTGCTTTCTGCAGGCTGAGCAGAGCCAGAAGAATCAACTGTATGTGACTATTCATTCTGAATTCCTTGTTTCCCTTTCCAACAATGGTCTTTGGCAGACACTGAGAGAAATGCCCAGAAAACAGACCAATTTGGTTATTCTTTCTGGAATCCTACCCCACCCCTGGGCCACTGATGAGCTTTAAAACAAACCTTTGCCACTGTATTTCATAATCCCGCAAGAGTGTAGCAGAGCCCAGTGCCCAGTGAGGTGGCAGCAGATCTCTGGGGAGTGTAGCAGATGCCTAATGCATTAAAGGTGTTGGAATTGAGCAGAAAAGAGACCTCCTTGAGTGTCAGCTGCTCATCTGAGATCAGGTGGGCTGGGTGCAAGTAGGCTGCCTTTCAGATTACAACCAGTTCAGAGCTGTGGGTCCGGTCGAGTACAGTGACAACTTGCACAATCCAGATTGGGAACAATATCTTTTATTGAAACAAAAGGTTCAATCATCCAGCTGGTTGGCTCAAAAAAAGCAGGTGGGAAGCAGAGGGGAGACAGGGCAAGCTCTGGGTAGGTGGGATGGCCACCGCTCCACGCCCAGTCTCTGGAGCCTTTGTCAGTCTCTGGGCCACAGCGAAATGGCGGCGGCCGAACTCACGGCCTGCCCCAAAATGGCGGCTGGACCCATGGCCTGCCCTGGACTGTGACTGCTTAAATATTTGTTAGGGAGAAAGGGTCTCACTACATGTAAACTACTTCTATATTTTGGGGGCATAAATAAACTAACTACATGGGAACATCTAACATGTTTGTGGGGCAACTACATCTTAACTACTTTTATATTCAGGGAGCCTATGTGTGGGACCTACATGTACCTACTAATATATTAGCTGGGGAACTACGTCTTAACTTCCTACATATTTGTTGGGGAACTACAGTTCAACTACTAAACTATGTTAGGGCCTAGGTGAAGGTTCTCAGGGTGTTTCCTCTCCGGGCAGCAGCGCGTGCGCTCCAAGGCTTCCTGTAGCCCCTGCAGGAAATCCCTTCTGCTCCACCCTGACAGGCCTTCCGCTCAAAACCATGCTCTTCTTCCTCGTTCTCCTTTGCAGGGCACTGGCCACTTTCTTCTTGATTTCCTTCACCTTTCCCCAGATTTCCTTCACATCTCTGAACCTCTTCTTGATGGTCAGCATGGTCCGGATGGATTCCCTCCTCCTCCTCAAAGCCTCTTCACGGGCTCTCCTGGCTTTGCGGTTCCTGGCTGCTCTACTACAGATAAAGCAGAGCGCCAGGAGCAGGCCCGGGCCTGCAGCAAGAGCCCAGAAGTGCCATTGCTGTGGGGCAGCCCAGAGCAGGGCTCCCCAGGCGCGGAGGGCGCGCTCCAGGGGTCCCTGCTCCAGCTCCTGCAGCAGCCGAGTCATCTGCCGGTCGAGATAGTCGGCACGCAGCTCCATGCACGCCCGCGTGGTCTCATCCAAGCCATCGCCCACCATCTGCGGGTACTGGACGAGGCACTGCAGCAGCAAGGCAAGGAGCATTGTGCGAGCCATGGCCTGCAAGAGAGAGAGAGTAGGGGGTGCCCACTCTCTGCCTCCGCCCAGGCTGAAGTGAGGCAGCGTTGTCTGTGGGGGCCATTTATAGCTGTCCCCATTGTGACACGGCCCCTGTGATGTCACAGGCGCCAGAGGCATCACAGCCAGGCCAGCCCCGCCCTTCGTGCCCACCCCGGCTCAGCCACTGCCAGTGGACAACCAGAGCCCCGACACTCACAAAGTGCAGCCCCAGGGACAGTGAACAGGCCCCCAGGGGCTCCCTTCCCCAAGCAAGCAGAAGCCCCTGATCCCTTGTCAGATGTACCAGTGGGGGACACGAGCCTTGGATGCTTTGCTGCTTGGCATCTCCTGCTGTGGGAGAGGATCAATTCCCTGCGGGCTGACCTGTGTGCTTGTAGGGGTGCTGCTGGATCCTTTGGGACATGCCTGGGTGCTTGGTGGTGAATATCCTGGTGGTGGGATGGGGCCTCTCTGGGGCAGGATGTCTGTTCCTGCTTTGCACTCTCAGGAGAACTTGATTACAAAGAGACATTTCCTGGGAGTGAGGAGCAGACGTGTGGAGATTTCCAAGAAGGGAACTGTGGCAACACCATCCCCAGACTCCTTTAAATGAAGAAAGAAGCAGATGGCTGGTTCCAGTACAGCACTGGAGCTGTTTACAAAATAGTAGTCGTTGTGTGTTAAGCTGGCATTGTTCAACCTCTGTTGCTCTGAACGCCAGAGCGAAGTTTAAGAATCTAATATAAAACTACATTCATGGTGGCCCAGATTGGGTGCGACACGGAATATGCAGTAATAAAAAACAACTTTCCTTCAGAAAGTATCTCCTGTGACAATGACCTCGTCTTTTTCTCCCTATGGGGTTTTAACACACAGTGTGGCCGACTTGCCCTCAGCAACACCTCCATGCAGGGTGACCCACCATGCTCATTCTCATTGGATTACCCTTGCAGAGCTTCCCTACCATTCTGTCAGGGCCTCTGTCAACTCCTCTCCATGCACCAAGAGTTATGAAAGATCCTGCCCAACCCATTGGCCATTCATGAGTTTCCAAACAAATCTGTGCCACTGTATTTTATAATCTCGCAAGAGTGCAGCAGAGCCCAGTACCCAGGTGGCCAGTGAGATGGCAGCAGATCTCTGGGGAGTGTAGCAGATGTCTAATGCATTAAAGGTGTTGGAATTGAGCAGAAAAGAGACCTCCTTGAGTGTCTGCTGCTCATCTGAGATCAGGTGGGCTGGGTGCAAGTAGGCTGCCTTTCAGATTAGAACCAGTTCAGAACTGTGGGTCCGGTCGAGTACAATGACAACTTCCACAATCCAGATTGGGAACAATATCTTTTATTGAAACAAAAGGTTCAATCATCCAGCTGGTTGGCTCAAAAGAAGCAGGTGGGAAGCAGAGGGGAGACAGGGCAAGCTCTGGGTAGGTGGGATGGCCACCGCTCCACGCCCAGTCTCTGGAGCCTTTGTCAGTCTCTGGGCCACAGCGAAATGGCGGCGGCCAAATGCACGGCCTGCCCCAAAATGGCGGCTGGACCCATGGCCTGCCCTGGACTGTGATTGCTTAAATATTTGTTAGGGAGAAAGGGTCTCACTACATGTAAACTACTTCTATATTTTGGGGGCATAAATAAACTAACTACATGGGAACATCTAACATGTTTGTGGGGCAACTACATCTTAACTACTTTTATATTCAGGGAGCCTATATGTGGGACCTACATGTACCTACTAATATATTAGCTGGGGAACTACGTCTTAACTTCCTACATATTTGTTGGGGAACTACGGTTTAACTACTAAACTATATCAGGGCCTAGGTGAAGGTTCTCAGGGTGTTTCCTCTCCGGGCAGCAGCGCGTGCGCTCCAAGGCTTCCTGTAGCCCCTGCAGGAAGTCCCTTCTGCTCCACCCTGACAGGCCTTCCGCTCAAAACCATGCTCTTCTTCCTCGTTCTCCTTTGCAGGGCACTGGCCACTTTCTTCTTGATTTCCTTCACCTTTCCCCAGATTTCCTTCACATCTCTGAACCTCTTCTTGATGGTCAGCATGGTCCGGATGGATTCCCTCCTCCTCCTCAAAGCCTCTTCACGGGCTCTCCTGGCTTTGCGGTTCCTGGCTGCTCTACTACAGATAAAGCCGAGCGCCAGGAGCAGGCCCGGGCCTGCAGCAAGAGCCCAGCAGTGCCATTGCTGCGGGGCAGCCCAGAGCAGGGCTCCCCAGGCGCGGAGAGCGCGCTCCAGGGGTCCCTGCTCCAGCTCCTGCAGCAGCCGAGTCATCTGCCGGTCGAGATAGTCGGCACGCAGCTCCATGCGCGCCCGCGTGGCCTCATCCAAGCCATCGCCCACCATCTGCGGGTACTGGACGAGGCACTGCAGCAGCAAGGCAAGGAGCATTGTGCGAGCCATGGCCTGCAAGAGAGAGAGAGTAGGGGGTGCCCACTCTCTGCCTCCGCCCAGGCTGAAGTGAGGCAGCGTTGTCTGTGGGGGCCATTTATAGCTGTCCCCATTGTGACACGGCCCCTGTGATGTCACAGGCGCCAGAGGCATCACAGCCAGGCCAGCCCTGCCCTTCGTGCCCACCCCGGCTCAGCCACTCCCAGTGGGCAACCAGAGCCCCGACACTCACAAAGTGCAGCCCCAGGGACAGTGAACGGGCCCCCAGGGGCTCCCTTCCCCAAGCTGGCAGAAGCCCCCGATCCCTTGCCAGATGTACCAGTGGGGGACACGAGCCTTGGATGCTTTGCTGCTTGGCATCTCCTGCTGTGGAACGGGATCAGTTCCCTTCGAGCTGACCTCGCAGCTTGTGGGGGTGCTGCTGGGGCCTTTGGGACAACCCTGAGTGGTCTTGTGGTGAATATCCTGATGGTGGGATAAGGCCTTTTCATGGCAGAATCTCTGTTCCTGCTGGGTACTGTGAGGGGACCTTGGTTACAGAGACACATTGCCCAGGAGTGAGGAGGAGCTGTGGGGGTCCATTTCCAAGAAGGAAACTGTAGCCACACCAAGTCCAGGCTCCTGTAAATCATGAAAGAAGCAGATGGTGGTTCTAGCAAAGGATTTGAGCTGTTTGCAAAAGAATAGTAGACCTTTGTTTAGCAGGCATTGGTCAGCTCCAGGTCTGGTCTGAACACCAGAGTGAGGCATAAGAACACAATGTGAAACTGCATCAGGGTGTTGGAGGGGACACCTATTGTGCAGCAATAAAGACCAATTTGCCCTAAGAAGGCACCTCTGGGACAAAGACCCACCTGGTTTTTCCTTTCTGAGCAGTTTTGATGCCGATTGTAGCCGACTTGCCCTCAGCGACACCTCCATGCGAGCTGACCCGCCGTCCTCATTCTCACTGGGTTCCCCTTTCAGAGCCTCCCCCCCATTCTGTCAGGGCCCCTGGGGAGGTGGGACAGTCCCAGAGGAGAGGTGCCGGCTGTGTCACCGTGCCCCCTTCAGTCCCTGTGTTCAGGCAGGGACAGGGAGGGTGTGGAATCCTGCCTGCCATGGGTGCTGTTTGCCTGTGGGGCCTGTGCCAGGGCAGCCCGGGTGTGATTCCACCATGTGTGTGCCCCTGTCCCTCTCCTTGGCACTCCTCCCCCTGCTCCCCTCCTCCCAGATCCTTGTCACTAGGCACAGCAGTTCCCTCTAGAATGCCCCATCCCGCTTGGCAGGTTCAGGTTCAGGTGGTTTGATTCCCTCTGGGGGTTCCGTGGGAGAAACAATGCCTTTTATAGGGCAGGAGCAGAACTTGCTGGAACAAGGGGCGTAACCAGGGAGGAGTGAATGCAGGATATGCAAATTAGGACCGTGCAGAGAAGATTAGGGCAGAACATTACTATATAAGGAAGAAATGGCCGTATAAGGTTGGTACTGCAATGCAGCACCAACTGACCAATAGAAACGCAGGATTCGAGGGTGCAGGGAAAATAAGGAAAATGGAGGTACAATGACGGGGAATAATACAATAACATAACATAAAACTTAAAACACATTTTTCTCAAAAAAACAGTTCAGCAAGGACATTGAGGGGCTGGAGCAGGTCCAGAGAAGAGCAACCAGGCTGGTGAAGGGACTGGAGCACAAGTGCTGTGAGGAGAGGCTGAGGGAGCTGGGGTTGTTTATCCTGGAGAAGAGAAGACTCAGGGGTGACCTCATCACTCTCTACAACTACCTGAAAGGAGGTTGTAGCCAGGTGGGGGTTGGTCTCTTCTCCCAGGTGACTATCAGTAGGACAGGAGGGCGTGGTCTCAAGCTCTGCCAGGGGAGTTTTAGGTTAGATACAAGGAAGAAATTCTTTAAAGGGTAATCAGGCAGTGGAATGGGCTGCCCAGGGAAGTGGTGGATTCTCCGCCCCTGGAATCATTTAAGAAGAGACTAGATGTGGCACTTAGTGCCGTAGTCTAGTAACCACAGTGGTAGTGGATCAAGGGTTGGACTTGATGATCTCAAGTCTTTTCGAACTGAGCTGATTCTATGATTCTGTGATCTAAAAGTTCAGTTAAACAAACTGTAACTTATCTAGACACCACAAGGCGCTAACGAAGGCATTGACTGGACCTTTTTGGTCTGGATTCCAATACATTCGGAGAAAGAGAAAGAGAAAGAGAAGGAGAAAGAGAGAATAAGGTGAGCGAATGGTCTTTCTTTGGCCCCCTGGGATCCAGGGTGGTCTCTTCTGCTTTTAAATCCAGGGTAGCAGAGCAGACCCTCAACTTTCATATCCCCATCCCTTTTATCTGCCCCACTCGGCCTGATTTCCAGATCTTCTCACCCAGTGGTAAATTCCTTGGATCACTTGTTCCAAGCTGCTGTGCCTGCCCAGGTAGGGTTCTTGCTGGAGGGCAGATTTTCCACCTCTCCCCAAACTTTGTTTTCCTCAGGGCTTTGCGTGGGAGAAACACTGAAATTCTCAGGAGGTTCAGTAGCAAAGTTTTACTTCCAAACTGTAGAACATTTAGGTAGTATAAGGTGTATCCTTATATAACAGATGGAAGGCAAATTTTAAAACAACATCCAGATGAAGAAAGGCCCGTCATACATGCATCAGTGACCTTTGTTCTGCCCCGCTCCAGTAGGGTCTTCCCCAGGGGCAGCTGCTCTTTAGGATCTCCTGTGGGTCCACACAGTCGGTCACTGCCATTTTGAGGCAGGACAAATGTTACTCCGCCATTTTGGGGCAGGCCATGCCTTCAGTCACCGCCCAGAGATTGACAAAGGCTTCAGGGACAGGGGTGGAGTGGTGGCCGTCCTACCTACCCACAGCTCGCCGTGTTTCTAGATTTGATACTCAGCATTTCCCCTTGTGCATTCTTTGTAACCTGAAAGAATACTCACCCATCTTAGTTGTTCCATGCACCGAAGCTGTCCTGCTGCCATCTCCTGGGTCTTGCTCCTCGTCCTTAGAGAAAATTCCTTTGGCAAAAGTGACTTACCTCTCGTGACAGGAGCTGAGGTAACTGAATTTATCGCATATCTTCTGGTCTGTGGTACATGGCATTGTGTGCACATTTAGCCTGGAGGAAGTGCAAGGCAAAGTATTTCACATAATTACTTTAGTTTGTTTTTATTGATGTTGAGGAAATAGTGGGGTTTCAGTTTGTTTGGTTTCTTTCTTTTGGTTGGTTGTTGGGATTTTTTTAAATTGAGGCTTAGAACCCTAGTCAATTTTGATCCTGTCTCCTAGACCTTACTTTTCATCACTGTATGACAGTCCTCATTTTTCTCCTGGGATGTTCTTTCACTGTGTTGGATACTTTTTTCTTTTCATTCACTGAAGCAGCTTCTTTGTATTTCCAATGTATTTTGCTTTTTCCTGTCTGTGGATATAGTAGTATTTCTTTGCACTGCAAGGTTTACACAAATTTACGGCATTATAGTGGGAAGGAAGGGACAAACAGTAAACCCTATGACTACAAAAGCAGAAATATCAAGAGCAGTAATTAGAATCAATCTAAATGGGGAAACTGATACCCATCTTGTCATAGAAATTCTCCATTGACTTATGATTCTGGATTTTTAAGGCAATATAACTAAAAGCATGTTTCCTATGTTTTTCTTTTCTTTCCACTTGCTTTTGTGTATATTGGAGAAGGGTCTGGGAATGTTTGTTTGGGGAATGCCAATAATACATTAGTAAAAAACTGAATTAATGAAGTGTTAGAGATTTTGATGGTTTATCTCATCTTTCTTGGTCTAGCGGGAGATTCTCCTGACAACCTACAAGGAGTAGCAGTTTTCATGCCCTCAGCTGATTCAAAAGAAGTGTCCTCCTCTTGAACCAACTCCCCAGGGAGCATGAAAAGTGATTTAGGTGATCCTGTCTTATCCATAATGGGATCTACTCAGGCTGCCCATCTTGAATCTGCCCTCTGTGCAGGCAGAGCACTCTGGCTGTGGCTTGGGGAGCAAAAACAGAAGCAGTGTGTGAGTGTAGAGTATGTTTTTGGCCTCAGAAGGCAACAGAGATAACTATGGCCTGCCAGAGGGGTATTTAAAGTATTAAAGAGCAGGCAGGACACCTTAGGTTAGCTCAGAGGTTGAGGTTTGGGTGGCTTTCCTACAAAAGAATGATTTTTTTTAAGTCTTTCAGTATTATCAACATTTATTTATCTCAGACCTTTCTTTTTTAATTTCTTGTGGGATTGAATCCAACAGAAGACAAGTATCATGGACAAGAAAGATGGTGTGGGGAACTGAGGCATAGATTCTAACAGTGTAAGAAACATGGGAAAAAAAATCCCTCTTCAGAAAACCTTTTTGCATCCACACCCCTTCGACCTCTTTTTCCACTTGACAGACTACTGTGTTCTGAGCTTGTTTGGGCGGCTTTTGACAGCTATTATGTTTCTGATCCCCCACACTTCTCAGGCTGCACCATGAAGATGAAGAGATGATGGGGACTTTATCATCCTCTGTTCAGTTCTCCCTCTCACACTTAGAGAGGACAAAATGACCCTAAAGAAAGTGCAAGTAAATGTATTTTGGGATTTACTCTTTTCCATTTTTTATTTTTCTCCTATTACAGAGAATCCTCTGTTGGATAAATACACAGAATATTTCCGTGACCCTGCCACAGAGGCAGATTTAAATAGTTGAGAGAAGTTGACATTTTAATGTTAACAGGCATAACTCCAGGGTGAATTTACTCCCCCCAAGGTGTCTGAGGAAAACCTGTGTTCCTCCCCATTCAAGTAGCTCCTCTGCTAAATGTAGGTACAGTCAGGGTGTGCAGCCAAGGCAAGGGAGATTATCTAAATTGTAATTGAGACAGCAAGATCAGTGTTTTATAAATAACTGAGGAAATTTTTGTAGCAGCTTTTCAGGATATACTGGATGGGAAAATGAGGCCCTGAGAAACTGAGTCTTTCTGTAGACAGATTACACCAATTATAGGATATAATCACAGAACTTTAAGGTAGGAAAAGACATCTCAGATCATTGAGTCCAACCATTAAATGTTAAGGGCTGTTATAAAAGACACTTCTTCAGTGGCAGTTTGCTCCCACCATCCAGCAATACTGCTCCTGTCAACCTTGTCCTTATACAATCTTGTATAAAACTTGCAATGAGTCATAGCAATTAATGAGAAATAGGCAAAGGTCTTGCACAGAGAGGGGGAGAATTTTATTATCCAAATGGTTCCCTGCAGTCACTCAACTTTATACCATCTCTAGTGCTTCCAGTCCAGGTCTGAGTGTGGAGAGGAGGGATGATGGAAAGATGCTTTCCCTGTTTGGATGTTTCTTACAGGCTTGTTTTTAGTTCCTGATAATTTTCTGAAATTCATTGTGGAGCTTCTCTACTTCTTCCAGTTGGTGGTCACAGTTATTAAATGGAATGAGCATGATCCTTAGCTGATGGAAATCAGCACAGCCCACAAAAAAAAAAAAAAAAAAAAAATAGTCACTCAAGATTCCAAGGCCTGAGTTTCGCAGAAATCCCATCCAATAAACCTTGCAATAAGCCAAATAACCACCAGATTACAGAGGTTTGTGGCCTTACCAACATGCTTTGCATTGCACTGTATTTACCAGACAGGTAATTAGAGGGCTCAAGACCCACTTTCAAATTTTGTAGTTTCTTCGAAGAGAAGAAAAGAAAGGAATGATTACCCGCACACTAGACCATTTTGATTGTGAATCATGGAGTTATATGTTGCTTCCCATACCCTGTTAGGCCACAGGATATACTAATTTTCTACGTATTGCAGCCAGAAATAAGGTAGTTTTCAGAAAATGGAACAAGGAATCCAATCACTAGAAATCCCTTCCTGGCAAAGGTCAGTCATTACAAGTCCAAACCTATTCATCAGCAGCCTTTCATACCTTTTGCTGGTATAGTTTGGCTGATTCACCCTCCAGGAAAAGTGATTGATTTGCACTTAAGTGACCCATTTCCTCCCGAGAGGTGTCAGAGAGCTGTTATCAGTCAGACGCCTTGTCTTTGCTTCAGTGTAACTTGTCTTGGCTCCTTGCTCTGAGTTAGATACTGCAGCTCCTCAGCTTTCACACTGCCTGACTTGAGGAAATGGATTTAGAGCGAGTTGGCACAATCTCTGCCTTAGTGGAAAGGCAAGTGCCAGCTCTTCATGTTTTGGACTGAACATTGGCTGCAATTTAGGAGACAACCCTAATAGTCCTGAGGGCAAGCCAAGGGAGGACTCGTTCCTGCAGTCTCCTTGAGAATCCTTATACTACGGTGAGAGGGAACAGCTCCATCCCGCCCTCTGGGCTGATGTTATCATCCCCACAAACCCCTCCACATCCTCAAATTTAATGCAGACCAAGCTCTGCTTTCAGTACTTCTATGGCCCCTCCTGCTGAGAGGTGGGCTCGTTGTTCTGATGGAAATTTTTAGTACTCTCAGAACACAGTGCCAGCTGGAATATCCACTCTGTGTGTCCAGCAAGCAGCATTTTCCATTTCCTCAGTAAAAATCCTCTTGGCTACAGCGAGTGCTGCAGAAACACACACACACACACTCATGCAAATGAGGAATGACGCAGATTGGGATCTTGCAGGTTGGAGCCGCAGATTTGAGGAGAAGGGGCAAAACTGGATGATTCAGAACATGAGGTTCATCTCCTCCAGGTGTCAGTCAGGTCGCTGTATCTCAGCTCAGTGACGTTTCACAGCAGGAATAGATGTGATCTGTGCAGGGAGGCTGTGCCAGCACCACTCGTCCCTTTATCAGGCAACTGCTTTTCTTGGTGCAGGCTCATGGATTTCCAATAGTATCTATGAAAACAATCTTGTTTTGGAAAAAAAAAAAACTTTTGGAGTAATAGGTCTGAGGCTTTCTGGGTATAACGCTGAGCCAATTCTCAGTTGTTGACAGAAGTAACTAATTACATTATTTGCATACATTTTTAATTCATGGCTTGTCATTTCCTGTTTCCTATTTTAGAAAAATCAAAAGTCCCTGATTTAGTTCCAGATTCTCAAACCTTTTTGTAGTGAATAAACACTGACTTACACCAGTTCAGAAAATAGCATCAAGATTTTCTTGGGTTTGGTGGGGTTACTTTATTCTTTTGGCTTCCCGGGTAAAATGCATTTTGTCAAATAACAACCTGGGAGCTGTGCAGTCTCTGTTCTCTTGCACATGAATGCAAAGAACCTTTGAAAGGTCCAGTATTTGAAGTTTGGTATTCACTGGTGAAGCTGTGACCCACAGAGACAAAACTGGAATCGAGGGCAATGACATTCATAACCAAGATATTTTTTTCAGCATAGTCCAGTTTTTCCTGTGACAGTCACTCTTCTAGTTCTGCAGAATACACAACACTCTTAAGATACATGCCCAATTTTTCCCAAGATGTTGGAGATAAGAGACAGCTTGAGCAAGACACTATAAACCCAGATGGATGTCATGGGGGTATGAAGTCTCTCAATCATCATTTACTGCTAGAGCTTTACATTTACAGCTCTGGAGTATCCAAGAATTTTATGTACACCTCCTCCTGGGCCTGTGCCCTAAGTCTACTTCAGCTTCCCAGATGGAACCTCATGATATTACCATTCCTCTGTTGTGCAGAGATATGAAGGCAGGCTGACAGAGTTGGGGTTTTTCAGCCTGCAGATGGGAAAGGTTCTAGGGACACCTTATTGTGACATTTCAGTATTTAAAGACTTATAAAAAAAATAGGGAGAGAGACTTTTTATACTGGCTAATAGTAACAGAACAAGGGGAAATAATTTTAAACTAAAAGACAAGAGGTTTAGCTTGGATGTTGGGAAGAAATTCTTCATGGTGAGGGTGGTGAGAACCTGGCACAGGTGGCCCAGAGAAGCTGTGGCTGCCCCATCCCTGGGAGTATTCAAGGCCAGGTTGGACGAGGGTTGGTGCAACCTGGGACAGTGGAAGGTGTCCTTGTCCAGGGCAGGGAGGGTGTCACGAGATGGTCTTTAAGGTCCCTCCCAACCTCAACCATTCCATAATACTTTAAGGACCTCTTCAGAGATTCAGGATGGTGTAAGATGCTTGGAAGGAAAGGTGTAATGAGGCAGTGAGATGAACATCTGCATCTGCAGACCAGAAAGGCTGAAGGATATCCCACATAAAAACCTGCTCAGGTACCTGCTTAGCCATGCTTGCTTCTCAGTGTGGCTTGCAGCCCCAAAATTACACAAGGGCTATAAACTTGTGCTCCAAAAACTTGAGGAAGCAACTTGATGAGCAGTCTTGTGTGTGTCAGCAGCAGTGACTCTGCTCTGAACTAGCCAGGATGGCTCTCCAGGGTAGTGGTCTTCAGTAAAGGGCACTGGAAGGGACTTGAGGGTCTCTCTGGACCCTTCTCTCCTCCAGGCTGAACAAGCCCAACTCTCTCAGCCTGTCTCCATCTCAGAGGTGCTACAGCTCTCACAGCATCTTCATGACCTTCTCTGGACCTGATCCAACAGGTCCATGTCTTTCCTGTGCTGAATATGAGCCTTATCACTGGTGTCTAACTGCAAACGGACCCAATGCAGCCCCAACTGCAGATGCAATCTGCCAAAAAACCTCTCCCCATGCCCTGTGTACCTTCCCAGAGAGCTGCAGGGAGCCTCTTGCATATACTGGAAGTTCTGGGTGTGAAAAGTGCTGAGGCAGCACAAGGCATTATTACATTCTGTAGATGCATTTTGCCAGGCTCTGACCTTTCAGGTGCCTGTTGAATGTCTCCTCCTGGCAAGAAAAGAAAAGAGTTAACATTTCACTCCTGCTTTTCAGCCTCAGCAGAATAGATTTTAACAGGGCATGAAAACAATAATCCTTGTCAACTTCCTTCCTTTAACCTTTAAAGGGAATTTTGTCTTTCCATGAACTCTGCTTCTACTCTGTAATTTAAACTTGCTATTAGGAACCTGGCATTTTAAAACTGATACAGATTTCTGATCAAAGATGCTGATGCTTGAAAGGACCTGTGTCACCAAGCCCTCTCCCTGGCTCAGCTGGTGTTACTTCCTGTGGTTTAAATAGATTGTTCCTCTTTTGGTTTTCTCATTGATCTCTCTCAGTCTGTATTTCAGTGTCTTTCTCAGTCAAGGGTATATATATTATCTCTCTCTTACTCCAACAGAAAAAAAAAAATCCTCTGAGTCCATGAGCTCTGCACTGATCTCAAACCAAGATATTCTGCTCTCATTTTCCACTCTGCACTCACAGCTTAGTGTAAGGCAGTTAGGATGAGAGATGACAATCTCCATCAGGAGAGTGCTTATGTTGTTCAGCTCCACGTGATTTTGTGGTATTTAACACATTCTTACAGCATGTGACCCCTTCCTCAGGTAGTATTGCATGTTTAAGGAGCTTGGGGACTTTTGGAAATCTTTTCTATTTGCATTTCTACGTACCTAAGAACTTTGGAAAACCTGACCTTTGCTTACATATGTCACATGCTCAGATACTGTGCTTTAAATTGATTGTAAAAATTTCCAGTCCCTAATTTTTAGTTTGTTTTGACTCAGATTTTAAACTTATGCACTGACTACTGTAGTGTTGTAGTACATTCATGTAATTGAAACTTGGAATAGCTTTTAAAATGGTAGATTCTCCTTAGTAACTAGACTGAGTGGTCTAAACTCTTCTTTCAGCTATTTCCATCTAAATGTGAGTTCACTCTGCAAATCCAAGTGGAGTTTATTTGGATTTGGGTTAGAGCAGTTCAGAGCAGACTCTACAGAGCCCTGTTATATGAATCTGGACACCTCCTGATGTCATCAATCCCATTCCCCTTTCCCTCCACAGAGCCAACTCCATGAAATGTTTCAGGAAACAGCAGGGATCAGTAGATGGTCCTCAGTGATTATAAATGATAGCACATCACAGATCTCAGTACAGTTGCACTAAAATACACACCAAGCTGGATGTCTGCTCTTATTAATGTTTTTAAAAGAAGTTAAAGACATTATTTATTTACTTACAAACTCTGCAACTACTTTCTTTGGCGCCAAAAGGCTCACACTGATGTTGCCAAGTGTCTTTTAAGACACTCCTGTGCCAGTTTTATATGATGTGGAAGATGGTAGGATTGGACCAGCAACTTTTTTTGGCTGCTAATCCACTACAGACAGGACTTAAGACCACATTTTCAACTGATGGTACTTCCCAAATCATCCTTTCTGGAAAGGACAGAACACCCAGTGAAAGGAGATGGTTGTTTAATTGCTAAGTGATCCTTCCAAAGGGGTAACACTTCTGCTCCTCAGCGAATCCAGGAGCCAGTGGAGAGGAACCAGACATGGAGTCAGGTCTCTTCTGTCTCCTGCTTGGACACTGCCCATGAAAGCACAGTCTGAAGCACCAACTCTTCAGTGCAAAGACCATTTGTCTTTGACAGACAAATCAAGTGGCAGCTTTCCTAGGGAAGTGATAATATTTTAATGGCAGAGAGACAGAAGAATAATCCAATTAGGAGAAAGGGGAGGTTTGGCTGAACAGAAACAGCTGGGAGAAGTGCACTGAGGTGCTGAAGGAGTGAATCCTGTCAGGGTGGCAGAGCAACTGTGATGGGACTCTCAGAGGGCAGAAAAACACACAGTGACACAGTTCTCGCCCTCCTGTTCCTTACTAGAAGTTTATTATATTGAACAGGGCCCCTTTTCTCAGATCAGACTGCATTTGGGTTCTTGGAAATTTGACAAAAATATCTCCTGAGAACTGGCCTGTTTCCTCTCTTTCCAAGCTGACCTTTTAATGAGGTCTAATTTTCCTTCCATAAGCTGAGAACAGAGTGTGGGAGACCAGCACAGAATGTGCATTGTCTTTCTAGGATTTCACAACTGCTTTATTCTCCTGAATATTTCCACTATCTAGGGACCAAATCCATAAAACAGTTTTCTTTTCTCTACAGTCAGAGATGCTGTTCTTTGAGGAACCAAAGAATTACCCTTGAAACCACCACTATTCTCAGAGGTCTTAAAATAGCCACTATTTCACAGTATCTTCTTTCATGACTTAAAGCAAATCTTCTACTTGGAAGAGTTTTGGTTGTTTGGTTGGGTTTTTCCTCGAACAAATAAAGGGGGCATGACCATTGACTGTGTTCCTGAAATGAGGATCAAAAAAAAATCCTTTGATCTGGCTTCTAACAAAGTAATCCCATTTCATGGGATTTTTTTTTTTTTTTTTTTTTTCAATACAAGACCTAATCCCAATATTATCCTAAGAATGTGTCAGCCTTATAATTTCCAGCCTTGGATTTAGGTTGCCCAGTTCAGTGAATGCTCCATGGCTCCCCAGCATAGTTGTGTTTATGTGTTTACTGAAGAAGATCCCTGTGACCACACTATGAAGTTTAAGTGCATCACCATCCAGTCGAATACAGGACAAGAGGAAACAGCCTCAAGTTGTGCCAGGGGAAGTGTAGACTGGATATTAGGAAAAAAATCTTCACCAAAAGGGCTGTCCAGCCCTGGCACAGCTGCCCATGGCAGGGGTGGAATCCCCATCCCTGGAGGGGATTTAAAAGCCCTGTGGATGTGGCACTTGGGGACAGGGGTCATTGGTGGCCTTGGCAGTGCTGAGTTAACAGTGGGGCTCAGTGATATTGGGAGTCTTTTCCAACCCAAATGATTCTCTGATTCCATGATCCAACAGAGGATCACAACACACTGCTGTGCTGCAGGTGCAAATTCAGTCCTTATGCTGCTGGATGTTTAATCAGAAAGCTCTGAGCCCACATGTATATGTTTTCCAACAGCTCCTTGCAGCTTAGATCAGAGAGACAAGGAATAGAAAATAACTGCTTGATGGGAGACAGAGATTCATGCACCTGCTCCTCGTGATAAGTGACAGAGAGTGAAGTGTTTGTACTCCTGCTAATCAGGATAAAGTAGAGCCAGGCACCTGTAAGGTTTTGAAAAATGGAAGTGATAATATTTCGTAGATGTGCTCACACAGACATAATCCTTGTTATAGGACCATTTCTTAATGGTGTTTTGGTCTGTAGATCTTAGAAACAACTTTAACTGATCAACTGATCAGCAGAAGAAAATAAATAGCTTGGAACAACAGGATGATGGCCTGGGCTGTTCCAGGCTGAGACAGAAAACAGCTTGTGATTGCTCCCCAGTCTTTAACTCGTCCCAGTCTTTACCACTGCAAAAAGATGTGGATTCCACCTGTCAGGCCAAAGGAGACAGGATATGATAACAATGTGCACTTGCCTGGTGTGGGTGTGTTCCTGGGATTGAAGGAAACCTTTACCATATAGAGGTCACATTTGTAAGAGCCAACCAGAACATGTTTGGTGGATGTCTTCAGACAGAATCTCAAGGACACTTGGAAGTCACGAGACAGTCACTGAAGGCAGGATTTGTTGGGCAGAGCCTGGGCTGCTTGAGGCTTTCTGAAGGCAGCTGGCACATCTCATTAGCTGGAAAAGAAAACAGAGCCCAAACAAGCCAAGAGCTCAACGATGGGCAAATACAACTTCAGGGTGACTTTGCAAACCGGATTTTAGTGTTGTCTCATGTCAACAGCTAATTATTGTTCTGCATAAAGTCCCTGAGATGGTAAAATATGAGGGACTGACACTATCCATCTTCTGGTTGTTCCACATAAGGATCACAGGCTTAACAGAGTTGGTACTGAGTCACTATATTTAGAGATGCAAAAGTTTACCCAATAAAGATATTTCTTGTGCATATATTTTATTACTTCTGTGATGCACTTAAAATAGCAAGTTTATGATCTGTGCTTTTCTGTGGAAGAAAGAATTAAATCTTATTTATAAGGACTTATTTATAAGGACGTCCCTTCTTCTTCCATGAGCCTCTTACATATTATTTGCTGCAGGAGTAAGAGACTCATTTGATTTTGTAATGTAAGTTCCTGTAGACTTGAATTTTACTCTTTGATTTTCTTCATTCTGATGAATAAAATTATCAATTTACATATATGGAAACTACCTCTTCAGTCTCTTCTTCCTTTCTTCACTTGAAGCTCATTGATTTTCTCTAGACAGCTCCTCTGGGAGCTGCAGAGAGATCAATATTTGAAGAAATGGGGAGGCAGCTGTAACATCACTAAGTCTATCCAAAAGAAATAATTCAGTATTAACTCAGATAATTTTCTCTTGTGGTTAAATCAAGTGGACATTTACTAGAGCCATTAATATTTTCAAATATAGGTTAAAAAAAGAAAAGAGGCAAACACACAAAAGGGCACCATATTAGCAAGACACACTGCAGCCAAAATTAATTACAGCAATGGCCACTGGACCAGACCTGTGCCTGTGTGAAAGGAAAACTCTGTTAAGTTCAGTGTTCAAAAGTTCCAGTTTGATTAATTCCTTTTGAATTAAGAGCATGAGGAGGCTGCTGCTCCAGCCTTCATTTGGGAAATTTTGTGTGCTTACAGGGCAAACATTCTCCAGAGTTCAGCTGTGAGAAAAAGAAATACTGTGCTTTATTGCAATTGGGGTCAGGAACTGGGTGAATGGGAAGCAAGAACTCCTGACCTTTGTTGGATATTCTTATTTTCTGTGCATTCTGATTTCAAAGAGTCACAGGACCGTGAGGAGAACAACACTGAGCTGATGATTTATGTGCATGGATTGACTTCAGTGAGTGCAAGGAAAAGCACTGGATGAAACAAAGAATGATAGATCCCGAGATGTGACCCCCATCCCCTGGAGATCTCTCTGACTCTTCTTCGATATCTTTCAAAATTGGTAAGAAATGATTAGAACATATTTACCTACAGATTTCTATTAATTACTGTAAGAAACAAATGATGTGTTCATTTAATCATCATCACGAGGTCTTTTGTGCTTCCACCCATATCCCATCCAACAATTCGTTGCCTCAATGATATAGACATTGTGGGTTCATGACCCGTTTTTCCCTTCAGCCACTCTTACCCTGAGAATGCACAATTTCATTTCCAAAATTATATCTTCTGGTGAATTTGACATAAAAATAGCTGGCGAAGCTGCCTGGCACACTGTGACTCAACCAGGGGAGTAGGAAAACTTGGTTTAGTAGTAAATTAACAATAGCAAAAGAAACTGCTCTGTTTTCCAGGTTTGACAATTGAGGCAGCAAGCCAGTAAATATGATTTGGCCAGGACAGAGGTTAGAGTTTTCCATGCCCCCCAACACTCAGCACAGGACACTGATTTTTGATTAACAGCAGTAGAGACATAAGGAGATGTTTTCTGTGAGAGGACAGCGAAGAAACAGGATTTTGAAATTAAAAGTCAAAGGTTTATGGAGGAGATGGTTTCTGTTTGGGAGGGAAAAATTCACTGTACTCTTTTTTTTTTTTTTTGTAACACACACAAGTACTGGTGAAGGGATTGTTGAGTTTGTCTGACAATGATAAAGACTTCCCAAAACCAACTAGATTTAAATTTAAAGTTAAAGATTTGGGTTCTAGAATCTGCTTTCTGGCACTCAGACTTCTGCTGGCATCATCCAGTCCTTCCTTCTCTCAGCAAATATTGAACATGTTGGCTTTAAATCTGATATTTTTTTAAAATACATATATGTATTTAAGTTGCTTAAATATTTTTCAAAGGTTATATTACCTTTTATGTAATTACTGACATTTTATTCACTATGACATTGATCCAAGATCACAAATTTATGATGGGAAGGGGTCAAGAAAAGATTTAACCCAGCAGAATGCAAAAAATCCCCAACATCAAACAACCAAAATACAATAATATCAATTCTTTTAAACAGGGAATTTGATATCCAACCTGAAGAAGTCAGCCTTGGCATTTTGTTGTTCAGCTTAAATTGATCTGTGACCCAACAGAAATGCCAGCTGTGGGGTTTTAATAGAAAAGGCTTTGGCAAATGATATTTTGTTATACTTTTTCTTCCAATGAATTAAGAGATTCCCTTTTGATGTCTCTTCTTCAAAGGAAGCATATTCTAGTTTACCTATATAACTCTTGTCTTAAAACATGAGATATTCTCCTCACCATTTTCCACCTGTTTGCTATGGTTACTTCAACAAAACTCCATTTCCCAGAAGTTTGCTGGGTCAAAACTCTTCCCCTACAGACGTTCTGCTCACAGCCAGCACAGAAAAATTATCTATTCCAAGTCCTTTGCCCAGAAGAAGACAGGAATGAATAAATTATTGGCACCACCTATTGGCCAAAAAGGCAAATTATACAGGACTTGGAGGTTAGTTTAAATATTCTGAGTAATTATGTCTTCAAAAGTTCCTGCTTTCATGTTTTATTTTAATGATACAACCCAGCAAAGCCACTCAAGCTTTGAATTTCCTCGTTCCAGAGACAGTTTGTTGGTCTGACTGGGGATCCTCCTCCACAGGGGTCACACTCTAGAGATTTATTTTTTTCCACTCCTTCACCACAAGCACCAGCTACAGCTGGTTAATGAATCACGAATCAGAGTGGCCTTGGTTGCCTTTGGCTCTTGTGAACAAGGAGCGAAGCTTCGTGACACAGAACTTGCTGAGGCAGATGCAAAATTATGGGAGTTTCATGGGCAAAACCCAAAATGTCCTGGCATCTGTGCAAAAGATGATGATTGAAAGGGACTGCAAAGATCAAACCCATAATTAGGAGGCAGAAGCATCTGCATGTTTATGTTCCTGTGTCCATCCTGACTCTTTGTGACAAGGTGTAGTTATTACACATCTCTAGAGGATGTTTTTTGACTGATCTCAGCTGACCTGAGATCTTTGTGATGACCCTCAAAGAGCAGAAAGAAGTAGAAGGGATCTGAAAACATTTCAGGTGTTTTGAATTGTTTTCTATCAAGAAGTTCTGACTTGAATTGTCAGTGTTAGGCTACAAGTGATGAAAAACCTCTGTGCCATAAGACCTGTTGGTTCTTTGTGGCTGCTGGTGAACAGTTTGAGTGATTTGCATTTTCACTGAATAAAAGACAGGGGGAAAGAGGGAATGGCATTTTGCTTCAGGCTACTTTCTCTCAACTCCCAAAGAGTTGTTTTGTGTTGATGTTAGCCCCAAGTTATCTACTGAGAGGCATTTTTAGCTCTTTGTGTGCTAAACTTTGCATTCAGAGCATTGTACTTTGGCTCAGCACGGACTAACTGAAATGTGGAAGGAGTCTGCTGACAACTTTAGCACTATTGCAACTTATCCACTGAAATTCCCCTAAAGTTTTTTTTAATTTTTCTCCTCCTCAACATGGAAAAACACTTCTCCTTCTCTCTAAAATCTTCCACCTGGAGTGTATCCACCTCATCGTCCTGGTTCTCCAGGTGTTGCACATGAGCTGATCATCTCATATCAGCATCAACAACAGTCATCCTTTGCTGTTACTACCTTGCCCAGCAGGATTGGCTCCCGTGCTCCAGTTCTGGGAAATAGCAGGGATAAGTAAGGACACTTCATAGACACAGAAAGACTCAGGCTTCCTGAAATCTATGAAGCACTGCTTGATCTGCCTACAGGGTGTACCTGGGCACTGCCACGACCTAAACTTTATCCTGTTGTTTACTCATACTCTGTGGGATAAGACTGACTATACATACCAAATAAATAAGCTCATATACCTTCATTAATTTTTTTAAGAGAATATTGTTCTACACGTGTTCAATTTTAGCCTAACAAGCACATGCATGAGGCAGTGATAACAACAGAATTCATTTGCCAGTTGGCTGTACTTACCTGTCAGAAAGAACATTAATAAAGATGTCCTGTCATGTCTGATCTTCTGCCTTGAATAAGTCAGAGGGCAACTTCAACCTCAGGAAGATCAATTTTGCTCTTGAAAATACACCTCTCTTTATGGGCTTCTGCTGCAAAACACTACTAGGTTATTTATTTATAGTGAGTGTCTGTTGTTGTTAGACAAGTTGAGGATAGATAATAAAAGCTTGGAGACTGAATTTGGAAAGTGCCAAGTTTTATTATTAGTGTTTAGATTTATAAGCCAGCCAGTGATCTACAGCTTACCACCACTGTGTGAATCCTCTTTAAGTGAACTGAGAAGAAGGAAGCAGGAATTTAGCATTCCCTCACTCCAACAAATAGGATAAGGAGCCCTTTTCCTGACAGCTCCCACTCTTGGGGAGACATGGGGGGTCCTGCCCAGTTTGCACCCGTGACATGCAGCACAGTACCAAGTGTGTATAGACCAGGGAATGGTCACATTCTCTGATTAAAGGTCTGGAGAAAAAAAAAAAAAAAAAAAGAAAAGAGATGATGGTACAGAGGTAAAATATTGATGAAATTTATTTCTCCAACTCAGGTCTGGTCTGCAATGTGATGTGGACATTTAGGGGTGGGCGTTGTATGGATGATGGCCCATCTGTAGTCTGACATTCTCCACGGGGAAAGAACAGACCTGCCATGCAGAAAGCTGCAATTTTTGGGGTGTGTGTCTTATCTAGTCTGGAGCAGCAGGCCTGTCTTAATTGATATTGTCACAGAATCATTGAAGGGACCTTACAGACCATCTAGTTCCAACCTCCTGCCATGGGCGGGGGCACCTTCTGCTCGACCTATTTGCTGAGAGCCCCACATTGCCTGTGGGCAGCCAGTTCTGAGTGTTTCTGGTCAGATGGTGGCAGATGAGTTTTAGGGATGGCCTTTCCCAGGAGCCTGCAGCTGTTTAAATAGTCGCCCCGCGGGAGCCACAGCACCACAGCAGTGTTTGACATCGTTCTACCTCAGCAGGGACAGGGAGAGTCGTGGGGACAAGGAGTCCTTCCCACTTCCTGGCTTCCATAGATTACTTTAATTGGTAAAACTATGCTCCTGTCGCTGGGGAGGGCATGTCACAAAGCAAAACATGAACAAAATCCCAAGCCTAAGAATTCATTTGCCCTGAGGCTCAACAGAACCGTCCTGGGTGAAGCTGTGTCTGCAGGGAGTCAGAGCACCAGCAGAGAGAGGAAGCCCTTGGAAAGGGGACAGGCTTGTCACACCTCTCAAAGGGGGACATAGTAAACAGTCCCTATGGCTTCCTGCCAGTCCTTTTGTTTGTTTGTTTGTTTTCCCAGTCATTTTTGGCTTTTCCATCTGAACCAGGACGCGCATCCTCAGTGTGGAGTCATCATCTTTCTAGGGCGAGGGGAAAATAGCTCTGCACACACATATGTGAAAGTCAGGGACATTATATTAAAAAGATGCCGTTTTCCTGCTTTCACATTTAATTCATCATAAATTGGCTATTGAAAGGGGTTAGCAGCTCACACGCCTTCAAACACATCTTTCTTTTTTTTTTTTCTGAAGTTAATTGATACAATTTTTACAGGAACAAATAATTCTGATTTGTGACTAAACTTCAACAACTGCTATTAAAAAAGCTCCTTTAATCCAAAGTTGTTTATGCAAGCCTCTTTCATTTGTGTTAGGGATGGACATGATCCACTTTACAATTTTAAGAACAGAGAACTAGGATTTGAAGATAAAATATAATCTCCGTATAAGTAAGTTAACAGTCCCCTAGACAGTGTGTTTCATACAGCCAGTATTATTCCCTTAATAGATGTGAGATAAAAATCATCTTTATGTGCTCAGAAGACAAAGTAATCCTGAATACAGTCCTGCTGTTGCCTACAGTTGTTCTGGAAATAAAATTTAAGCTTACTCTCCAGTCTCTCTGCTCTCCACTATTCTGTATAAAATCAGTAAAGAAATTCAGATTTTTTTTGCCTTTGAATTTTCTGCTGATAATAACTGCTGTTCTCCTGAGCCTAGTGCCTGACTCCAGCTGATTTTCCTTTGGTAGAGTGTGCCCAGTCTCACTTCTTGGCTTTCAGCACATCCTGGGCCAGTCCTTGCTCTTCAAGCATCACACTGCATTGGGTGAGAGGGTTTCTTCCACCTCAGTTTTCCTCCAGGATGCCCCAGACATTCCCCTTTCCACGCCCAGAGGAAAAGAATTTATTTATCCAGTTTCTCCCTGTGGCTCCGACACCTTTTCCCAATCTCCCAAAGGTCTCTGCCCAGGACAGTAAGACCTTATAGTAGAGCTGCCCTCCATATTTACACTGCTGATCTTCTCTGGAAGTTTTCAAGGACCTCAGACAAGACTTTGTCACCCAAAATCAGAAAAAAAAACCCAGAAATTAATATGTTTTAAAGGTTGGCTTGGCCATGATATTCACAGAACTTTAGCAAGAAAGCACACGTGTGATCAAGGGTGGCAAACATTTTATACCTGTGAAACTTGTAATAGAACCTCCCAGAAGTCAGTTTGGTCTGGTTTGGTTTGGTTTTTCCCAACAAGCAAAGTTGCAGAGATGAATCAATGTCCATAAATTTGATTCCACAATTTTATAAATTTTTTTTTTTTTTTTTTAAGTTTAGCTTTGGTTAAAAGCTTTAGGTATCTTCAAGATCAGCTCACTGAAAGCAAGATTTGATCAATAGTTGTTTTCTTCAGTCTTGCTCTGCTAAACCTGTTTGATGGGTGTTTAACTTTCTCTCATTCATGTGGTAAATGAAGGAGAATCGGAATGTTCTTTGGCATAAGGGATAAATGGTGTATCCTACAGCCTTTAAACTTCAGATCCATGTCACACAGCCATGGGAGATGTCACCCCAACATCTCTATGTCTCCCACTCTATAACAGTTCTCTGCATAAAGTTCCCATGACTGGAAACCCAAGTTTCATTCCATGAGGGTTTACTTTGGAAAGGAACTTGTTCCTGCAGCTTGTGTCCACGTGACCTCTCCCAGCTTTTAAGTGCCACTTGGTTTTGTTCCAGCAAATGTTGCTAGATGGAAAATCCAAAAGCAAGAGATTTCCTGCAGTCGGATGGAGTCAGAATTGGTGTTTGAGCTCCAACCTGGCTCCAGCTTGGACTGGCTGATATCTTAACTCCAGGCTTTCCAACCCATTTGTGGAGCATAGGAAGGACACCCTGTAATCAGACATAATCAGCCCTTTTAAAAGCTCCCAGATAAAAAGGTATAAATAGCCCTTGGAACAGGAACTGGAAACCAGCTTTCGCATTTCAGGTGATGGCCCAATTGCTTTGGCTCCCGAACAGCCTTCCTGTGACCCCCCCTTTGATACAGAGGAGATTTAATCCCAGATCTGCTGCATAAAGGCTCAGTTTCAGCATGATAGACAAAGAATGCTCTCCCCTGCCTCCCCAACACGTAGGCTGCCTGCTGACAAAGCCATTAGTGGGGCCTCACAGGAGAGTTTGAACCTCCTCAGAGAAGGTCCGGAAGGCTTTCAGCTTCCCAGGATATGCTTGAGAGGGGGCAGCAATTATCTCCTCTTTCTGCAGCGCCCCAGGAGAGCAGATAGAGCTTGTTTCATTCTTTTAAAGGCAAAAATGTACTTATTAGTGCTGGAAGAGGTGGCCTAAATAGTAAGGATCCCCTTGTGTAAGAACCACATATCAAACCTATGGAAAGGGAAGAGTTTAAGGCACATGGAATCATGGAATGGCTTTTGTTGGAAGGGACCTGTTATGGGTTCAAGTGGGAAAACCACGACAGGACCTTAAAGATCATCCAGTTCCAACCCTCTTGCCATGGGAAGGGACACCTTCCACTATCCCAGGTTGCTCCAAGCCCTGTCCAACCTGGCCTTGAACACTTCCAGGGTTGGGGTACACAGATGGTCCACCATCCTCAGTCTGTCAGATGTTGAACATCCCTTTTGAAACCATCTCTTTTTCCTAAGGCTGAAGGGACCAGGTGAAGAGTGAGGAAACACCCAAGTTGGTTGTTGTGAGTGTTTCTTATTTCATCTACTGATCTCCTCAAATAGAAGATCTTTTGTCAAAGACTGTCATCTAACCTAAGATTAGTGTACAAAGATGCCCTTCCAGGGTACAGCTGGTTGTATCCTAAGTAGTTGAAGTACTGCTACTGTCTAAAGGTTTCCTTCTCTCTTCATCCTCATTTGGCCTCTCAAACAGTGTCTCTGATCCAATGTCTTTCCATCAAGATGTTCCCAGTGTCAACCCATCAAGGTCTTTTACTTAGGTGAGATAAATCCTATTGAGAGCACCTGACTTTTTCTAGATTTAACTTCTGGAGTGAGGCTCTTGTACAAATGGAAGAAATGGCTGAGCTCACCCAATTTTTATCTGTTTCCTCTATTTAGATGGCAATTTTCCCATGGTAGGCTTGCCTTTTAGTAAGTGAGTGTCTTAACTTGCTGGCACAACAGCATCTGAATGTTAGAAATGTGACAGGCTGGAGGTGTGCATTTGTCACTTAGAACCTGCTTTGCTTTTAAAGAAAGACATTTTGCTTTTAGCTTTCCTGTAGCCGTCAGTTTGCCTCAAAGTGATACATCCACAGTGTCTTGCAGTAGGCATTTTAATGACACAAATGATACATTCTCCAATGAACAATGATTATGGCTGTTCCCAAGTCTCCTCCTTCTCCATTATCTGTTGAATTGGGGTTTTTTTATTATTAGAGTTCCCACACCGACTGAAAACCACAGAGTTCCTGTGGGTGAATTTTAAATGAGCGTATCAGACGGAAAATATCGATTTCCAGTCAATTTCTTTGGGGGGGAGGGAAAAACCCAAACCCAACCAACAGTACAGCACATATTTTACAATGGAAAAGTTCACACAGGACACAGGAAATAGAGGAAAATATTTCCTTCCCCCTTCAGGAGCTCTGCAGTGTGTTCCAAGTCCAAGAACATGCAAACAATGTTCAATCTTCGGACGAGGTCAGCAGAGCAGATGCGGCTTCAAGTTTAGCGCTTGTGAAGCGTGAGAACAATCCCTGGATAATGAGAAGACCCGATGGGGAAGCCGTGGAGTGTCCTGGCTAAAAGCACCCAATGATTGACCATTGAGTGCCATTTCCACATTGCTCAATGCCCTCGGGGCTGCTGGAGCATCCGCGATCAGGGAAAGAAGCAGCTTTGAGATAAGTATCTTTAAAGGTCGTAAGGGGGAGGGGGGAAGAAAACATGGAGAATCCAGGGTTTCCCTTGCAGCTCCCTGTCAGGATGCCTTGCTCTCCACATTGCTGCAGAGGTGTGAAGTCATCTTGGGGTAAGGTACAACCAGTCACCTCCTAGATTTTCAGCCACGCTTGGCTCTTGCACTGGCAGCGGTGAGTTAAGACCTCCACCATAAAAACTAACTGTGCACGTGGCCTCTGTGTTTGTTTGAGTGATTTCAGGTTCATTGGAGTCTCAGTCCTTGACAGAGGTTTCTGTAGTGTGTTTCAAAAGAGGACAAGGAGGTGAAAACATGAATTAATGTTTGCACTGAAAGCGGGGCGTTTCCCTTGGAAACTTCTCACAGACATATCAAAAAGGGAGACCTGTCCAGATAAAGAGGCAGTTCACTGACAGATAAAGATTATCCATTTGTAGTGTTTTGTCATAATAAAAAAAATTAAGGAGGCGGAATTCCCTTTCCAAGTTTTTGGAGGGGGAAGAACAATAACATTTTCAAGTGATGTGTGTGACAGAGTAAGTTAACCTTTGTAAATCTGACCAAGGTCGGGTGAGTAAGGTTGGCAAATAAATTTTCATCCCACTTTATTATGTGGGTGCCAGGATCTGATGGCTCTGAATTCCCCACTGCACAGACTGACTCCAGTTTTCTCTTAATCTGCAACTCCATTAAGTAGTGATGAGCTGGAACCTGAAGCTAACTCTAATGTGTTATTATTTTTCCGTGAGCATATTTATCCACTAGCACAAGAATCCACCATTTACATTTTCCTTCATGCAGGAGTCTCTGAACCGGGGGGTCTGAGTTTTCCTAGAAAAAAAAAAATTAGGCAACATTGAAGAATCACTGGCTAAAGCTTGAGGTCTGATTTTTATCATCAATCAGTTTAACAGCATTTATTCTGCAGCTGAGGAAAATAATGCATCAAAATTCATTTGCATGCCTTAGTGGAATGCATGTGTGTGTAAATTAGTATAGTAAATTAACTAGCAATGGCCCCTAAACATAGAATCATACCATCATAGAATAGTTTGGGTTGGAACAGACCTTTAAAGGTCATACTTTGAAAATAATTTTTTTAACCTTAGTCATGGCTCTGGAGCAAAAGTATCTGCCTTATAAGGAAATAACCATGAGTAAAATCATGACAAATCACCTTTCTGAAGCTCACCTGTTTTTCTCACCTGGTTTTCTGCTGTCCTGATCTTTCAGCCTTAGCTGGTATTCCCAAGGTGGGACACTGAAACAAGCTGCAAAACTTGCCAGCTTGTACATTGGATTCAACTGTTCTGTGGAAAAATAATCAATTTAAGTGTTATAGAACTGAAGAGCTTCCAATAAATTTTCTTTCGTTACTCACAGCAGTTTTAACAGAGGGACTGGGGCTCAGTTGCCTTGATCCAGAACGTGGGGCCACGGCAGCAGTGACTGAGAACTTCCTGAGGATCTTTAAAAGTTTTGAAATCAGAAATCTGATCTGTGATTCACTGTGATAGCCTTTCAGATGATGTGGTGAAAGTAGTTTTATTATAGAGCAAAAATCTTTATTTTACCTCCACTCTGTGCAGGAGTAGGAGACAAATAGAAACCCAGAATTGTTAGTTTGGGGCATTTATTAACTTTTCCACGCCATTTAAGATTTTAACTTACTAAAAACAAAGAGGGACAGTGAGAAATCACATCTCAGTGCAAGGACATATTTTTCATTTCAGTGCAATTCATAGTTTTATCTTGATTTTCCTGCTCTTGTATAGCAATAGGTAGTGTATATTATAGCAAAACTTCACAGCAGAACTGCTCATATTTTATGCAACACTGCACAGCAGAATTGATAAGACTCTGCACAACCTCATATGGGCTCTGTGTGTGTCTCATTTCAAGGGGGTTTAATGCCTGACTTGGAGATATGACTCTTTAATGCCTGTGCTCTACATGAAATTGTCAATAGCAGTGGAGATACAGTGACAGATCAGCTTTGGATGGTTAGGGAGAGAAATGAGAAAAAGCAACAATTGGGGGGAATATAGTTACAGTGAAAGTCACGTTCTAAATTAGTTTTTTGTACTGCAGTAGCTTTTCTTGTGTATTTTTCTCTGCGTTTCTCTTAATATTCAAATGTCATTTGAGTTCATGGATATGAGGGAGTATAGGTGTTCAATTTAATTTATCCAGAAGAAAGTTAGAAGCCTTCCTTCCCGACACCAAATCATTGGCCAAGCTGAGTAAAGGTTTCTGATCTGACAGCACACTTTCATTTATCAGAAAGATTCACAGCAGGTATTTTTTGAGTATCTGCCAGAAAAGCTGACAAAATTCAGATGGGAGATCGAAACTCTCGTTTTTGCCTTCCATGAGTTTCAAAACGTGATGTCAGTTTACCACAGGATGTAACAAAGTCTCTTTTCCTTAAGTCTGGAAATCAAGGCACGTTGCTTTTCTAGGAGAACCTGATGAGGCTCAACCATTCACTTTTCCCAAGACTCTGTAAAATTCCCCACCCTGCCTTTGTTCTGCAACAGGTCAGTCCGGGTGGCTCCTGACCTTAAACATAAAAATCTTTGAGTGTGAAGGGACTGAGTACAAAAGGGACAGAAGCATGACATTTAAAGGACACACATGTATTTGCTCACAATACGTATCCAGTCGTCATCCTCCTGGATGACTGCTTCCCTGCACATCCTGTTCCCAGATGAAGTGATCTTTCTGCCTTGTTTATAGAGAAATGTATTGTATGTAATGGTTATTTTCTTTTAAGAAACCTAGGGAGATATGATCTGTAGGCAATAATAAAAAACTTGCCCTTTTCTTCTGAAAACAATGTCTTTTTTACAGTTCAGTGTAGCAGTGTTGCCCACAGGGATGATTTTCAATATCACGGTGTCCTCACAGGCAAAAGGATGATATTTCTACTGAAGCATCAAGAGTCTCGTTGCTCAGATGATAAAAGAACACAAGAACTGAGATAATGAGTCTGATGTCGCCATTAACACAGATTTTACCCTCCGTGGTCAACTCAACCAAAAAGCCAAGTCTTGCTTTACCTCAAAAGTGGAAAGAGACAACTGTCCATGCAGGAAGGGGAGTGTTGGTCCTGTAGGCAACTGTGTCACACTCAGCCTCTGCCCAGTGTGGGCATCACACAGCCAGGACACTTTATGTCCACAGACAAAACATTTTTGGCAACAACTGTGGATGAACTTTCCACGGCTATCACCGGAACAGACCTTGCTTTGCCAAAGGGAGCTTTTTCCCTTTGTGTCAGCTTTTGGATGTGCCTTTCCTGTGAGCACCCCTACCTAGGGACTGTCTCAGAGCAGGGACTGATGGGCTGTTTTCCCCAGTGTCCTGTCCTGAGGATCATGGAATCACAGAATGGCTTTGGTTGGAAGGGAATTTAAAGATCATTTCGTTCCAACCCCCTGCCATGGGCAGGGACACTTCCCACTATGCCAGGTTGCTCCAAGCCCCACCCAACCTGGCCTTGAACACTTCCAGGGATCCAGGGGCAGCCACAGCTTCTCTGGGCAACCTGTGCCAGGCCCCACCACCCTCACAGGGAAGAATTTCTTCCTAAAATCCCATCTAATCCTACTCTCTTTCAGATCTGTTCCTCCCAGCTCTTACAGAGATACAATAAACTGAACAGAATATGATGGCAAGAGAAGGGAAAGATGGAAAGGCAGAGGGGAAGGCAAAGGTGGAAGCTCAAGAGAAGACATCCTCGCTTCTCCCTGCATCTTTTCTTTACTGAACCTTCACTTTCCCTCCACCCCTTTCAGCACTTCATTACCCACAAGTCCCACTTGCCCTTTTATCATCCCTTGGACCATTATCCTTGCAGAGATGAGGAAAATTTATATCTGCAGGTCCACTAATTTATGGTCAAAAAGGCTTCTGTACAAAGTTTCTGTATTTGCACATTAATAGATATGTATGCACACCCCCTTCCTCGCTCAAAATTATCTTTCAGTCTATAATTACACAGTAAGTCTTTTAGACTCCCTTCCTCCTGCTGTGCTTCATAGAGAACACTATTTTATTGTTTTTGTTTTAATCTTCTCCATTTCTACAGCAGATTGATGACACATTTTTACAGCTCTGGCATTAACACAGAAATAATGATGTTCTCACCCTGTCCATTTTTTGTAGATGATGCTGCATCCTGATGATTTTGCACCACAGTGGGTTTTTCAGGAGAGTCATAATAATGATTGATAATTTTTGGGGATTTTGGTCTCCCCAGTTCCAACTTTTCGCACAGCCAGAGGTAGAAAGGACTATTGAAAGCGTGAAAGCCTTGCATCAAAAACCATGCAACAGTCCTGGGAATATCTTTAAAATATTTAACATGCCAGAACATGAGCCCAGGGGTGCCCAGGTGGGCAAGAAGGCCCCTGCTCTGTGCCAGCCCTGGTGTGTCCCAGCCCCAGGGCAGGGATTGTCCCCTGTGCTGGCCCTGCTGAGGCACCTCCAGCCCTGGGGACAGTTCTGGGACCCTCAGCCAGGACAGACATTGAGGGGCTGGAGCGTGTGCAGGGAAGGGAACGGAGCTGGGAAGGGGCTGGAGCAGCAGGAGGGGCTGAGGGAGCTGGGGGGGCTCAGCCTGGAGAAAAGGAGGCTCAGGGGGGACCTTCTGGCTCTGCAATCCCTGACAGGAGGGGGGAGCTGGGGGGGGGGTCAGGCTCTGCTCCCAGGGAACAGGGACAGGAGGAGAGGGAACGGCCTCCAGCTGTGCCAGGGGAGGGTCAGGTTGGATATTGCAAAAATTTCTTCATTGAAACAGTTTTTAATGATTGGGACAGGCTGCCCAGGGCAGTGCTGGACTCACCATCCCTGGAAGCATCCAAAAAATGTGTGGATGTGGCACTTAAGGACATGGTTTAATGGCGAACATGGTGATGGTGCTGGGTTGATGGTTGGACGTGATGATTACTTAAAGTTCTTTTCCAACCTTAATGGTTCTACGAACTCAAGCTGCCTGGGGACAAAAATTTGCTGGCCTTTAGCTGAGTTGTCTAACTTAGAAATGTAATAGTGGGATGACACCTGGGAAAATTCAGAGATGATGTGGGAAGGCTGTATTTTCTTCTAAACCCAAAACTTTCATCAGTAGGCTAGAGGGGGAGACATGAGGCTGAGACAATCTCAGGAACAAAGTACATCAAACCCAGAGTCAAACCCATAGGCAACAGAGGTCTGACATGATGCAGTGGTGTTTTTGAACACTCATGATTTAGATAAAGCAGCCTTGGAATCAGAGCACAGAGCTCCTAACAGTCCGTGGCAGGTGTAATGCCAAGAGGTGCCAGGCATGTAATTTTCTCCAATTAAAATAATTACAAGGTTGATCATCAATTACTGCACTTCTGAAAAATAACTGGGAATCCCTCACCCATGGATATTCTGAATGACTTTTTAATACTTTCTGTCAAAGAGATATGATAATCACTGCTCTGTATGGAGTATCATATCCACCAGCTCTCTCATGCCCAGCTGCCTTTTGGCAGGTTGTTTGCAGCTGTATTAAAATGGCCTCCCAAAAGTGAACTAAATTCCCTTTTCATCCATTTTCTAACTACTTCCAGAAAGCTGGATCACCAGAGTTACAAGATGTAGGAATGGTAAACTGGGGTAAATCCTTCTTTCCCTCTCTGCACATGCCTTTGCATATTTTATCTGCAGCCTCTGAGATCGAGCACCAAAAATTAGTTTGAACTTTATTGTGTGCTAAACCACCAGTAAAACACTTCTCTGTCACTGTACAGTGGCTTGTTGGAAACTTTTCCTGATAGTCTTTTAAAATAGATCAGGTAAGGAGCCTGATCCTCTCGGAAGGGAAGAGAAACCTCACAAGGGCTGGGGAAGGACAAGCAGTTTCCTTGTGCCCCAAGATCCCTCTGATTTGCTGCAAACATTGAGTTTAGCTGAAGCAAATATGTCTATGCAAGAGCATCCTGTGATGGCACAAAAATGCAGTTGCTGTTGTTAAGTGGGAACATGAACTCCCAAGGGAACCCTACAGCATCAGAGGGGTGGGAGTTCATCAAGCAACGGCCTGGACTGTATCCAGGGCTGCAAATGAGTCCACAGTTCATGATTATCCCAAGTAAGATGAATGCAAAAATGTTGTGGGGTTGTAAAGCTTGCTTCTCCAGCAGCTCAGCCCTTCTGGACACGAGACCTGTAGGAAAAGAGACTCTGGTAGAAGAAGCAACTCCAAGAGGAGGTCCCTGCATCTCCAAATCAAATAAAAAACATAGGCAGGGATGGAAAGATGAGCAGATAGATGTCTGGATGTTACAGAAGGGAAAGAAGATTAATAAAGCACTACCAGCCTACATAAATAGGAAGGCACACGTAGCACATGCTTTTATTCAACACATAAACCATCCCAGAGGCTTGCAGAAAACCCTGAAGACCTTCAGGACCTTCTGGTGGAACAAATATGGTCTGAATTCACTGCAAAGCTTCACAATGCTTCACCTTCAGGTGCAGCAAAGGAACTGAAATCTTAACTTCACTCTCAAATTCTCTCCCTCCTTCCCCTCAGCAGCACAGGGGGATGGGGAATGGGGGGTTTGGTCAGTCCATCCCTGCTCTCCAGGGGGAAGACTCCTCACACTCTTCCCCTGATCCTGTCTGGAGTCCCTTCCATGGAGTGTGGTCCTCCAGGATCAGGCTGCTCCAGTGTGGGTCCCCCATGAGGTCACAAGTCCTGCCCAGCAAACCTGCTCCAGTGTGGGCTCCTCTCTCCGTGGAACCGCAGCTCCTGCCAGGATCCTGCTCCAGCACGGGCTGCCCACAGGGTCACAGCCTGCTTTGGGCATCTCCCCGCTCTGGTGTGGGGTTCTCCATGGGCTGCAGGTGGATCTCTGTTCCCCCTGGGCCTCCCTGGGTGCAGGGGCACGGCTGCCTCACCACGGGCTGCACCTCAGGCTGCAGGGGAACCTCAGCCCCCATTCCTGGAGCACCTCCTGCCCCTCCTGCTGCTCCCACCTGGGCTCTGCAGGGCAGTTCCTCTCACACATTCTCACTCCTGTCCCCCCACTGCTGTTCCACAGCAGTTTTTTTCACCTTCTTAACTGTGTTATCCCACACTGGGCCGCTGATCACAGATGTTCAACCCTCCTGTGAAATTTAGATGTTATAGAACACCATTTCAAGGCAACAGGAAGGATTTCATAGGGCAAACAAGGCCAGACTTGGGCAGTCCTTGGTTTACTTTGTGCTCAGTGCCTGGTCTGGGACGCTGAACTGCTGCTTATCCTGCTTATCCATGACTGCTGATTTTCAGTCATGATCAGCTCACAGCCAGGACAGCCTTTTTTTTCTATGGCTTTTGCTTTAGAAATCGGACTACAAGGGTTAAGTGTTTTGTTTATGAATCCTGACAGGACTGTGCAGTGTTTCAAACACACTGGGGTATTTTTAGACAGAGAATTCTAAAATTAAACATTCAGCCTTCCTAAAAACACCCTGCCACACTTCAATGGTTCCCATTGATGAGACATGAATACAAAATACATTTCAATTTCCTGCCACAAAGCAGAAGAAAAAGAAAATGTTTCTCTCTCTGTACAGAGGGAGTGGAGTATTTTCTTGAAGTGGCAAATCTCACCTCTCAATCCTGCCATTCCCAAAAGGGCCTGCTTGGTGACTCATCAGGCTTATGGGGGAAGCAGAAAAGACCCTGAAGACCTTTGCACTTGAGGTATCAGGTGGGAGGCACAGCTTTGAGTAAAGCAGTGCCTTAAAATCAGATGTGAAAGAGGATATATACTGTAGGTTTTGTAAAATGTTCACTGGAATTTTTCATTATAAAATCAGGTTCTTGTCTAGCATATCACAGGTTAAATCCTGTCTCCAGGAGAGTCAGAATTTCTGAAGGATTTCCAAACCTTCAGAATTTCATTCGTCATCTTGTCCTTTCTGTTTCTTCTCCAACCCTTAATAAAGTGTGCTGTGCAATAACAACAAAACCTTCAGCTCCCTCAAAAACAGGCACCTCCAACGAGAGCTTTTTATTTTCAGGTGCTCAGATGAGTTAAATCCATGTAAGTCTGCCAGTGCTGTAGAATTTTGAGTATCCTTGACTTGACTGAGGCTTTCAGCCTTCCTCTGATGTCTTGGAAACACGGTCCAAGCTCAGGCACTGGAGTTACTGCAGCTGAGATTTGGGGCACAAAATATGGATGGGCTTGGGAAAACAGCTCAAATACCTCCAATTACCAGCACCTTGCACACTCCAGATGACACTGCAGATTTCCAAAACTGCTTTGGGAAACAGAGTCCCGCAGGACACAGGCTATCCTCAGCCATTCCTGCCAAACAGCTGAACTCCCTGTATTAGTTTCAAAACCCCATCTCTTTTTATGCGTGAAATCAATTATAAAACTCTTATATGTTCTTTGGAGACACTATTTCAGGTGATTTTTGGAAACTTAAATGGTTTTCGCTGGTAAGCTGTCATCTTGCTGAACAGAATAATAATCACTGGTGGTTTTGTTCAGATTCAGTCCCATAACTAAGATTCCAGATTAATTTCAAAGCAGGCTACATTTATCTTGATGGAAAATTTCTTCTCCCCTCACCCCAACCCCTTTCTGGTCTCCTACACTGCTGTGACAATCAGGGATCTGTAAATTATTTGCTCTCATTAAAAAGGTAACACGATGATTTCAACAGACAAATGGGGCAGTGCCTACTGTGGTGGTGGATTATCCACCCCACATCTCCTAATTGCTGTACAAGTTCAAAGCAATTTTGCCATCAGGGTGAAAAGTTTCTGAGTAAATCACTTTGGGATGACGTTAGTGAGCCCACTTGGTTTTCTGACGAGCTCCACTGAGACCAGGTATGGAACTTTTTTTTACAGCCTGGTTGAGAATACTTTACATGGAAATAAACTGACTTTTAAATCTCCATCTCGAGGGTGTCTTCTGGGACTATCACTTGTTTGTGCATGCACGATCCTACGCACTGGCTGATGAGTGAGTCATCCTGCCTGACACCTTATCTGCACAATACCCTGCAATCTGGAGACTGTGGTCACAGCAGAAAGTGATTTCACTACTCCTGGCTGCCCGGGCTAAAACCTGAAGCAAAAAAAAAGGAGATTTTTCTGTCTTTCTGTGTGTTGTGAAAGTCCAATACGCTTTTTTAAATTACTGATTCTGATTTGCAGTTAAAAACTAAAAGAAAATGAACCTTTCCTTCCTCTGTGGCTCTTTCGTTCTTTTTTTTTGTCTGAACTGCATCTCGTTTATTTTGGGTAATCAGTGTTGCTTCCCTCCGAAAGAGAAATCTCTCTTTACGTACTTGAAAGGCAACACAAACTTGGTTTCACATTTCTTATCTGTGCAAGAAAAATCAAGTCCAGGTCTACATGAACTCAACATTAGACACAGGTGAGCAAAGCACTGGGTAACCTCAGACAAGGCCCATGCAAACCTCTCATGTGTCAACTCTCCTGGATCACCCAGTGTAGTTTCTGGCCTGTGCAAATCCCTCTGTTTTAAAATCTGCATCTTCATCCAAGCCAACACTGCCTGACCCAACCCAGAGAGCACAGCTGGGTGACAAAATGCCTACGGTTTCCCTTTGAGGGAAACTTTTATTAAGAAACACCATCCCTTATGATCTAAAGAAAACAGATGACAAAGAATCATGAAGCCTCTAGGGAAGTTGTTAAAGCAGTTGATTTCTCTCACTAACAAAACATCTTTTCTGTATTTCTAGTCTGAATATCTCCAGGAGTGTATTATACCCTGACCTCCACCTGTCACAGGATCCTTTTCTCCTGGATAGAAGAGCTGTATTCTCCCAGGAAAGGTATTTAAATCCCTGGAGGAAATTGTTCATTCAGCCAGGCAGACACAGGAAAATGCTGATGTTTGTCCTCCTTGTTAAAAAACACTGTTTCCCTCAGGAGTGGAATAAAGTCCCAAGTGCAGGAAGTATCATTTCTCCTTGTGAAAGGGGGGAAGGTAAGTTGGAAGAAGGTGCAAGTTTGATCCTACTGCCTGTGAACTCTTGTTATATTTAAGGGTTCAGTGACACCATGTTTGCTGGTGATGTTGCTGTTCTTGTCTGTCCTTGCTTAGTTATGGGAAACTTTCTGAAACAACCTGGAAAGGTGATCCAGGCTGGACAGAGAAAACATCCCTATGTTTGAACTCCAGAGTTGATCAGCCTGTTGATGGTTCACTCTCACTTCAGCTGCCCAACATCTGAAATGCTGTGATTTCAATCAGCAGAGACATTACAATGCTATTCCTTCACTTTTGCTCTTTGTGTCTACACTGAGATGGCACCTGACATGGGGATTTGGGCATAGAACCAGTCACCCAATGGGCTGTTTCCCTTTACCTTTGCTATTGCACTGGTTTTGTCATCCCCATTTGTTTTGATCTAATCTGCCAGACTGTTTTAATTCCAGGAGCAGAAAACTATCAGTTGGATTCATAGTGAACCATTTCCACTTTCCCCTCTTGACTGCCCATTCAGTCTGGAAAGATCTCTGAGTTGGTATACTAAGATCAGGAGCCTGGTACAGTTAAAACCTTTTATTTCACTTCTCTATTGCATTGTCTGTCTAGACAGGATCTATTTATACTTGACTGTACACCTAATTTAGACAAATAAGTCCATTTTGGTAGAAGTCAAGCCATAAATGGCACAGACGTTGCCTTCCCTGATCTTTAAACCTGAGCCATCTCACTGTGTACCTATCAAGGTTTCTGCAAATGAGGAATTTCCAAGCAAGGACGGATGGGACACGAGGAGGAGGAGGTTTAAAGTTACAAAACACCTCCACTGCCTGCAAGATCAGAGAGGAAAACTCATCTGAGTGTAATTAGTTTATGGAGGCTCTCAGAAACCCCTCTCTTTTCTCCTCCCCAGACTCCCACCACTGTTATTAGGCTTCATTCTCTGATTAGTGCTGTCTTCAGAGGAAGATAAAAACCTGTAATGAGTCACAGCTATTTGTAATGTCCTGTATCATGGGCTGAAGTTGTTTTCACATCCATGTGATGGATTAGCAAAAGCCTACATTGCATGTCTTAATAAACTGCTCCCCAAAAATGGAGATCAGACCTAAAGGACCTGGGAAGAGCAAATACTCTATTTCCCTGCAGCACAGGATGATTTCAGCAAATTTTGGCATGTATCTGGGAACAGGAATTAGGGAATGGAGTGTGTCAGGACACATCACTGCCTCTAAGATGGGCTTGCTGGTTATATTCGCACTGCAGAGTTGAATTGATTCAGCTCACTTGGACCTGAGCTATTTCCATTTAATTGCTCAGGAAATGTTTGCCCAGGGTCTCTTCCCATTCCAAGCATTCTGTGATTCCCTGAACCGTGGCAGATGCAATCTGGAGGGGGCTGCAAAACACCTATTTTCCATGTTGCTATAAAACTCTGTCCAATAAATGTGGGCACATAGAGGAGGCTTCCTAATTAAATCATGCTGGGCCATGGGAGAAACTTGCTGAGAGCAAGGCTGGTAACTCACAGGTAGGAACAGACTGAAAGGGCCTCCTGCTCAGCATTCCCTATCCATAAATCCTGGACATATTAACAAGTTGCTTTTTAAAGTTTTATTTTTTCCTCTCCTGGCTGTTTTTTCTTCCATAGTGTCCCTGTCCCTCCATGGGAAGACACACACTGATTTTTTTTGGTGCCAGCTCTGTCAGTGGTGCTCAGGGCACACTGCAGTGTGCTGCTAAGCCAGCTTATTCCTGCAGCTTCTCTTCCTCTTCTTTTCAGTGTTCCATGGCTGGTGTCCCACTCTGATGGATGGAAAGGATCACAAGGATGCCGCAGCCTGTGGTTGCCCAGTGTCCTGGACAATGTTTCTGGAGTTTTGGAGACAGAGATTAGAAGCTCAGGGTTAAGGAAGACATTCCCAGAGAGGGGAGAGCTCCAAAACCCAAACCACTGCCTAAAGAAAGGTTCCAATGCCTTAGCTCTTGGATATGAAGGAAAGGGAACATGGCTAGTGCTAAATCACATCTCCAGCTGGGCTGAAAAGCTGTTAACTGTTAGAGGTTTTCTGAGGGGAAAAGGAAACAATTAAGTCCTCTGTGGCCTCTTAATTGCCTAAAAAGGCGAAATTTAGTCTCATACCTTAGGGAGCCAGGGACTTTGTCCTTGGTTTCTACAAAGTGCTCAGTGACATCTCTGTTCCAGTGCCTGCTCTACCTTACAGGAGTGTTGCAAGGACAAATGGCATTTGAGGGCTGGCCATGCCCATCATTAAGAGGACCCTGTCAATGCCAAGGATGAGTGAATGGATTTTGCAGCAGGCCCTGGGGGACACGAAGGAACAGCTTGCCCAGAGCATGTTTCTCCTTTGACAAACTAAGGACACCGATTCAACTTCTTGTGTTAAGCCATTTAACACTTGAACATTGAAAAGGTTCAAATCCAGGTAGTTTCAGCCTGCAAAGTTCATCTTTCTAATTTTTCCAGGAAAAAAAAAAAAAAAAAAAAAAAAGTTGCAGGTAATATACCAAGTTCTGAGCCCTTGTTTGCAATACATAATGAAAATGCCTGAAACTGGAGGAGATTAAGAAAAAAGCCGAAATGCTCAATACAGAGCTCCTGTCCCATCACATCCTTGCTCACCTGCTTATGCCTCATTTGCCATACAAAGTTATTCCACAAAAAAAAAGAGTATTTCCACCTCTTCATGTGGAAGCTTCGTGATGGGACAGGTCCAGGAAGACCCACTAAGTGAGCTGGGACTGTCAGGAAAGACATTTTTCCTTGAGAGAAGCATGAGAAATTTTGGGGATTTTCTTGTCTTATGACTGCCCTGTGAGCTTTCAAAAATTATGTAGAAATCCTCATTCTGGGCTTGAACAAAGCAGTTGATTTTATCACTTCCAACAAATAGTGAGGAGAGCAATGAGCCTGCAAAAAGTAAAACTTACTATGCACAGGAGTTTTTCTTTGTGTGTGTGTGTGTGTGTGTGTGTGTGTGTGTGTGTGTCTTTTGTTAATAAATCTTTTTCTAATGCCTCTACTCATTACCCACTCTGCAGCTGCTTATTTGGAGCAAAGATTTGAGGGACTGCAGTTTGGGGATGAAGGTATAACCAATCACCAGGTGAGGGTTGGCCTCTTCTCCCAGGTAAGAGGCAATAAAACAAGAGGACACAAACTTCAGGTGTGCCATGAGAGGATTAGATTGGATATTAGGGAAAATATTTGCACAAAAGGGTTTTAAAACACTGGAACAGACTGCCCAGGGTAGTGCTGGAGTCACTACCTGTGGAAGTGTTCAAAAAAGAGGTGGATGTGGCACTTGGGGACATGGTTTAGTGGTGGCCTTGGCAGTGCTGGGGAGTGGTTGGACTCTGATCTTGGAGGTCTTTTTCAACCTCAACAAAGCTATAATTCTATAACAGGCAAAGAACAGGACATTTGCTAAGGAGGTTTCCAGCTGTCCAGGACGTTACTGCAGCAAGGCAGTTGCTCCCAATTTTAAACACTCTTTTTTTAATCCCATCTTTTTTTATTTCCTAAGTATTTCACCCCGTCCCCACAAGCAACTTGTGCTTGTTAGGCAGAAAGCATCACCTCCCAGAGGCATTCAGTCACCCCATCCTACAAACCTGGGCACTGCTGGCAGGTTCCCGAGGCTGCATTCTGAAGGTCATGCCATGAGTGCCAGGAGTCAACTCTACAACCCCTCCCAGACCTCTCTAACCTGTTTTTTTTGAAGGGGGGCAGGGATGTGACTGTTGATCTCTTTGGGGTGCATATCCTTGGGGAAGTGCATTCACAAGCCTGGCAAAGCATGAGGGAAGGGGGGTTGTGTTACTGCACCCTGTCCAGTCTGGCTGTGGATCTTTCTAACCCTTGTGTTCATGCAGAAGCTTCTAATCATCATCTTTGCTGCACTGGTTTGTTTAGTGCCATCATGAAAACAACAGCCATTAATAGCATCATCCAAATTGTGTTCTCATGCAGCTTCTGCACCCCCATGCAGCAGTTTGGAGCCCCTCCAAGAGGACTTCCTCTGGGAGCTGGCTCTGCAGCTGAGCAGCTTTCACTGCTATGAAACATTTCCTGATGCACTGTGTGTTTGTTCCCTTAGGGACACCTTCCCCCTTTCCTTTCCCTCTGGTATCCACCCCCTTCACATGGACCCCTTGGCATCCTCGGCCTGGTTGTTGGGTGACATTCTTATGCCACGGCAGTTTGGGGAGGATGGATCCCAAATTCATATTTATGTCATTAAATAAAAACTTCTGGCTTAACATTTCAGCTTTTCAGGACCAGGTAGATGTTAGTCAAATGGGCCATATTCTGTTCTCACCTCAGCTCTAAATAAAAAGTTCTGGTGTTGTGATGAAGGTTCCTGCTGACAGACACAATCGTGTCCAGCCACCAAATTCTGTGACTGTGACAGTCCCATTGCCTCATTTTGCCTTCTGGTGGAACAGAGAAAGGAGGCAGAGAGAGCCTATAGGTTATCAAAAACATCAGGGGTGATAAAATAAACCTCCTCATATACTCCCCACATCTCTGTGCAGTCTACACTGAGGCTGAATTTGGTTTTAATCATGACTAGGGGGCGAAGTGTGAAAGGGTGATACTGTGGGGTATCATTTAAGGAGAAAGCTTTGCATGGTCAGAACATGAAAAAGCAGAGCAGTGATTCCCTGCCCTGACTGAGGAGCTGAAATCCAGATTCTGGGTGTAAAATAAGGCATTTCTTCTGCTCTCCATCAGTGACAGAGGAGGTGTAGCACAATCATAAAATCAAAGAAAATCCACAAGGAAAATCAAGTCTGACTCCTGGCCATACATAGGACTATCCCAAAAATCCCACCATATGCCTGAGAGCGTTGTCCAAACTCTTTTTGAACGCTGGTAGTCTTGGTGTCTGTCCACAAGCCCTTCCCCATTGCACATGGTGTTCAGGGAGCTCTTCCCCTGCACTAGGGTGAAGCAGGCTTTTTTTTTTTTTTTTTGCTAGGTTGTTAGGGATTTTTTTTATCTTCTTACTCTGTATTGTCAAATAAAAGCAGAGGAACACTAGAAAATTATAAGAGAATGCAATATAATTTAGGCTAAGAACTTTTCACTATAGAGCTTAATTCCTTTGAAAAGATGAGGGAGGGGATAAGCATCCCTGAGAAAATGTTAGATCCTGAAGGAGAATAACAGATTTCAAGAAATAACCAAAGCAAAACAAAAAGTGTGAGAAAGACCTGTTGCCATGGGAACAACGTGTATCAAAACTGATGTCAAACACTGTGCAACATAATCTCAGTGAGTTGTAAGATGCAGTGATGGAGGGGGCTACAAAAAGAGGCTGTCAGTGTTTTACTTACGCTATTTTTCGTGTGCCTGTTTGCCTGTGTGGTGTGCATATATCACACCCACACTCCCACCCACGGCACACAGCTGTCTCTCTGAACTTTCTTACCTTTCTTACCTTCTTACTCCAGAAATTCAGGTTATGATGGGGGAGGAAGAACAAGGAGAAAAAAAGAAAATAGCGTTCAGATTTGGCAAGGAAAAAAAAAAAATTAACATTGCAGCTTTTCAGGACCAGGTAGATGTTAGTCAAATGGGCCAGATTCTGTTCTCACCTCAGCTCTTCGTTGCACAGTTTTCAGTAATGCAATCCCAGGTTTGTGCCAGTGGAACTGAGGTTGGAACAAGCCCATTAATTTCTGTGTTAATGTCTTATTATTTCATTTGTGTGCTCTGCAAGTGTCAGTGTCTGGACATCAGTCAATCCGAAGGAAGAGGGTTGGGGATGCTGTGTGAAACGGCCATGGAATCAGTTTCCAAGGTGATGGAGTGGTTTAAGAGTGGAAGGGGGCTCTGGAGGTCATTCTGTCCATCACCCCTGGCCAAGCATGGTCACCAAGAGCTCATGCTCTGGCTCTTGCCAGAGGAAGCACCTGGGTCCCCCAGCAGGATCTTGCAAAGCCAAGAAGAGATACCTTGATTTGCAGCAAAGCAAGGAGAAGAGAAGGAGCTTCCTCCCTGAGGGCTGGAGTGGATTTGGAGGCAGGCAGCAGCTTTAGCAACCAGCAGTTATTTTTATGAACAGAACAAGAATGGTTTTTTTCCCATTTGTCCCACGGCAACCTCCACAGATCTTGCACTTTTTGACTTTCTGTCCTAGCCATGTAGAGAGATGCAAGCACATATATACATCTCTATACAGTCTTTCTAAATTCCTCTGATATTCCCTTTCCAATTTTCTGAGAGCACTTTGAGAGTTCACGAACTCAAACCCTCAGCTCCTGTGAGCAGTGGCCTCACTATCCCAGGAGCCTTATCCCAAACCTGCCATATCCCCTTGTCTCACCTTTGCTGTGCCTCCAGACACGTTCCTCCTTGTTCATACATCCCCTCTGCTGCCTTGTTCCCCTTCCATCAGGTCTCACCCTGTGGAGCCTGGTAGACCTGAGAGCTTAGAGTCACGGAACCACGGAATCACTGAGCTTGGAAAAGACCCCCAAGATCACCCAGTCCCACTGTCATACCATCACCACCACTGCAGTTACCACTTAACCATGTCCTCAAGTGCCATATCCACACGTTTTTTTAAAGTTTACAGGAATGGAGACTCCACCACTTCCCTGGGTACTTCCCCAGACTCGTTGTGGTTCATCTTGTCCCACCCATGTCCTTGCATGGAACGTTCCTCTTCCTCTTCCACAAGCTGTGCCAGCCTCCATCCCACAGACTACACCCTGGCTGGCAAAGGATCCCAGTTCACCTCAAACACAATGTAATAAGAGGCCTCTGCAAAGACCAGACGCTGAAATCACATCACAAAGCCATGAAGGAAAATATAGATGGGTGGTGGTGTAAATCCACGAAGATAAGAACAAAAAAAAAAATTATAGCTGCTGTAAATCTGAGCAGCTTCCTTATTCCAGGTGACCTTTTGGTTCCTTACACATCTGCAGGTGAAGCACTGTGCTCCTTCCGAGTGTACAACACCTCCTTGGTGACCTCAACTCACCACCAATTCTGGGGCATAAACCCGAACTGCAGCCCTGTACATAATTATTCAGATGGGTCATTTATTGCTGAAGCAGGATTTTGTTCTACACAAAACTGGAAGCCTTTTTTTTTTTTTTTAATCCTTTGTTCCGTGTTTCAGTTGATCAAACTTTGCCAAAGACAACAACGCCACTGGATAAAATAAGTTTATTTTGGATTTATATTCAGGCATACACCAATTTTCTGCAATCAAAACTGTTTACAGGAAGCACCTGATTTCAGTGAACTGCCTGTTTTTAAAACAGAAAATCTGTGAGAAAACATGAGGGAAACTGTGTGATATTACACATTCTATCTTTGACACTTCCACAAGAAAAACCTACGTTTTCTCATATAAAGCAAACTTTCATGATGAAACAGCTTCTGCTTCATACAAGAACCTACTTTTAAAGGTTGGAACAAGGATAAACAGAGCCATCTTTCCTCCTCTTTTGCAGCTGGCCTGTGATTTGTAAAGTCAATTTGCAGCTTTGAACTCTATGCAGAGAGTTGCACCAGTAAATCCCTGGCAGACCCAGTCAACATCCACCTCTGCTAGCACCTTTCTCTGAAATGAAAATAAAACTCACTGTAGTATGTGATATTTTGGTCTTCCATCTAGATTTTAGGATATAGCTGGATTGAGGGTTTTTAGTTGGTTTCTTCTGTGGAGTTCCTAACCCCGGGGTGGCTGCATTTCTGCACCGTTTACAGCTTGGAAAATACTTTGGGGTCATTCAAGCTGGTCATTCATGATGGGTTTGGGTGGCAGGGCTGGACAAGCACCTGACCCCAGCTGATGGTTGAGAGTTCTGCAAGATCCGGGGAAATGGGGGGCTCAGGGGAGTTTGAACCTTCTGGTGAGGTGCATCAACATGCAGAAGGACAAGTGGTCTGGTTCCCTTACAGACATCTTGTAGGAGACATCAGTTTTAACAGCTGTAAATGAACATTTTCCTGAAGCTGGGCTCTATGCCCTGTTTTTATTACTCAGCTGCTGAACTCCTCATGAGGCAAAAGGAGGCAGAGCCCTTTGCACCTTCTAATGTTTCATATGAAGTCGCTGGGAAACAGGGAAGAGCAAAAGGTACCAGTGTCCCCTCTTCTTGTGTCTGCTGTGTTCTTGTACCTGCTGGAAATTCTGGAGAAGCCAGCCCTGAACATTTCAGTGCCTGGAATTACAGAAAGGATGGGTGGAGCTTTCTTGCTTTGTTTATTTGTGTGTGTTTTTGTGTTTTTTCTTTTTCTCTTTGGAAACAAGCTGAAATGATGAGCCATTATTTAGAGCTGGCCCTTTGCGAGGCTGGAGTTTCAGAACTCCAAACAGCCTGGAGGTTGAACTCAGGAGAGAGTAAATCTTGTGCTTTCACTCAAACGAAGCTAGTGCTGTTTCCTGGATTTGTGGCTTTCAAGGGAAAAAAAAATTTAAAAAAATTTAAAAAAATTTAAAAAAAAAAAAAAAAAAAAAAAGAGAGAGAGAGAGGGAAGAGAGGGGATTGTTTTAGTCTGGATTGCTCCACGGTTGCAGTGGAGTCAGCAAGATCATGTTGAAGTGAAGCCCTTCCCTTCCTCCCCTGCCACTGTCCACATGCCACTGCTTTAGAAGCAGTACAGTCTCAAGGTATGAGATGGGTCTTAATGACTTGGAGTTTTAAAAAGGAGTTTTCAAGTGATTCCAAAAGGAAACTAGAGGACTTTTAAAACTCCAGTGACGTTATGGGCTATTTTTGGATATTAAACTCTCAAGCCGCTTTGGTGGCATTCAAGAACCCATGAATGGCAGTAAGGATTGGAACAGGTGAATAGAAATAGAAGAAAAAGTGAAGCTTAAGCCCTTTAAACACAGTCCTCCTGTTTAATCCAGTGTTTCCCTCCAAGCTTGAACCTGGCAACAGCAGTGGTACTAAAATATGGACAACTCTGCTGCCCAGCAGGGGTGTTCTTGCCCTTCATTCTGGAATTTGATAAGTCAGACCACAGAGAAACTCCCTGTATGCCTGGCATAGCACTTGCCACATCTGATCCAATGAATTATCAAGATAAATTAATTGTGTGGATGGAAAAACCCCAGTTTGGGATGGGGGGCATTGCAAGCTCTACCACAGACATCATGTGGTGGTATCAGGCGGTGTCTGCCCTTCAGCTCCTGATAAATATTTAGGTGGGGATTTGCTGCAGAAGATTAAGCTGATTTCAGGCCACTGGCCAGCAGCTTTTCCTGATGTTCCTCCAGGAATTCCTGCTCAGTTTCCATGCATTCCCTCTGCCTCAGATCCAGGCAGACGGTTTTCCTCCCTCTTGCTCACAGGACTCTGAGATCTGAGGGGCATCATGAAATATGTTCTGTATCCTACAGAGCTCCACTCCAGCAAACTGTTCAAGTCTGAAGAACAGATGAACTGGATTTGGAGTTGAAACAGACTCTGGAAAGCACCAAGTGGCCTGACAAGCACCTCTTGCATCATAAATGCATGCTGAAAGTACAGGATTTTTTTTTTTTTCCTAAGCAGATATTGTGTCTCCTCTCTCTGATTCTGCACATTTTGCTGGCATTCACAGATGGGAAGAACAGTGGTCACCATGGATGTGAAGGGTTTTTTTTCCAGAACTGAGAGAGGGATGTGATGATTTTTTTTGTAAATTACTGAACTCTGATAGTAAAATGACATAATAAAACTGTGCCCGGATTCCCAGAGTGGCATGTAAAAAAACTGGCACTGCAAGGAGATGACATGCTAGACAGAGTAATGTTTGGAGTCTTCGTTTTGATGAATGTATTTCATCAAACATTATGGATACATAAAAAAATCATCAAGTGGACTAAAAATACTCCGTGAACAAAGAGCCATAGAAAATAACGGGGGTTTGGTGTTTCCCTTTGTTTACTCCAAGAGAAATTGGAAGTCTTCCATGTGTTTGGATTAGTGAAAGCAGAGAACCCCTAGTCTTGACTTACCAGTGGTTTCCAGCTGCGGTCCATGGACCTCTCCGCTGGGTGTGGGAAAGATCCTTGCTGGTCCATTGTTAGTCAGCTGAGATTCATAACACAGATGCCTCCAACCCCACTAATGCAATTTTACAGCTGCCAAGACGAAGAGGGCTGGAAATCACAAGGTCCAGATGCTCAGCTGGTGCGGGCTGATAGTGCTCCATCCCTACGTCAGCAGACTTGGCTGCGTCTCCTGGGCTGCATCAGGAAAGATCTCATCGCTTGCCTTCTTGCAGTTCTTTGTGCTCAGGGCTGCTCAGCACGACGTGTTTCATCGAGGAGCCGCATCTGCCAGGCAGACAAGTCTTCACTGCACAGCTATGGAGGCGTCTGAGGTCAGTGTGACCCGAGGAATGGTCAGTAAATCAGGGGATCGAGTTGCCAGTCCTTATTCCTATAGCACCAGTGAAGTCCATGGCTTTGTGCACATTTCAGTTTTCATGGGTTGAAAAGGTGGAGGCACAAAGCCAGATGCTCTGCCTTTTCTTTTTTTTATTTTTGTTGTACAAAATGTCTGTGGGAGAGGGAAGCTGGAGGGTGTTTGAGGATTTCTCCCTTAGGCTACCCCCGAAACACAAACTAAACAAATGAACAACCTTGCTCTGAACCAGCCAGACTGCAGTGCCTCTGGCACATTGCATCATCAGTTCTGCCATGGGGCTTCCACCATGCAAAAATGGATTTTAGTGAAATAATGTTTTGGGAGAACTTTATCTTTTCCCAGAAAGTTTCTTTCTGGTAAAGAAAATCCCTTCTTGTGGATATTCTACAGAGCCCACTGTAGGCAGTTAATAAATGCAGGTGGTGAATTCTGTGTTGTTTGTGGAAGAAAATTATTCCTCAAAAATGTGGAATTTGGGAAGATCATAGTCTGATTCATCTGCTCTGAATCAGCACCTGCAGCCCTTTAATCCCCTTCGACTGGCCAAAGGAAATTGGTCTCCTAATCATTAACTTAGCATGACACAACCCACAGGTATTGGTACACCAGGGACTCACCAAACTGGCTACTGCCCCCAGGAAGATGTAGAAATTATGTAGGATGACTGGAACTTCAGGACCTAATTGAACCAAAAGGGCTGCCCAGCCCTGGCACAGCTGCCCAGGGCAGCGGTGGAGTCTCCATCCCCAAAGGGATATAAAAGCCACGTGGATGTGGCTCCTGGGTTTAGTGGTTTAGTGATGGCCTTGGCAGTGCTGGGGAATTGTTGGACTCTACCATCTTAGGAGGCTTTTTCAAGCTAAATTATCCCATAATTTTCTGATTCTGTCAGAAGATCCATGAAGGCTGCCCCGCTCAGACACCTCCCCTACTCACCAACTCGAAGCTGTCTCATAAATGAGACAGGCCCCAGGCATCCAAGGCTCTATCCCATCTCACAGGCAGCTCTCAGCAGACTCACCAGAGCCCAACTTTTAGGGCAACTTCTCATCCTACCATTTGCCTTTCCATGGGATTTGATGAGAATGGTGCCTCTGGCTCATTTCTGCATTCCCTGTAGGTGAAGGTCCTGCTTTCTTCTCGCACTGCAAACCGTGACTACTCATCAATTTTGCAGCTTGTCATTGCCAGCACACCATTCATTTGTGTGTCAGAGGAAGTATCCCCAACAAAAAAATCTGTATCCAAGCCAGCACTTGGTGCTGGTTCCTCTGAAAGGGAGTTGTCATATTTGTATCCAGACAGAGCAGAAAATGCCATGCTGCCAAAAAAAAAAAGCAGCTCCAGCTTGCAATTCCTTTTGCATACAAAGCTTTGGCGCATTGCTAAACAAAAATTACAACTTGTAGGTGGGCAAAGTTGGTTAAAGCTGATTCTGGTTTGGTTTAGGCTTAAAAAAATAACATAAAGCAGCATAGAGAAGAAGAGCCAGTAGTAAAGGGAGGCAGGGTAAGCATCTCTCATCACCCTGAGAGCTCCCCATGGGAGCAGGAACCTTTTTTGCCACAAACCCCCATGTCACCTAACACAGAACCATCACTAGAAGGAGTTTTTCTCTGCTTTAAGGGGATATTAAGAGAAAAGTTGGGAGGGGGCAACTGTCTCTCTTCCAGTTCTGAGAAGGTCTTCTTTATCACACACTCAGGCTCCAGTGTCTTATAGTGCTTTTGATTCTTTCCTGAAGCCATACCAACAGCACAGCACTGCCACAAAATGACCCAAACTGTTTCCAGATCTATTCCCACAAGCCTCTAGAATAATTTCTCAGGAAGGACTGTGCTGTGAAGACCTTTCAGCCTACTTGGACAGAAGAAAGCAAGGAAGCCTGGGCATACAGCAAGTCAGCTGAACAACCATGATGATTTCCTCCTTAATTGGTGCTCCTTGCCCTGTGGAGCTCAGTTCATCAAACTGAGCTTCTCTTGTCAGGGTGGACAACTCATCCCCAGCTGATGGGAACAGTTACACCAACCAGATACAACAGGAATATTCTCAGTCTTTGATTTTCAGTCCAAGCTGGTGTCAGCGTATAAATAATGAAATCTGCACTCAGATTTAATTATTGCTAATTAAGTGAGACTGTGCAATAAGTCTACCTTGCCAGGTCCTTATCTAAGAGCAGGGTTTGCATGCCCTGATGTTGGCCAGATGTTTTCTGCCGTGCATTAAAGAAAATAAATAGTCAAATACTTCTCCATCAACTGAAAGTGCATGTTTTGTCCACATCTGTTGAAAAGATTAATGAGTACTCTTGAACTTGTTTTACAGCAACTCAGATTTGTAAATGACAAACATTCCTCTTTTTTACCCAAATATGTAACAAACTAAAAAAAAAAAAATACTGTTGAGTTTTTAGAATTTGCAAAACTAATCAGCATAAAAGAGGAAACCTAGATAAAAGTGAAATTTAACCTCAAAAGGGAACTTATAACAATCAAAAAGTTTTGTCCTAAGGTTTTCCAGGTTAATCTGTCATTTGATGTTTTCAGTGTTGCCCTTTGAAAAAATGCAGAAGTAGAGCAGGACCATAGAACACTGCTCCAGCTGGGAGGACAGTGGGATAATGTGTGTATCATTTCCCTTCATCACCCTGCTCCACCTCTCAGCCAGGGCACCAGTCACCCACACTTGGATTCCAGAACTTTTTTTTGACTTCAACCCTCTGTCACCAAACCCTTTCCAGCAAACAAAACTGTTCCTGCTGGGCTTGCTGGTGTCCCAGAGCTGACCCACCCTCCAAGGGCATTGCCCTGGGCTGTTTAGTTGTCCTCGAGTTCCTCTCGGCACTGACTCCCAGTGGACCTCAGTCAGATGAAGATGGAGCAAGAACGAACCACTGAGGAGGAGCAGCTGTTAGTTATTTAAATTTTCATATGATTTGTCATTTTTGGCCCATGAAATTGTTGCCCATTTAGCTGTGAGGTCTCTGAGTCTTCTTTCAGTCTCTTAAGCCTTTCTGTAATTCTGTGAGTCTATGATCATAGCCCAGGCAGGGAGCAAGCAGTCACACTAAATATGGACATCTCCCACCCCTGTGTTTGGATACAGAGGGAAGTAAAGACTCCTGGAATTAAGTCCAAGCTAGTGGAGAATAATCTGGTGATAATCAACAGTAACTTCAGGAAGGCAGACCAGAAGCTGGAGGCACTTTGCAAATGTGAGGCTAAATTAGGAACTGTGACTTTGTGACCGAATCAGACAGAATCTGTCTCTCATTTTGATACATCTGCCTGGCTGGGTCTTTTTTTAGGGTCTTTGTCTTACTCTTTTAAGAAGGCACCATGGATGTGAGTCAGCTGGGAGCAGAGCCTAAATGCCTGCCTCAAACCCTCAACGTGCTGCTGAATGCTGAGAAGAAGCTGAGTAACCCTGGAAAATAAGAATGTGGAATTGGGGGTACTTAGATCTGTTCCAGACTCATCAGGTGAGCCTGGGCGAGAATCATCCATCTGCATGGTACAAGTTAGTCACCCTCAGATTGCTTTAACCATCCATGAAGAGCTATACAGACATAGGAGAGGATGATGCATCTCCTCCTAAACCGGGTTATCATCAGTCTGTCAGGAGAATTTTCCTCTGGAGGCACCAGCTCCTCATTTTTCACTCTAATGGAAGGTCACAGTAACTGGCTTAGAGTGAGACATCTCATTTTAGATTTCTGCAAGTTAAGGGAGATGAATACCCCCGTGTATCCTCTCCTCGCTGCCATATCTGTAAAATGAGAACAATGTAAAATGAGATTAATGGCTCTGTGCAACTCAGGGAACCTTCAGCAGTGAGTGGTTGAAGGCACTAAGAGACCCTCATGGGACAACACGAAGATGTCACCCCAGCTCTCATCAGTAGCTTTGCAAATCAAGATACCCAGGACTGCAGTGAGCAGGAGTCTTCAAGTCCTCCTCTAATTATGTCCTTGATTTAGGAGATTGCTCAGTTTGCCCTTGTTGGGACATCAGCCCTTGAACTGGTGGAGAACAACTGCAGCAGCCCATCTGCCCCTTCAGCAGTCTTCTCACCAATCCTATTGCTGACAGAGGTTTCTGCAGTGCTTTTGGTGTGTTATTTGGTGAATTCTGACTGGGAAGGGGAGCTGGCAGGACCTGCTGAGGGTTTAGCTGAGTTGCAGTGGGATGAGGAGGCAGCAGCCCTGCTCTTGGGCAGACATCTCGCTTCAGCTGCCCTCAGACTGAGTGTAGGCTTAGATTGGATATTAGGAGAAGATTCTGTACTGTGAGGGTGGTGAGGCCCTGGCACAGGTTGCTCAGAGAACTTTTGGCTGCCCCATCCCTGGAAGCGTTCAAGGTCAGGCTGGACAGAGTTGGAGCAACCTGGAAGGTGTCCCTGCCCATGGCAAGGGGTGGAACTGGATGGTGTTTCAGGTCCCTTCCAACCCAAACCACCCTGTGATTCTCTGCCCACAGTAACCTGCAAGGTGATTTCAGCAATGTGTTCCCCTGCAGGATGCAGCTGCAAGCTTTCTGACTTCAGAGTGGTTGTTGTTTATACTGTTGTCAATACAGAGAGGCAGGGATGGTGTGGATGAAGCCCAAGGGAAACCCTCTGCTAATATCCCAGCCTGAAATGACAGGAAGGTCACAGCTAGTTCCCTGCATCTGCCAGAGTCAACCCCCCTTTCCCATCCCTCCCCCTGCTCTGGGGACAGACACACCACCAATGCCAGAGTCAAGCTCGTCCCAGGGTTCATCAAAATGCTTCTGAAGAACAAATTTTCTGCTGCAAGGAGCCAGATTGCACAAACAGGCAGATGTTTTACCAGCAAACGTCCCAAGGAAGACTGAAATCCCAAGACACGTGTTTTTTTTTTTCGTAGCTCGCATCTCAACCGCTGTCAGGATGCTCAGATCACTCACTGGAGGCAAAATATATAGAAACAACCAGCAGAGACAATAAGAGGTGGAAATTTCCAAACCATGCCTTCCCTCATGGTGAGAGATGAGGTTTGCTTACAGGGTGCAGCAGGGCTCTCAAATCCCACCAGAGACTGGGGCCTTGATGTCTACAGAGACAAGGAAATCTGAGAACAGGTAGATAAAATATTGCCATCCAGAAGAGAAAAGGACCTTGCTGCACTCCTGCATCTGATTTGTGTCAGATGGTGGGGACAGCCCACCTCTTCCATCCAAGGTGGCCACAACCAGTTGTGTCCCTGTTGGATAATCCTCTTTTACTTCTACAATGCATCCTTCAACCAACAGCCCAGGTTTTCTTTGCTCAGAGGGAGTTCAAGGACACATTTCAATGCATTTACACTGAACCATCTCTTCCTTGGCACCTCCCACCCCAGGAATCATCTGTCAATAAGTCTCTGTAATGAGTTGATTTTTCCCACCATCTGCATGGATTATGTGCAAGTGGAGTGCAGTTGTGTCACACAGATGTAGACCCATGGACCTCTCACAACAGAGGTTTTTTCTTTTCCAGCACGAGCCAGAAAGTACTACTGTACAGTCCCCTTTCAGCCCTCCTTTTCCCCAAGTGCATTTAGGACACAGCTCCTTATTTAGGGCTGGGGTTTTCCTGTGCAAGGCCAGCAGTTGGAGTTCAGTGACCCTTGTGGGTCCCTTTTAATTCAGGATATTCTATGATTCCGCAGTCTTTCTCCTGCAGAAGTTCTCCACTTCTGCTCTCTCCAAGGGTTTCGTAGTTCTTCAACTCCTGTGCATTTCTTTTTTGCAGCTGGTGCTCCCACCCCTCCAGAAAAACCCTTCCCATGGCTTCAGGCAGCAGAAATTGAAAAAAAAAAAAAAAAAAATATTTTATTCAGCCTCTGAAGGGACTGGCAAAAAATTGTGTCTGACAAAGATGGCTTCATAAACAGGGTCAGGGACCAGTTGTACCCAAGGAGCTGGCCCTGGAGCAGGTTCATTTTGGCAGATTTGAGCTGCCATCCCGGCTCTGTGGGCCTGATGCAAAGGGCTGTGTGAGACCTCGGTGAGTCACCCTTGGTATATTCAGTCACCCACGATCTAATCTCCTGAAACCATTGCCCAAACAAAACTAGTTTTCATTTCGCTTCATGTAACACAATTCATTAACGTCCCCAGACCACATGTTGGCTGAGGAATCAGCTCCCCTGGATTTTGGAATGGTCCTTGGATGGCAGTCCAGGGCCTGTCTGTCAACCTGTTGTCTTTCCAAACAAGAATGGGATAGGCAGCCCAGCCAAGCAATCAAGTGCCCAGTTAGTGGGGCGAGACTGCCTGGAGCCTGACATGAAATATGCTTGGGAGGAGTCCGGAGCTTGAAGCCAAGGCTGGTTAGGGAGTAAAAAGGTCCTATTTTGGGTGCTCTTGCTGAACATTCCACTAGAAGGAATTTCCTCCTTGTAAGAAGGAACGTGAAATGGTCAGACACCATTAAAGTGACAATTTTATATTTTGATTTTTTGTGCCACCTATATATAACCAGAAATCTGCATGGCACGTCAGGTGGTGAGGAATGACCTAAGGATGACTCTCAACCACATCATCCTTGTGCATTTTCCTGCTTAAGAAAGCAGGGTCTAACATCCTTGACAGGCTGGGATGGAGCTTTTTGTTCTTCTTTTTTGTACCTGTTACCAGAACTTCCTTAGAGGTTTTCATATATAAAATGTAAAGTGGAAAAAGAGAAAGAGAGAAAGAAAAGGAAAGGAGAGAGAGAAAAAAAAGAAAAAAAAAAAAAGAAGGAAGGAAAAATTAAGGGGGAAAGGCAAGGAAAAAGGCAGAAAAGAAGGAATGAAAGAAGAAAAGAAAGAAGAAGGAAGGAGAAAGAGAGAGAAAGAAAGAGAGAAAGAAAGAGAGAAAGGAAAGAAAGGAAAGGAAGAAGGAAGAAAGGAAGAAAGGAAGAAAGAAAGAAAGGAAGAAAGGAAGAAAGAAAGGAAGAAAGAAAGGAAGAAAGAAAGGAAGAAAGAAAGGAAGAAAGAAAGGAAGAAAGGAAGAAAGGAAGAAAGGAAGAAAGGAAGGAAGGAAGAAAGAAAGAAAGAAAGAAAGAAAGAAAGAAAGAAAGAAAGAAAGAAAGAAAGAAAGAAAGAAAGAAAGAAAGAAAGAAAGAAAGAAAGAAAGAAAGAAAGAAAGAAAGAAAGAAAGAAAGAAAGAAAGAAAGAAAGAAAGAAAGAAAGAAAGAAAGAAAGGTTCATTAGTTTTTTCTGAAAGTTAAAATGTGTGTGGTTTAGATTTCACACACCAGCTTTAGCAGCATCACACCAGAGTAGCTAAGTAACCATGAGACCTTTGCAAAACCCTTGCTATTTCACTTTTTATGATAAGTAAAATAAGACCAGTCTGGGAGCTTCTTGCCCCAAAGCAGGTCAGGTTCATACTTTCCCCAGTATTAGTCTTCCATAGACTGAAGATGTGTGAGAAAACATTAAAAATTAGACTATTTGGTCAGTAATAGGCAGGTTTCTGTCTCTGCTTAGTTTATTAGTGGAGATGCATCACCAGCACGGTGTGAGACTTTCTGAGTTGCTCTATGAAAGCTAAAAAAAAAAAATCATCCCTTTTTGTCAATAAACTGGTTTGTGAAGTGAAGTTTGAGTTACCAGCTCAGCCATCGACTGAGCACAGATGGTTTCCCTAATCCTCTGCCTTCCCAGTCCACACCAACAAAGTGAAGGCAATGGAACTTTTCTTCTTCCTTTAGCCTCTGGATATCTCAGGCTTTTAATACAAGCAGCACCACAGTCAGAAGTGCCATGTCCTGCCAAATCTCCCCTGTGCTACGCAGGTCGGGTTTGGTTTATGGTACCTTTCCATTTGCAGTTCCCTGTGGGAGCCCTTCCACAGCTCTGGGATGGATATAATTGGCTTTTCTTATTTGGTGATCAGTAAAAGCCCTGAGATTTGCCTCTTTTTTGGACTTTATCATTCACTTTCATCAACCTGTTCCCTCCCTGTGTTCGTACTGGCCTTTGCTGAAACTTTCAGCCAAATCATTCCCCAAGTGTGGAAAACCTTTGTAGAATCACCTTTTTTACCTCTCTTGGCTGTCCAGCTGCTCCAGGTCCTCACTCCTTCTCTTTTCTCATGTGGAGCCAAAGAAGCTTTTGCTCCTTGTTCCTCATCCTCTGGAAGATCTGATTCCCCTGACACCTCACGCTATTCAACCTGGGTTCCTGTGGCATTTGCTGGAATTCCAGATTTCTAGAGATAAGGACCAGAAAACAAAAACAAAAACAAAACAAAACAAAACAAAACAAAAAAAAACCCACACAAAACACACACACACACACACAAAAACCCCCCACACCAGAAAACCTTGTCTTGCATGTCCATGATTTCAAAATAAACCATGTATTAACCACTGACTGCTCCACGAGTCTGTAAAGAGCCAGACTTGCCCACCTAACCAGGCACAGAGAACTTTTCCATGTCTTTTTATAACTTTCTACTCTGCAATTCAGCGTCGCTGCTTAATACATTCAAAATTGCACCTTCCCCCCCCCCCCCCCCCCCCCCCGACAGAAGAAAAGGCTAAATGGTCAGATCCCATTCTGCTACCCACTTTGAATAGGAAATTGCTCCTCAAGCAGCCTCCTCCGTGCAATCAGGGCTGAAAGGAAGAGGCACACTCCCTGAGGGTCTGTCACGTGGAGAAATGAAGCCCCACGCAGGAATAGCTTTCCTGTCTCGCCAGGATTCGGGGAGCAGGTTGATCTCTGGCAACCACACAAGGTTAATGGAGGATTGCAGAGGTAGAAGAGTAGCAAAGCAGCTTCAAGGGGTGTTTTTTCTCTGGGGATCCAGTGTCCCTGACTCCCTGATGGAGCCAGATGGGTTGGTGATCACCCAAGCAACTCCACATCCACTCCTGTGCTGTGTGCAGGTATCCAAGGTTTTGGCCCTGTTTCCCATGGATGTTGTTCATCCCTCCTCTAAACTGCTTGACATCCTGACTGACACAGATATTTATTCTGTAAATACCCTCATGGCAGTCCATGCCTCTATGCCAGAGGCTGAAGGCTCTCCAAAAACATGGATGTCCTCAATGCTGGCTTGAAGAAAGAGACCATCAGAGTTGCTTCAGGATGCTCAAGTCATTTTTCATTGTAACAGAACTGCTTTTATTACACCATAAATTAATACACTGTTGTTAAAACAGTGATGCTCCATCCCGCAGCCCAGCCCTGGGCTCAGAGCCAGTAATCCCATCCCCAGGATTTGGGGTACTTCTCAACACAACTCAAATGGAGGAATGGGCAACCAACAGAGACAAGTGGACTCACTGTTGCTGGAAGTACTCAGAAATGCATGGATGTGGCATTTGGGGACACAGGTTAGTGGTGGACCTGGCAGTGCTGGGGGAATGGTTGGATTTGATGATCTCAGAGGGCTTTTCCAACCTCAGTGATTCTGTGGTTCTGTGTAGTCAGACACACAGTGCATCTGGGGTTCTGCCACGGGCAGAAGACTTATAACTGTTGTCATCAGAGATCCCAGTCTCTTATTGATCTGCTGAAACATCCCAGAAATTGTCCCATTTTTTTCTATGTGAATTGTCATTTTTGAACACTTCCACTCTTTTAGTAGCACTCTGCAGGTCCTGAAAAACTGAGCTTACAAAAAAAAACAGCTGAAAACAGACTAGTGACAATTCAGTGTGTGGGTTGTGGGACTGACTACGGTGTGATGCTCTTTGCAGGTTCTTTGGCTTCTTTGGTCATGTTTGTTGAATCCCAGGCACTGTTTGTGAACAAGGAGAGTTCAAGAAACGTCCACCAAAGAGATCAGATAAGAGGTTTATTGAACAACATACTGCTCAGTGCAAGAAGTAAATCAAATAACAATGCAATAAAACTATGCTGTGGCCAATGCATACACCATTGTGGCATGAGATGTGTGTGTGAGTACAAAATAACGAGTGAAAAGAAATTTATACTTAAATGCAAAAAGAAAAAGCATTTCCAGGGATGGTTGCAGGTAATTCATAAACCATGGCACAAAATCCTATCTTTGGGGGTTTTGTTTGCCTTGTCAGAAGCAAATTATGTGGTGGATAGTTTATTATAGAAACAGAGAATCACAGAATGGTTTGGGTTGGAAGGGAACTTAAGGACCATCTTGTTCCAACCTCCTGCCATGGGCAGGGACACCTTCCACTAGCCCAGGTTGCTCCAAGCCCTGTCCAACCTGGCCTTGGACACTTCCAGGGATCCAGGGGCAGCCACAGCTTCTCTGCCCAACCTGTGCCAGGGCCTCCCCACCCTCATAGCCAAGAATTTCTTCCTAACATCCAATCCAAACCTACCCACCCTCCTTTAGCCACCCCAGTTGATTCAGCCAAGCAAAAGGACAGCTCTGCACACAAGTTCCTCATCCATCACAGGGTGTGTGCTGCTGTTGGGAACAGAAGGATTGTGGCAGCTTGTATTCACACCCATCCCTGTGTCTCACAGAGTTTGACCCAAGGAGAGAGAGAATATTCAGGCACCTTCAACAGAACTGTCACCTTTGCAGCACTGCTGTGAATCCCCACACTCTGGAGATTCCCAGGAAAGTGCTATCTGTGGTGGAAAAACCACCCTGTGCACACTCAGCTGCTCTGCCTTTGTCAGGCAAGCAGTAATCCCCACTTCTCTCCATGACACCACCAAAAAAAAAAAAAAAAAACCAAAACAAAACCAACCAAACAAACAAAAAAAAAACCCACAAAAACAAAAACAAGCACACAAACCAAAACAAAAAACCAAACCAAACCAAACAAAACCCAAACAACCCAAAAAACCAAACACCTCACGCTGACTCTTGGGTATCACAGTTTGTGATACCCAGCCTGGCCACCCTGGGCAGAGGATTGTCCCAGTTGTTGGGTGGGTCGTGGGTCACAGGAGCCCTACGTGCTGGGGCCAGATGGGAGAGTGGGTCTGGCTTCCGTGGGAAGGCTGTTCCTCACATCCTCCCTCATTTTCCGTGTCCCCATGAGTTAGGGTGAGTTTCCAGGCTGGCCTGGGAAGGGTGGAGGGGAAGTCAGAGCTGTTCCTTGTCCCCACGGGACAGCACTGCAGGTATTAAAGTTAGTTTGGTCTTTGCCTTTAAATCCAGATGGCTTTAGGATTTAATTAGCAAGTTGCTTGTGATTTCCCCCCCCCCCCCATCTGAAAACCAAATCTGTAACAGTCTAACAGGGAATGCATGCAGCATGAAATTTATAAAGTCCTGGAGTGCAACCAGCGGCACAAATGGAAGTGGTGACCAGGAAAACCCTTCAAACGAAAACCAAACAAGCTGTGACAAAGCTGATTTTTGCACAAAGAATGTCAGGGTTCACTGCAGGCCCAGTTCTAGGAAAGGATTGCAACGGGAACCCCTTCTGGCTCAGCAAAAGGGAAACAGCCAATGAAAAATGTCTTTCAGCAGACAGAAGTGGGATGGTTTTGTGGGGAGATGCACCGTTAGGGAAAAGCCAGATTGACTTCAACTCTAGGTTGAACCAGCTCCTAATGATCACACAAAGAACATCCCAGGCAGAAAAATCTCACAAGTTTTAGTAGGAAATAACTTTTTATTTCATTTTGGAACATTTTGGCAAAGGCAGGCAAGACTTGCATTTGAACACCTCTTTTGAATGTTTTTCTCTACAGCCAAGGTGCTCTGGTGGCCTTTTGCTTTCCAGAACATCCCTCTGTTTCTTTGCCCAGAAAAGGGGAAGACTTTCTGCCCTTGAGCTGGAAGGACATCACAGGACGTGCAGTCTGACTGTGAGGCCAGAAAACATCACAGAAGTGCAGTGAGATGTACCTGAACAAAGGCTCCTGGGAGGACCTGGAGCAGTTTCTGTGGATGCAGAAGAGTACTGAAGCCACCAAACCAAAATTATTCACAATGATTCAAAGTGTTTTGGTACAGAATACTTCTAAGACTGTATTACCCCAGAAAAAAAAGCAACCTCAGGATGATACTCAGCTCCTCCTTTCTATTTTGCATAAGCAGAGAAAACATAGTGATGGCAGAGCCAGGAAAACCACAGCAATTTTAGCCCATCCACAAGCACTTCCCTTTGAAAAATAAAAGCTGCCTTGAAGCTGAATGCTCAGAATTCAAAGAATCCAGGCCAAATTCAGATCACTAAGGATGATAAGGGATTTCTCTGAAAATTGGAAACACCAGTCTGTTGACATTCTTATGTGTATTCAAGGCTAGCAGATGTAAGGGGGAAGGTTACCTCTGGTGATATTTCCAAAAAAAAAAAAAAAATTACTCCTGAAAACATAACCCTGGCCTTATTCTGGGAATTGCTACATATTTCTTGAAAAATATACAAGAAATCGTGTATTTGCCTCTCAGGCTGGGGGAGGACACAGCGTGCGGACAAAGCAGTTTTGAAGTGGTTCACTGTGTCTGCCTGTAATTGCAGCAGGGTTTGGGGCTCGATGGTTTCTTTATTATTATTATTATTATTATTATTATTATTATTATTATTATTATTATTATTATTATTATTTAACCATTAATGATGCTATTGTGTGTTTCGGGAACTATTGACTGTAAACAGATGTGGGCTTATCAGTGCTCCAGCAATGCCTTGCACTGTTTTCCCTAGAAAACCAAGGGCTTGTGCTTCTGCTTGGTGAGTAACAGAGTGGTTTTTACTTTTCAGTTGGAAAACTTACAGGTAGAAGTTTGTTCTGAGGTGACAGAGGAAGGTTTTTGGGTCACGGAGCCCCCAGGACCCCCACACTTTCAGAAAAGCAGGATGAGATTTGCTCACCCTGAATGAAACCTGCTTCTCCCCACAGCTGCCCCCAAAAACATGTGGTAAATGCTGGAGGAAAACCAAGAGGGGTGCTGGAGTAGAAATGCTGCCACTCCAAGTGGCTGAGGTATCTCACTGAAAACCATCCCTGCACATTTTGTTGTAGACACACAAAACTTTGCCCACCTTGGCTTCCAGAGGACTCTTCAGCTGGGCTTGCCTCCCTTTCAGCACCATTGAGAGTTTGCAAAGGGGCTGGCTTAGAGGACAGGGGGGCAAAGAGGAGTTTTTCTGAAGTGTCTTCCAGAGTCTAAATAGCAAATGAAGTCTTCTGAAAACCTGGCTTTGATGGTAGGTGACAAGAGCTGTAGAAAAACCAAACCTGTGATGCTGAATAATAAAACATACAGAGAGAAAAGAGCTGATCTCTCACTGACATTCTCCCCCTGCGCTGCAAAATTGCTCTCGGTGACACATTTTCCAGAATCCATTTCCATGTTAGACAAAGGCTCGTGCTTTCAATCTACATGAGGGAGGAGGATGAGAGCAGAGACAGCATCTTGCATCTCGGGCAAAAGGCTTCCAAATCGGCACACCCTGAGCTAAGACAAGGACAGGCAGTTGTTTTTCCTTCGCCCACTTGCTTGCAAAGTCCAAGCTGTGAGTTCACACTGCTGGGCACAGCTTGGGGGTCCACCACAGGACGGTGGTGGTGGTGGTGGGATATTTGGCAAAGTGGTGGCAGAAGTGCAGGCAGTGGCCACAGGGCACAGTAAAAGCGAGATTTGTACTTTTTCTTTTAGGTCAACTGGTGCAGCTAAAAAAACAAACACACAACCCCCTCCCCCCTCCATGTTTATGGCAAACAGTCTTTTTTCCAAGTCCTGAAAGCATCTTTATCATTAAACCTTCCAGTAATAGCTGAGGCTGGGGGAAGATGTTATCTCTTCCATGAGACTCAGCCTGAGGAAATAAGATTCTTTGTTTAGGACTTACTAATCTGAGCTCCTTCCAACCACAGTCCCTGTACCATCCACTTATTAAATTTTGTTATCAAACCTATTGGGGCAGAAATCCCCAAGTACATTTTTTTGCAATTACTCCTGTTGGGTCAAGATCTTCCCAAAAGAGGCATCGATCCTGAACTCCAGAGAGCCAGACTCCCCATGCTCAGTTCCTTAATGTACCTGCTGTAGCTGCTTATATTTGTGTCAGAGAGACAGGGAACGCTGCTACCTTCCTTGCTGGACCAGCTTCTCCTCGGTAAAAGGGCAGAGCAACATCAACCCTACAAATGAAACTGGTTTTCAGGGGTGTAAATAGGACTGGGACTTGCTCCAGGTGCAAGGCACTGGACAATCTGACACAGGGAGCAGAGCCAGGGACATCCATTCCCTTTTTTCCTCCGTGTGTGTTTCTCCTTGCTTTGACTCCTTGATATCGGTGCTGGTTTGTGCCATAAGGCATAAAAAGTGGAGGATTAAAAGCTGGGATCAGGTGCTTTGGAGAGAATTCCTTTGCAATAGAGCAAATTATTCTCTTCATGGCAGTCAGGGAGAGATTCACCCCCTGCATCTGAAAGTGCTTCTTAATCTAAATGGAGATCAAAACCACGTTCTTACATTAGCAGAGAAAAGACACTGACCGTTCCCATTAACTCTCTGAAGGTGCATAATTAGGGTCTGGAGTTTGAACAAGAGCTTTTGAGTGAGAACTAAGGCAGGAGTTCAAGAGGAGTTTTGAAGGGCTGTGGCAAACAACCCCCTCATCCCCCAGGTCCTGCAACCCAGCCTGAATGATGTGGCCGAAAGCTCTTCCACCAGGAAAACAAATGACTGGACTGAGTCCAAGAGCCAGCAGAGGAAGTCCTTTCTCTGCTGTCAGCTGGGGGTTAGGCTAGATGTGACGTTCCTTCTGGTGGCTAAAGGCTGTTAAAACTGACTGTGTGTTTGGGGTGAACAGTCACACACTCCCTGTGCCACCAGTCAAGCTGATGAGGGGTGAGCCGTGCACCTCCCGAAATTGTTCAGCCACACCATGGAGCGAGTGATCCTCGTGCTGCAGTGCCCCATCCTCCACAGGGGCATGAGCAGCACCAGAGTCCCACCAGCTTTTATTCTGGGGTAGAGAATGGGTGGGAGGAACTTCCTCCCCCTAAGCACATACACAGTGTCAGTGGGTTATTAATAGGGACTCCAGGGCTCCAGAGTAACAGCAGATTCTGTAATAAACTTATCAGCTGCCTTCAGGCTGTTGTCTACAAATCCCAGAGGGGAAGATGGGCTCTGGATTGCCATGCAGCCCGTGAAAAGTAATTAAGAAATCAGAACTGTTGTCAGCAAGCTGAAGTTTGCTATTTGGGAATCTGCTACTCAGCAGAAAGCACTGAGGTACCTGCAAACCTAGAAAAGCGTTGAGAACTTACCAAAAAAATGAATTTACAAAAATTAGAGCTTACAAAAAAAAAAAAGAATTACCTAAATAAGCATAACCCTCTGTTGAACTTTCAGTTCTTAAGCAGAATACTGCAGAGAATATGCATTTCGTCCTCCCAGAGCACCACAGCCCCCCTGGGACAGCTGCACTCCTGCATCCCCTGCCATCGATGGACAAGCTCTGATTTTTACCCTCCGTCACCTTCTGTGTAAAACACCAAGCACTTTGTTTTTCCCCTCCTTGGTGTGAAAAATTCCCAGCAGAAATGACAGGGCTGGGATTCAGATGGGTGTTGCTGTTGTTGAGGGTTTTTTTCAGCATTGTTTACAGCCTGTGCTGATTTTCACTGGCTACCTGCTACCAGATGTGTGTGTCTGCTCCTCGCTGTCTCTTTACCTTGTAACTGAAAATGTCACCCCCTTTCAGGCAGAATTATTTTTCTTGCTCCCTGTGAATCAGACATTTCGCTGCTGGGACAGTGGAAATGTTCTGCTGACACCAGCCATAAGTTTCCTTCACTCAGGCAGACCTGAGGTGTCTGTAAGGTATTTTAAAACAATCCCCATTCATCTCCAGATGGAAATTGCTTTCATTTGACCTGCAGTCAAGAGACCACCCCAAAAGAGGCAGAGACCTCAGATGAGGAACCACCTTAAAGATCACAGAATCATGGAATGGGCTGGGTTGGAAGGGACCTTTAAAGGTCATCCAGTCCAACCCCACCCTGTAATGAGCAGGGACACCTTCCACTGGACCAAGTTGCTCCAAAACCAATCCAACCTGGCCTTGAACACTTCCAGGAATGGGGCAGCCACAGCTTCTCTGGGAAATTTGTGCCAGGGCCTCACCACATCTCATCTAACCCTGCCCTCTGGCAGTGGGAAGCCATTCCCACTTGTTCCTCCATTCCCTTGTCAGCAAGTCCCTCCCCAGCTCACTTTGAGCCCCTTTAGGTACGTGGGGACAGAAAAGTGAGAAGCTTGTGAGGAGAACAAAACTGCACATGCTGGAGTGACAAATCCAAATGGCTGAGCCTCCCCTGGCAAGCGAGGGAAGGTGCTGCACAAGCCAGCTCCTCTGGAAGCAGCTGGAATGAGAGATCATTCCCCAGCACTGAATTCCTGTGGTGGGTGAATTTTTGAGAACTAATAGTCTGCTCATGTAAAACAAAAGCAAGAACAAAACAAAACTGCATGTAAAAAGATGGATCATTGTTCTTTGTGCCCAGGTGATTCTTTTTGGGGCAGGACACAAATTAATTAATTTCCTTTGGGGGAAAAGAGATTTTGGTTAAAGATGAAGCCAATCTTCCTAAGTATTTTCTTCCAACAGTAAATTTTATATCTCTGTATCAAACATTTCCCATGCAATGTGTGAGGTTCCTCTCGAAAGTGATTCTCCATCTTTTCCACAGCCCTGGTGTGATAAGTTTTATCACCACTGATAAATAAATTCTGCCAAGCAGTGGGCTTTAGACCTGCTCCCCAGCTGCCCACACCACAAATTCATTACTTTGATCCCTGGATGGTTTGGTTGATTCCAGTTCTCTCCGCAGCAAAACCTGGTTTGGTGAGAATTTCACTGCAAGGATCTCTCCCAGCAGGCAACAGGATTGAGAATTGATTTGGGGCTCATCTTCCTCCCTCTGCACAGTTTTCCAACACCACTGCTTTTCTTTGCATCCTGAATGTCCCTGGGGACTCTCCAGTGGCAACGACCCAGGTATGAAATGTTGTCCCCTCGCTTGGAATTAGTGAAAAATCCCCCCAAAAAACTCAGTGGTGTGGAGGTGGCCTGGCCAGGATGGGGCTAACACAAAGTGCAGACATATTCTGGTGCATCACTTCACCTCAGGGTTCAGGGTTGCTCCTTGGACCTCTTTGATTTACCAGCACAGACACATCCCTTGAGGTCCTGCTTTTTCCACATGAACGTTAGTGGGAAGAGAATCAAATCCCTACATTTTCAGTCTGAACATGTCTTTTTGATCAGGTGGTCTCGCTTGTTTTCTCACAATAAAAATAGAGGATAAAAATGAGAGAAAACAGCCCCAAATCTGCCTTCTTATCTTTTTTTTCCCCTCAGTGATTTCAATATAAAATGCTCAAGAATAAGTCTGTCTATGTGTCATTTTCAGTTACATTTTGCATTTTTCTTTTTTCACAAAGAGAAGGGTTAGTTGTCTTTTTTTAAGAGAATATGTATTAAATCAGTACATTTTTCACCACTTGGAAAGAAAAAAAAGATATTTGGAAAAGGCAAAAAATCATGGGTTGTTCTTTCCCCCGCTTAACTCGTCTGGGGAAGAGGATCAAGGGGCAATGTCAGGTTTTTGTGTTGAACACCAAGTTTCCACCAGCACAGGTTTAAAAATCCTGCTGCCTTGGGTGGCTGAGTGACGCTGGGTCTATGCTGGGCACACTCCAGGCTCTGTTCCCATTTCAGCCATACTTTCCCAAACCCAACCCAACACACTCCCATCCCAGATGACTCTCTCCAGGGCCATTTTTCCCTCCTCTCTGACCCTTGCTGCCCCAGGAACCAACTCTTTGATCTGTTTGTCATTTTTCTCCTTTCCTTGTTGCATCTTCTCGGGACAGAGTAAGGGGACAAACTGCTGCTTGGACTTGTGATCCTTTTGCCAAAATGGGGAAGGGTTTAAAGCTACTTTAAGCCATCCTGGCATGGACTGGGGGGCTGTGGGCTCCCCTTTGACTGAGAGTGGGTGTAACCCAGAAGCTCCAGAGTGACAGGATCTAAAGTGACCCCCATCCCACTGTTGCACAGCCACAAATCCAACTCACTGATGTGCAGTGAATGGAATATCTGGGATCACTTTTAGGATGGTACCTGTCCCACCTGCCTCCTTTGGGATGGGATGAGGTCAGCCCTCTCCTGATTTTCTTCATTTTCTGGGATGCAGCAGCCAGGCAGGACAACGAGAGCCCTATCCATGACCCAGACATGCCAAAGGGAGCCAGCTGGCCCGGTGGGCAGCATTCATCATCCCTTTTTGAGCAGATTTTCCCTGTCTGCAGGCAGGGATGTGCAGGATGGCATCCTCCCAGGGCTGAGCTCAGTGCCTTCCCTACAGCTGGATCACTGGTATGAAACAGCACCTTTCTTTTCTCTCTCTGTCCTACAGAGCAGATCCTTCCCTCTCCCCATCCCTGCTTTCTGGTCCATCATCCAGCTCTGAGCATGATGGAGGATTTCTCTCAGGAAGGACTGTTATCCACCCTTGTGTGAGGCTCTAGGTTTGGAAACTTATTTGAGGGTTATAACAGAGCTAATCTGGAAAGTACAACTGTTTAAAAAAGCAAATTGCCTTTGTTCTGCCAAAATCCTTTTTTACTTGGACGGGGAGAGAAATCCTCCATTATGTTCAGGGCTGGATGATCTTTACCCCATCCAAGTAAAAAGTTTGAAATGATTGCCTCTTGAACAGATCTCTGGGAGCCTCAGACATTGTGACAAAACTTTTGCAGGGCTCTGTGAAGTCCCCAGACCTGTGGAAGGCCAGATGTTCAGTAATTATAACAACATCCCACAGACATATGAATCAGAATAGCTCCAGTGAGGATACCACTCATCTGCTAAATGAACAAATAAAATTAAGGCTATTTTAGTGGTATTGATTTGCAGTAGCCAGGGAGCTTCTGTTCACTGCTCTAGAAAATAAAAGAAAATAATAGAAAATAATAGAAAACTTGCATCCCTGTAGAGTAAGGAAACTGAGGAATAAAGCACTATGAGCATCTCTCTTCCTTTGAAACCTCTTTTTTCCTCAGGAAATAAGGCTGCACAATCACACTGTGCATTTTATCTGCCTTCCTGTGTCAGTCCTAAAGCAATTCTAGCCCTTTTTAGAGTGTTAAACAAATTTGACAAGCAATGTAAAGCCTGAAAGATATCATGGCATATTAAAGATAAAATTTACATAAAAATACTATGTGGGAATGGTTCCCAGTGCCTCTGTGACATGACTAAGGGAGTCTGCAGCTTGTTTCACTTCAGATATTCTCCACTCAAAAGAGCTGGACAATATCTGGGCTCCCTCTTTGTATCCCTCCTCCCTCTGAGCAAGATGCCCTCCAACCACATGTCCAGGATTGCTCTTTAAGGAAGAAAGAGCTTTTATTTTCTGCTGATCCTTTTCAGCCCAAAATGGCAAAATGCTCCAGACACTGTAATGTGAGCTAAAGGCTAAGAAAAATTAAAGCATAAGCAGGGGAAGAGTGTGGCTTTTATCTTTGCCTGGTTATTCATGCTGATGTCTTTCTCAGCACTTCTCTCCCACTTGTCTGGCAAATTAAAAACATAAGGAGATAAAATAAAAGGTTTCATTTCCAAAAGTTGCCTTTTTTTTTTTTTTTTTTAATATTATGAATGGTTTTCAAGCCCTTTCTGTTCTGCTGGGGATGGGACTCCTGCAGTCAGGCTTTCTTCCAGGCATGGAAGGACTTCAAACACTCAAGAGCTGCGCTAAACATTTGCCACACGATGCAGAAAATCAATAATACCGTTTTGGAGAATTCCCAAAGCAGAACAATTCTGGTCGGCATGCACAGTCCTTGCACCTCTGCTTTGCTTCTGGGTAAACTGAGGTGCAGAAGCAGCCTGTGAATTTGTCACAGAATAAACCAATACTCTTGAAATGGTAGGTGCAGCTGCCCTGATGGATGGTGTAACCTTTATCAGAGCTGAGACCTAGGGCTTCCTTCCCTTTCCTGCTTGGAGATGCCATGGAACGAACTGTGAGGCATCTGACAGCGAGCCACGAAACTTCCAGCCGAAATGTGATCAGCCGGTGCTGAGCACCTGCTTGCCCACAGGTGGCAATTGCTGCCTCAGTAGTAAAGGAAGAACAAACGCAGATTTCACACATCATTAGAAGACTCAGAGCCTGTTTTTAAGCTGCAAGGCACACATCGTGTTCACACCTTTTTTTTTTTTTTTTTCCTCCCCAAACAGCATTACCTTATCTGTACTGCCTTTGGGGGCAGATGGAATCCCCTGAAACGGCGCCGTCCAGGAAAGCACCAGCACGGGGCAAAAATCACACCGAGGTGCCCTGGAAGGTGGGCCAGGGCTGCAGGCTGTGCCTGGGACTGTCTGGGGACATCAGATATGTGTCATCCACCCACTGCTGAACCAGCTCTTTGCACGGTGCAGGAATGCACAGACATGGATGAGCCGTGGAACAAATCCTGGCTGTCCACAGTGATGCATGGAAGCCTTCAGCCTGCGCTGGGCTCTTCAACAACGAGCTTTTTATTACCTCCAACTTCGGCCCCAAGACCTCTGCTGTGAAAACACGGTCAGCCCAAAGTCACAAAGGCAGGATTTGTCATTTAGGGTTGATGATGGGCTGGCAGGGAGTAGAACTTGTCCTGGGAATTTTATATATCTCATTTCTGCCTCTGGAGACTACTGAAGCAAGAGAGGATAAAGCAAAGCAAAACCACATCTTGTCTTTATTTTCTCATGGTGCACAATAGAGGAGGAATAACACAAACACCAGTAAATCCAATGTCTCTTCTGGGAGAAAATCCTGTTGCATTTGGAAGAGGCTGTTGACAGATAACTGGAAGCGTTGAAAGCGTCATTTTGTTCGAGCTGCCTCTTGCTATTTATAATCATGGACATGCTGGAGTTGGAGGCAGATTAAATGGGAGGCACAGAAGTGACAACTGGAGTTTTAAAGCAAACCAAAGTGCATTTAACACGGGGATGGGTTGTTCCTCGTGCTCTGCTTTAACTGCCCCTGAGAGCTTCTCTGCAGCGAGGCAGAGCGACCTTTGGTGCCAGATTTGGGGTTGGCTTTCTTTACTGCATCCCGCCTGGCCAGTGGAGTTGGACAAAGCATTATCAAGTGTGAAATGAGCAGAAAAGCCCCCCTCGGATATCTGTCAGCAGCAGGCTAAAAATACAGCAAACTGGGCCACTGTACTGCTGTACCATGCAACCCAAAACCCTCCAAATGCCAGAAGTTATTCTTTGCCCTCTGTTGCAGAGGAACTCGTGGGAGGAACGTGCAATAACCCCTCACAATCTTTATGGTCCGTGAAACATTCTCTGGGACCACTGGGACCACTTTAGGCCATCGCCTCTCCCCCAGGGTCTGTGCATAAGTGCAAAAAATAAACTCATTTTCAAGCTGCTCTGCCCAAATTCTGCTGCCACTTCCAGGGCTGCAGCTCTGCCTGATGAGTCCCTGCTCATGGCAGGACCTGGCAGCACATGGAGAACGTTTTAACAGGGGGCATGGATGACACAAAGGATTTTTGGGGCTTGATTATGGCCCTGCTAATCACCCAGGGCCAGAAGAGCCTTTCCAGCCTGGCAAATGACCATTTTTTATGCCAATGTGTTATGGAGCATTTATTTATAAAGTTTTCTGGGGGATTAAAGGGTATTTTTTTCCTTTCTCAGGCAGTGGAGCAGAGTGGGCAGAGCATTGCACAAGAGACTCATTTCTATTTCCAGCTCTGACAGTGGCACAAAATACATGAGTGGGGCAATTCACTTCACCTGCTGTTAAATGAGATAATGAATCTTGCTTTATTTACTTTAAAAAATGTTTTGAGATCCACTGATTAAAAAACCCACAACAGGACAACATGAAAACCCAAAAGCATTATGAAAGCAAGTTGCTTTAAAGCATTCTGAGCATGAATGTTCCTCAAAGGCAGAAAGAAAGAGCGAAAGAGTCAGTTATGGCTTTAAACAACACCTAAATGGCATCTCTAACTTTTCTCCAGCTTTCTTTACTCAGACCTTCTCTAAATTTCTGCTTTTCCCACAGAAAACTCCCAAGGCGTGACTTCAGCCTCGAGCAGACATATTTATTTGAAACTAGGGACAAGAACGACTCTGACTTTTGGAAAAGCAAACACAAGGCTTTTGCGAAGAATCAAACAAAAAAAAATTAAGTGAAAAGTGATCTCTCTCCACTTTTCTGATGATGGAAAGGGGTGCTGCAGGCAGGAGGTGAAGCAAAGCTTTGAAAGAGCCTTGGTGGATCCCGTTTCTGCATGTTCAGGTGACAGCAAACCCAGGATGGGCTGAACTTTGGGCAATTCTGCCGGCTCAGACTGTGATGGGAGTGGGAGGGGCAGCTCAGGGTGTTCTCACAGGAACTCCAGGCAGCAAGGGACCTCAGGCTGGGAAGTCTTGTCTCAGGTTTGACATCCCACCACATCTTCCAGACCCTGTGAAGCCAGCAGGCTGCACATCAGCCTCAGCTGCCTCAGCCCAGGCAGGACAGGTACAAAGTGATGTGATGCATCCATCCACTTGCTTGCAAAACAGCAGATATGGAAGAACTGAAGCAATGAAGCACCTTGACCTATTTGGATTTTTTTTTTTTTGCCCCCTCCTTATTTTTCTCCTTTAGAAATCCACCCAGAAGGCTGTGCCTTAGCCCACAGCAGTAAAGAGGCCCCTGCCCAGCAGGAAAGGCTGAACTTGAACCTCTGTGCAAGCAGTGAAACGTGAAAGTGCAGATCCCATCATGTGTCAGCGTGGACTTGCATGAACCTATTACCTGCTTGCTCTGGAATGATGAAACACAGCTTTCAAATCGTTTTCCTGCGGGATTTGTCCTTTATTTATCCATTTCAGAGTTTACCCCAAATGGATAATGACAGTCTATAATGCTTTTGCTTAAACAAAATTTAACATAACAACTTGCTGAGCCCATGCATAGCTCAGGGACTGTTTTGGGGGCATTTTTGCTGCCTGGCCATTTCCCCATCTTGTTGTGAAAGGTTAAGCTGCTGAAGGGACAGTTGTGGTGGCTGATGGAAGGGACAAAGAGCTTTGGATGCAGTGTCAAAGCTTTCACAGCACCGTTGATCAAAGCTATTTCAGGGGTATTCATTATCAGCATATCTGAATAATTAGCCTCGTTTTCCAGAAGAAACAGCCACTAACTACAGCTTGGTTCTTTGTGCCACTTAGCCATTTTCCCAGCTTTTTAATGTAACCAGTGGCTGACCCTTCAGGGGGCTGCTCAGAGCTGTTGCAGCCCAGACAATTGGATCAAATCTCACTGCTTTTGGACTCTTCTGGAAGTGCTACGTGGGTGAACTTCTCCAGAACGGATTCCAGTGTGAATAACATGTCCTGGTGCTCAGCTGCTCCGTGGTTTTGGTTCCAACATTCACTCCTAAGCTCCTCAGGGACCTGAACCTGATTTATTCGTAGCTCATCTTTGCGACTGCTAATGGAAATGGTTGCCAGGCTTATTAGTATCAAGAAAATTGCTTGAAAACAGAGGAAAGCAAGTCTTGGTCATGGTACTCTCTTCCATGGGTCCCACCTTATGGAGAATGTGAGACTTCTGTTTGCCTTCCAGCTGGAAGCCCAGCAGGAGCTCTGGCCTCTCCTTGTCCACTGCACAGTGAGCAGGAAGATTCTCGCTTCCAACTTGGGTCTGGCTTTACTAAAAAAAGAGCTCATGAGAGGTACTGCAACTCCCACCTGTGTTTTAAATGGTTTCAGCTGAAAGAGGGCAGGGTTAGATGGGTATTGGGAGGCAATTCTTCCCTGTGAGGGCAGTAGTGCCCTGGCACAGGTTGCCCAGAGGAGCTGTGGCTGCCCCTGGATCCCTGGAAGTGTCCAAGGCCAGGTTGGACGGGGCTTGGAACAACCTGGGCTAGTGGAAGGTGTCTCTGTCCATGGCATGGGGGTGGAACTGGATGATTTTTAGGTTCCCTTCTGACCCAAACCATTCTGTGGTTCTCTGACTCTATAAGCAGGTTACTGCACACTCCACTGAATTCCTTCTGGTGTGTGCCCTTTAAAGAGCTGCTTGAAGAATTGGCTGACACAGGTGAAGTTAAAAGTCAACAACCCACCTTCTAGACACGTGGCTTTTGCCACAAGCCCTTTAGATCTTTTCAGCCCTCCTGGTCTTTCAAGTTTTTAGCAAAAACCTCATTTTAATGTGTAACTATTATGCTGGCTGGCAGCTTGACGTGGCTCTGCATTGCTCATGTGCCCTTTTTCCTACAGTTTTTTCTGTCTCAAACTGATTAAGAGATGTTGCTTTTTTGAAGGCACTCAGCCTTGACATTGGGCCCTCTGTGACCTAACACCTTTCACACCTTCATTCTCATCTCCTGTGTGCTGAGACTCTCAACATTACACACAAGGCAGGTTTTTTTTTTTTTTTTTTCCTGCAAATGGAATACATTTCCCATGTATTTGGCTATTTAATAGTTATTGGTCGACATTGAAGTGCTCAAATAAGACAGACCTCAGTTGTTCTCTGCTGGACTGTGACACTCCCTGCCCTCCATCTCATCAGCCTCTGGGAAATGGCCCTATTTCAGCTGATGTTAACAGGCATAATTGTATAGTTCAGTATCAACAACACTCCCAATTTCAGAGCAGGCTTAGCCTGTGAGATTATTAGTAAAAGGCACAGACAGGCTTTGCAGTGGATTAGGCACAGCTCTGTCCTTGGAGAGCAGAGCCAGGAGGGTTATCTCAAATCTGCTCAGGAAAGGATGCTCAGATAAGAAACGGGGTTACATCCCTTTGGACTAAGCTGAGCACAAGATTCCTAAAATGCTCAGGATTATACCCTTATCTTATTTGTCTTTGGGGGCACTTTGCATAACTTGAAGTCAGCAAATATATAGTTTACTTTGCTTAATGGCTCATTAGCATAACAAAACCTGTTTTCAGTTGTATTAGAGCCATTGGCTGATACCCCACTGAAGTCTGAGAAATGCTGCGATTTTTGGACAGGTTTAACATAACTGAAAACCTTTGCAAGGCTGTGGTTCAGTCACTTGCTTAAGTGCACTCTGCTAAAGCAGACCTTGATTAGAATTCCTTCCCCTCCCAGCACGGTGATCTCAGTTACTCCGTCACCTCGACATCCTTGATAAATGGATATAAATGACAAATGCTAATAAATTCCTGTGCCATTCACACAGGTCAAGAAAACAAGCAAACAATAAGATTAGGACAACTGAATCAGATACTGTTTGCACAATAATTAAAGTCTTGAAACATAACCCCTCTCTGCTTTTAATAATGAATGTTTGTAAATCACTGTTGCCACAGGAGATCATTCAGGCTTGTAACTTCCAGCCTAATTTTAGTAATGAGTGCTTTTTCAGGCCAACACTGTTCTTTAGATTTAAGGTTAGCAGTTTAATATGCACATAAAAAATAAGTGCATCACCTCTAATATCTCCCCGGTGGCCAGGTTTCACTTTGCAATGACTGAATCATTATGGATAATTAATATTGGCATGATTACAGTTTGCCAAATTAAACTGTGGGCCCAGGGAGTAATAACAAATCCACAGAACTTCTTTGCAAGTGAGAGGGATGTGTAAAATCTTGGTGGCTTGCTGCTAAGTGCTGCAGTCTGTCTGCCTCCAGATCACATAATTTTGGTGAGCTTTAGTAGATGAGTGGTGTTGAAATCCCTCATGCTGGTCCATGCCAAAGCCACCACTTCAGCACAGGAATTAATCCCTCCCTGGCAAGTGCAGGCTGCCAGCAGTGCCCTCAGGGTGCCAGATCCTGGGTGAAGCTTCCCCATCATCTCTGGTAGATTCAGATGTCCTCTGCAGGGTTATTCTTCTATTAAAAAAAAAACAAAAAACAAAAAACAAAAACAAAAAAAAAAAAAAAAAAAAAAAAAAAAAACAAAAAAACAAAAAAACCAAAAAAACCCAAAAACAAAAACAAAAAAACCCCCCCCACACACAAAAAACCAACAACAACAACAACAACAACAAACCACAAAAAAAAAAACACACAAAAAAACCCCCCACAAAACACAAAAAAACCCACAAACAAACAAACCTAAGCTAAATAAATTTAACATTTAATTTTTAATATTTAGTGTTTCTCAATGACTATTTTGTTCTATTCTATTTGTCAGAGGCACTGGCAACAAGGTGTAGCGGCAATACCAGACAAGAAATAGTCAGGCATTTGGTGGAGTTGCCATCCCTGGAACTGCTCAAAAAACGTGTGGATTTGCCACTTGAGGGCATGGCTTAGTGGTGGAGGGGCTGGGGCTGATGGAGTTGGACTTGATGATCTCGAGGTCTTTTCCAACCTTAACGATTCTATGATTCTGTGATTCCATTATTTGATTCTGAGCAAAAGCCTTTGCAGCAACCTGGGCCTCAGTTCCCACTGGGACGCCTCTGCCCCCAGTTTCTGAACTGGGAGGAATCTCTGAACACAATTTAGGGTGTTGGCACTCCAGAGGTGCTTCTCCCACGCTCAGCCTTGTACTCTCTGGTGGTCACATTCCCAAACCACACCAACCGTGTCCCCACCATTCCTGAAGCGGTGAGGGATCATTCAAATCGTGTTTATCCTTTCACCATCTCTCTTGGATTTCAGCTCCACGTACTGATCTCTACCAAGACGTGCAGTTTATTTATAGCTTGCGAGGGACTAAACGGTGCAAGGCAGACTGAACCAAAAGAAGCAGCTTGTTCTCACTTTTTGTTCTCCAGCCTTTTGTTTGCTGCACAATCAAACGTGTTTCTGCAGCTCTTTTGAATTTTCCACGCTGTTAACTGCCCACAATTGTATTTTCTGAGTGAGTCTTGTAATTTCTCCATAAAAATCTCTGCTATAACTCCTTTTACATGTACATTTTTTTTTCACCTCACAGAAAGCATCCTAAATTGTACAAAACTGGGAGGTCAAGTTTAAGAGAGACGCTGTGACTGTTCTCACCTTGTCCTGCACCAGCAAAGCAAGAAGCTGGTCCCATCTCCCCCCTCCTCCCTCTCTTTAGCTATCCCACTGAAAGCACAGAATTAAGTTTTGTGGGTTTTTTTCGTACCCTCTGCCTTTCCCTGTCTCTCTCTGTCCATGCTATGAGCTGAGATGAGTTGCTGAGATTTCTGGGTGCTTTCAGAGTGCTTTTTTTTTTTTTTTTTTTAACTCCTCCTATTCTTAAAAGCCTCATTGCCACTGCAGAAACCCAGACCCTCACATTTTATTTTCCCTTGCCTTCCCTTTCCCTCCCACCCCTCCACCTCACTCCACTCTGCTTTCAGTAGGCTCTAAATACAAAATCTTCTGCCACCAGCACTAAAATGCTCTCCCTGGACAGCTCTGGGGTGAAACTTAAAGCCCTTGGGGGAATGTGCTTCATTTTTGTGTGTGTTCTGACTTAATGCTGGGAAACTTTTCAGCCTGACCCATGTCTGGAAGGAGTTTGACCCAACAGAAGTGTTTGGGTGCAGTTACTCAATCAGCTGCTTATTCCCGGTGCTGCTGCAAGTTCTATCAGTGTCAGCACAGCAGGGCTGGGGATGGGTGATTATGCAAAAAATAATAAAAAATCCAGAATTACCAAACTGTAATCACAGTAACAAGTGCTACCAGCATCTGGTTCATTGATCACTACCTTATTAACCACTCTGATTAGTGTGAGCTGGAGAAACCCCCCCTAAATGCAGGCATCATTTTGGTGGTTCCATATCGGAACCACGCGGCCTTGTGAATAAAAGAAAAAGGCAGTATGTCACTCCTGCATCATTGGCCAGGTTTAGAGATGTATCATAAAAAAATGGACTAAGAAACCTTTTTTTTTTAATCACTGGCATGTTTGGAAGCTTTCCTCTACTGTTAGGTGTCACAGAATCCCAGAATCATGGAATGGTTTGGGTTGGAAGGGACCATAAAGACCATCCTGTTCCACCCCCTGCCATGGGCAGGGACACCTTCCACTAGCCCAGGTTGCTCCAAGCCCCATCCAACCTGGTCTTGGACACTTCCAGGGATCCAGGGGCAGCCACAGCTTCTCTGGGCAACCTGTGCCAGGGCCTCAGAACCTTCACAGTAAAGAACGTCTTCCTAATATCCAACCTAAACCAACTCTCTGTCAGTCTGAATCCATTCCCCTTGTCCTGTCACTCCATGCTCTTGTAAAAAGTCCCTCTCCAAATACACAGAGATATATCTGCTGCAACTGCAAACTGGGTGACACATCCCAGGAACGAGCTGCACTTTGTCCCGGGAATATTTCATGTTTCCAAAGTGTGATGCGGATGCCGAAGTTCTTGGTCTCAGTGAATTCCAGTTCCTCTTCTGCCTTCTTTTTTTTTAGTTTCACAAAAAAAAAAAATATTATTTTGTTTGATGCAATCTACTGTAAATCAATCAATCCAAAGTGATTTTTTTTTTCTTTATAATGCATATACCCATAAATAGATATAGGTATGTACATAAATCTTCCTTATGTGCTTTGGCGGGTTTTTCAACATGCTGATGGAGAACAGGAATGATTCTTACTGAATTCAGGTTCTGCCAAGTTTTTGTGATGTTTCCTGGATTAGAAGTGGATGTAGGTCTGTCACTCCTGACAAACTCCCTCTGAATAGCTCTCATGTATCCCAGACACAAAATTTTCAATAACCGTGGAGAAACATGTGCAAAACCAAACTGAAAATACTTCAAACATCTTTAAATTGTTTGTGGATCAAAAAAGATTTCAGGCAACTCAGGTTACTTCATCTCTTTAAAAATCCAGAGAGTTTTTCTCCTTTATGCATTGCATTCCTTTTTCCCTGCTGGGCAGCTGATGTATATGATTTGTGTATCTGGGTTAAGTTGGTTTATCTGAGAATTTTAGGGGGAATCAAAGGGCAAAATGTGTTCTGACGCTTAATTTTACAAGGACATTTGTTCTGCCAAACAATTAATTCTTTAAATTCTTCCAAATGGGAAATCATGCTTTCTGGCCCATCAGCAGACTTGTTATTTCTGACCATAGAGTACGAAAAATAACAGCCCTTTTTTTGCAGATCTGAGTCCGGGTGACACCTACAATTTACAGTGCTGGTAAACACAAATGGAATGAACACCAGGTGAGGTTTTCCAAAGGGCCTGGGAATCGGATCTGCTTTGGAAAAGCCTGCTGACCAAGGATCTGTTTAAGGGACACGCCTGGCACACTGTCCTGAACACTTTTCCTCACCAGAGGAGCAGTATTGGACTCAGCAGTTCCACACGTCTGGGTAAGCGCTGGCAGGATTCACCCCTCCTTAAATTCCTGAGTTTTACAGAGCTGTCTGGACATGTAGGAACAAGCTCTAACTATAGCTGACTTTATTTATGTTGCTCGTGCCAATCAAAACACTAAAGAACTTGGGACATTAGCACCCTGTTATCTCTTTGTCTGTACATATTGCAATCAGTACAAAAGAGGAATTAACTCTTTCCCCCTTTCTTTACCCTCCTTTTTCTTCATTTTCTTACAATATTTTGCCTTTGCAACTCATTCTTTTCAGTCTTTAGCTTGTATCATTTTAGTTTTGGCTCTTAGAATTATCATAGGATTGAAATACCTTCCTTTTTGCCCCTTCAGCCTCTCAAAGAAATACTGAAAAAACGGAGGCACAGGTGATAAAAGAAACAATCTCTCCATGAAGGTGTTCCAGAGTCATCTGGGCATGTCCATGAGTAATCAGACCTGGTGAAATCTGCTTTGAGCAGAGTATTAGACTAGGCAACCTCTGGAGGCCCCTCCCAACCTAAAATTCGATGCCATGGGTCCATGAAATTCCAGCTGAACTACGTTTCCCACAGTGGTCAATATGAATATATTGGCCAGAAATCTCCATTCCCAGCAGAGTGAGTGGGACCTAAGAAGTGGAGTCACATGAGAGTGGCACACATTTTAAATCCTTGTTCACCTTGAGCTATCTGAGGTCCCTTCACAGAAAGGCGGCAGAATTTGGGGGCCAGGATGACCAGCCCACATCTTGGAGCTGAAAACTGCCCTTGTGTCACCCATAACCTTCCCCAGTCCTATGTCCTCTCCTCTCTGAATTAACAGCAGAGCTCATCACAAGCCACAGACGTTCTGTAGATCAAAGTTACCAGGATTTCTGGTGCCAAAATCAGTCTTAGCCACGACCACATCATGAGATGACCTTCCCATCGTCTCTCTTGGCTCCTCTTTTTGGCTACTATCCAAGTTAAAAGTGCAATAAAAGTTAAATAAGAATATCCCAAACCCTGAGAGATCATAGAACGTGGAAATGTTAATTTCCAGTAGCTTCACAGCAATATGATTACACACAATTTAAGAGTGTTATGTTGTATTAGAATGATTCAAGTGAGGAAAAAATGTTGCCATGAATTTGATTGATTTTTATTTACAGCCTGGTGCATTCCCATCTCTGCAGGGCATTTTTTTCCTTTCCACAGCAGTGTGGATCCCTGACAAATGTCCCTTGTGTGCTGCTGTCACTCATCCACTCTCCTGCATCACCCAGCTGATTATCCCTTCCGTGGCCTAAAATTTTACTTTTGGCCTCGTTGAACTGGACTTTATTTCTTCCAGATAATTTTTCCAATCCTTCAAGACAGTTTTGGATTTCAATCTTGCCCTTCTGCCTGTTCCCATGGATTGCAAATGGGACCAGTCTGCTGAATTGCAAAATCATTAATAAAAATTGATGACTGGTACCCATCCTATGGAGATTTATGCTTTTGGTTCTTAATACAGCATTGTGGTCTGATATTTCCCAGACAATAGTTACTAATACTTTGCTGTTTTCCAGTCAAATGCCAGTACAATAAATAGCAGCATTATCTAACCCTTAGTTCTCAAAATTGCTTAGGACACCATTTAGTAAAGTCATGTCCAGACCTTAAGTCAGAATATTTAACATCTATGCATTTTTTTCCCTATCCTCCAGGCCTACTGCTTTGTCAAAAAAATGAAATTAAAATTCTTCAACACATGTTGTCCTTAAAAAAAAAAAAAAAAAAAGAAAAAAAAAAAAAAGTTTTGGCAGTTATTCATCCCTCTGTTGTCTTCTTCACGCTTACAGAACGAGGATTTATTTCAACATTATTCTGAAAACCAAAACGATGCCAACTCACTGGATCACCCATCCTTCTTTCCAAAGACTGTATTAGTCTTTCTCCACCTCTTCCCCACCCCAAGTTCTCAAAGGTCATTACCATATCTCTTTGGGTTTTTCCAGCTGTCTCCCAAAACATACACAGGAGAATGTTGTCAAGCCCAGATCCTTTGAAACACCTTCCTGATCAGTTTTTTTTTTCTCCCATTATAGCCTAACTTCTTGTTCCTTTTCAGTAATATTAATTCTAACAAGTAGGTTTCTTACAACTTTCTTAAGCCATTTTCCACTTTGGAATAATCTGTAAGTCTTCCTTTAACAGGAATTCCTTAAGGCATTGCCAGTTCTCCACAATTTTTCCCCCTAAAAAAAGGTATCACCTGGGCCTTAACCCCTTCTATTTGAGAAAATGAATTTTTCTGAAGACCTTCATCAATATCTTGCCTTTTTTTCCTAAGATGTATCCATACTGTTTTAGTCTTATCCTGACTGTCCTCTACCTTCATGTTCTCTGTCTTTCTATTCTATTAAGAGTCAAAACACCTCCTTGTCTCTTTGCTTAGGTGTTTTTTTGGGTGTTGTTGGGTTTGGTTGGTTTTTTTTTTAGTTGCCCATCAAAAATTACAGCTTATTAAAATCCAGAGTTTTAAGGATTCTTTATTTATCTGTAAGGGACTACTGCTGTAGTCTTCTTTCCAGACATGTCTGGATCAAGGAATTCCTTTCACAGTTGCTACCAATAGTTACCACTGTGACTAATTCAGCTGATTTTACAGCAGTGGATTCAAAGTTATAAAGTGAACCTCTCCCACTGAGAGCTGGAAGATGGTTGTGGCAATTGATGAAGATATCACAGAATCCCAGAATGGTTTGGCTTGGAAGGGACCTTAAAGCCCATCCAGTTCCAACCCCCTGCCATGGGCAGGGACACCTTCCACTAGCCCAGGTTGCTCCAAGCCCTGTCCAACCTGGCCTTGGACACTTCCAGGAATCCAGGGGCAGCCACAATTTCTTTGGGCAACCAGTGCCAGTGCCTCACTAGCAGTTTCTGCCTAGCAAAGTGTCACCACCTGTGAATTCTGATAAAATCTCGCAACTTTATGAGTTGATCTGAATGCATCTACCTGGAAAAAGCACTTTGAGTGGGGTGCCTGTAATGATTCATGGCCATTGCCAAGACTTAGAGGCAATAACACAACATAAATATCCAGCATAAATGAGCAAGCATTGGGCTGGTGAGATTGTTTAACATCATTTGGATACACACCCCAGAAATCTGAATGTGTATCAATCACGCCCTGGCATGTCCTGCCTTGGCTACAGGGCTCAATTCAATGACCATCACCAGGATTTGCCACTGCAGAGCAGCCAACCTTGTTTCTGGAGAGAAGCTCCAATTAAGCAAATCTCTCAGCTGTGTAGTTTTCCCTAATAGGAACATGCTGCTCTGAGCACATTGTTTGGAAGGAGAGAGCGCTGCTTTGGGAGAGCCAGCCCTGCAAGGAATCCACCCAAGCTGTCCAGCAGATACTTAGGAATTAAGTGTGTCATATGAGAAGGAAACAGCACATTTTCTGATCTTTGCCAGCCACACGGGGATCCATCTCTCTTGTGTTTCATGTCCTGAGATCATGACCACGATAAGAACTGACTTAAATCCCACAGACCTTGTTTTTTCCTTGTAAATTGGCTTAAGCTCATCTCCTAATCAGGTACTTGAACCATTTATGTTTCTTGGCTGAATTCCAGCCTGGGCTCATCTCTTAGGAAATTATTCCAGGTCATTGACCAGTCTGGTGATCCCAAACCAGTCATTATGGGAAAATGCAACACTTAGAGCCAGCAAAGGGAAGAGGACCAAGGCAGATTCCAGATAAGAGCTTTGGACCCTTGGTCTTGTGACAGATCTTGAAGTCTGCTTCCCAGAAGGGCTGTCCCACATCCTTCCCACCTCCTTCAGTTTGGCACATAGAGCTGAGCACCCACTCAGGGGGTCATGAGTCCTACAAGTACGATGGCAGGTCCATTCAGCTCGTAATATCCTGATTTATGGAGTGCCACAATGTTCTCTGGTTTATTTTCCACTGCTAACTTTCGTGGTGCTTGCTGTTATTATTTTTTTTTTTCCCTACTGAGCTTTGGGTTGCTTTATAGAAATCCTGGGTATTTTTGGAACTACCCCTCAGAACACCAAGACCTCATTTTTAGGTATCTTGTGTGAAAGCATCTAAATCCTGCAGTGCCTGAACTGACACCTGAAGGCATTGCTCCACCTGGGTGTATTACAGTGTTCTCAGCCCACTCAACTTCAGGTTTTCCAGCCTGCTGTAAAAAAAAAAAAAAACAAAAAAACAAACACAAATTTAGTTTTGCCTCCCTGAACCCAGGGGGATTTTATTAATATGAACCCAGTGAGATATTTTTAAATAATTAGACAATGCCTATGGAAGTACTCAAAAAACAATTATATGGACAATGAGCATGAAGGGATTCTTACACTAAACTCTGTCATGAGCTCCCTGCTTTATCGGTTTCATGTGTTTCGAGTTTCACTGCATCAACACAGGGAAAAGAAGATGAATTCAGGAAGAATTTCTCCACTGAAAGGATGGTTAAGCATTGAAATGAGCTACCCAGGGAGGTGGTGGTCACCATCCCTGGAAGTGTTCAAGAAATGACCAGGTCCGGTCCAACCTGGCCTTGAACACTTCCAGGGATGGGGCAGCCACAGCTTTTCTTGTTATATCTCTGTCTTTGGTGTCCTTACCAGCCCTTTTCCTCTCCTTTAGTGCATTTCTTGGCAATTTTGGCTGCAATTTGCTTCAGCAGCTAATCTGGAGCCAAGAGAATATTCAACCTCAGGTATTTGTAATTTGGTAGCTGTGGCACAGCCAACACTGTCAAGATGTGCAGGAAAATTCTGCAGGAAAACGCAGAATTTCTCATTAGCACAGTGCTGCACCCAACTGTTTCACAAAATAAGAAGTGGTAAGAGGTGGGTCACTGTTACACAAAGGGATTTTCACACATTTTCATGCTGAAAATACACGAGTGGGTGCTAAGAGCTCTCCTAAACAAATTCTTTTCCGAGCACTCCACAAGCTATTAACGTTCATGCTAATTTTACTCACATCCACCCTCTCTCCTGATCCCTAATTGCTCTCTTAAGGTTCTCCTGTTACATGGAACTACTTGAAATGAGGTGGCATCCCTGGATGGTGAGGACCTGAGCTCTGGTCTTTGCTGGCCCTGGGAGCTGGCAGTTAAACTCTTCATAAACAAATATAACCTAAGGCAAACATTTGCTTTCACACTTTCGCCAGCAAACAGGGCTTCAAAACGAGGGGAAGGAAAAACAAACCCCACAGCCGCCCCCTCAGCTTTCCATAGCTCCTGTGTTCATTTTTCATGCTTTATTTTCCCTCATCCTGGAAGGAAAGCAAGGCAGGAGAATGCATTAATCTCCAACCACAGTAATTTCCTGAATACCAGAGAACTGCTGTCAAAACCAAGGATTCACTCACTGCTGGAACATCTGTATCAGATTACTGCACTTCCCTTTTCACTTCTGCATCGTGGCCTGCAATCAGCCACTGCTCCAACCCAGAAGCTGTAAAAAAAAAAAAAAAATATCTGTGTTGGGTTCCTACTGTTCTTTAATGTGGCCTTAACTCATTTGTCTCTGCCTCCCTTTGCAGGTTGCTGTCCCTGCACCGTTTTCTCCAACTGACTGGAGAAATTGTTGATAACACGCACTTTTCTGGAAATGTACTTTTCTTCTTTTCCTCTCTGTATATTTTTATTCCAGTTCCCACTAAAAATGGTGATGATACTTTTAATAATGACTGATTCCTGGACTTGATTTAGCCCTTTACGCAGCTGACGCAAGCAGATTACTCATTGTCTTCTCCAAAGCAGCTTCCATGACTCTTTGGGGGTCATCTCTCTTGTTTAATTGACCCAGTAGATTTCAAGATCCCTAATAGCCAGGTACAGAAAGATTGGTTTGGATGGTATTTTCTGGGGCCACGGTGATCCAGGGAGTCTAACAGGGGAGACAGCAAATTTGGCTCCTTTCCCTGAAGGATCTTGGTTCGTACTTTTGTTTTTTTGCCTTTAACAGCAAGATATAGAATACATCTGAAATTTCTCTCTAGCCCCTTCCTTCCACTGGGAGATCTGATCCCATTTTTTGGGGTTTGGATCTACCACCTTCCTCCCTGGAAGGCCAGGAAATCGTATATGCTACAATTACCAGGTGGTTGCTTGAAAAGTTTCAGCTTCAGAAGTACCATGGTTAAAAGTTCCCCCAGCAGTGTTGTCCAAAGCCCCCTGGAGCAGCTCAGAAGAAGAGGAGGTGATTATCTCCCCCTCCCCTCAGCAGCCAGGTGTCTCAGCCATTGGTAGGGCTGCTGAACCTCCACAGGGTTTGGGAACCACGTGGAACATTTGCAAACCCCACCAAAGCTCATGTGCAGAAACAGGCTTTGTACCAGAGCGTGAAGTGAAGAAGTTTGGGAGCTGCAGCTCTGTAACATTTCCCATCTGAAGAGACATCCTTGGAGTGGAGATCTGGGAAGTCTGATTCAAGGCATCTCATTGAAGCTTTGCAAGGGCATCCTTGTTACATCCCGGGATGGGCATTCACCTGGAAAATACATTTGCATGTGGCCCGTGGCTCCTGAAGCAGCTGCTCTGGAGCCCCAGGAATGCTTTTGTCTATCACTGCCCATTCTCCCCCCTGGCTCTGCTTGTAAACAGAAATCCCTGCCCTCGAAGGCCAAGTTCACTTGTCACTGCAATGACAAAGCAGCACAGAGTCACTTGGGAACAGCTAATAAGAAGCTGATGCTGCCACCCCAATAACGGAGCCATGGCAGTAAGGTCGTTCCTTTGGCAAAATGTATCTTAGTGGGACTTCTCTGGCCCAGTTCAACCCCAAACCAGAGAGCTATCACCAATGTTATTTTGCTTTTATCAGCCAAGGCAACTCTGCTGTGGCCTCTAAATCAGAATGCATCCCTGCAGTCACTTCAGGACCAGAAAAACCTCACCTCCACGTGTCCTGCTAAAAGCAAACATCTGGCTAATGCCTTCACACGGCCACTGCTACACCTGTTGCTAAATTCATTACCCTTTTAGCTCTGTAGGTTGCACCAGGTTCAATATTAGGACCAGCAGCTAGAGACGTTATTCAAATACTTATCAAATTTGGAGATTTACACAGGTGCAACCTCTTGATTGGAAATAATATTCCCAGATTAGGAAACTGTGAGCATCGTTCCTGGGGACACTCCTTGGTGGTTTAACAGGGGGATCTGCAGAAGCCAGGCTGAACTATGTGATGAAGGAGATTGAGGGGAGACCTCCTTGCAGTCACAACTTTCTTCTGGGGGAGGAGGAGGGGCAGGCACTGATCTCTTCCCTGTGGGGATCAGTGACAGGACCCCAGGGAATGGCCTGAGGTTGTGTCAGGGGAGATTTAGCTTGGATATTAGAAAGAAATTCTTCCCCCAGAGGGTGGTTGGGCACTGCCCAGGCTCCCCAGGGCAGTGGGCACAGCCCCAAGGCTGCCAGAGCTCCAGGAGGGTTTGGACTCTCTCAGGGACAGCGTGGGATTGTTGGGGTGCCTGTGCAGGGCCAGGAGTTGGACTGCATGGTCCCTGTGGGTCCTTTCCAGCTCAGGATACTCTGTGATTCCATGAAGTCCTAGTTTAGTATCCATTTCAAAAAAACTTCTCCTCAGACTTTTATTTATGAGCAAAAGAGTCAGCTGTGAGAGGCAGACCCTCACAGATCAGAGGGGATTTGGTTCAGGGCTCCAACCACACCTGCCATTTGAGGCAGCTGATAGTCTGGATTTCAAACTGGCAGGAAAAAAAAATACAGTAATGGCAAATAAAGGCTGACATTTGGGTGAAGCGAAATTTCGCACAGAAATAAAACTGCCAACAGAAATATTTTTCTGCGATAACAGAGCAATTCTTTGTTGCAATTTTGACCTTTTGTACCATTTTTATTTATATATTTGGTTGTGCTGTGATTTATCTTTCATGCTGTTATTTATTTTATTCTATACATCAGGGACTGTTCTTTTTACATCACCATTAGCAATTGTTCTGCTAATTGCTAATTCTGTTGGTAATTTCTGAAGTAATTGGCCTTATGTTTTGCTCATTCCTCCCTGGGAAAAAAAAAAAAAAGTGTTTGGAAATGCTGATCTAAAATGTTCTGCTCGGTATTGGAGTGTTTTATTATATGGCTTTTAAGAGAGCAAAAGGCAAAAAAAGAACATCCCTGAGGAATGCTTCATTTTGAACACATCAACATTCCCACTGAAATAACAAACACGTCCCACCAGCCCTATAAACCACATTTATCTGCTTGTTCTATCTACCCATCCCACCTGCCTTGGCCTCCCAGAAAGCAGCGTGGCTCTCAGAGCTGTCCTTTGTGCTCACAAAAGGATCTGGCCTCTCTCCTTGGCTCCTGCCCGCTGGATTAGGCTGTGTCTGAGATAAGGGGTGGAGATTTGCTCCTCCTAAAATGCCCACAGCTCATATGTGTCGATAGGCACTGATTGCTGATGGCCCGAAAGGTGCTTGGCCACCTTTCTTTAATGCCCCTTTTTGGGCTGAGTTTGGAGGGGCTGCATTTAGGATCAGCCTCGTTCCTCCTCTTGCTGTGTCAGCTCTTGCATCCAGAAAGCCAAAATAACTTCTGCTCCTCGGTGTCTTCACTGTAAATCACAGCTGGGCTCTGTGAAAGCACCTGCCCTGCACCCAAGAGTGTGGTCAGGAAGGAGTTAATGAGCTTGCTAACCCTTTTCCCAAGGGAAGGGATTGAGATCCCACCTGCAGAGCTGCCTCCAGCTCTGGAGACCTCAGCACAAGGAAGATGTGGACTTGTTAGAGACCATGGAGATGCTGCCAGGGCTGGAACTCCTCTGTTCTAAAGCCAGGCTGGGAGAGCTCTGGGGGTTCCCCTGGAGAAAAGAAGGCTCTGAGGAGACCTGAGAGCCCCTGGCAGGGCCTAAAGGGGCTCCAGGAGAGCTGGAGAGGGACTGGGGACAAGGCATGGAGGGACAGGATGAGGAGAGATGGCTTCACACTGACAGAGGGCAGGGTTAGATGGGATAATGGGAAGAAGTTCTTCCCTGTGAGGGTGGGGAGGCCCTAGCACAGGTTGTCCAGAGAAGCTGTGGCTGCCCCTGGATCCCTGGAAGTGTCCAAGGCCAGGGTGGATGGGGCTTGGAGCAACCTGGGCTAGTGGAAGGTGTCCCTGCCCATAGCAGGGTGTTGGAACTCGGTGATCTTTAAGGTCCCTTCCCACCCAAACCAATCTGGGATTCTGTGATTATTTTTCCATATATTTGTGGTTTTTTTATTTTATTTTATTCAGTTGCTCCAAAATCAAATTAAAACCTGTAAGAGGAAGGTAATAAACTGCTCTCTGCATCAGCTGGCAACAAGCAAAGAAAGTTTAGACTAGACCACAGGAGATCTAACCAAGAGGGCAGGGATTCCACTGGAGGAGGGGAAAGCCACCATGAAAGGTGGTTTTGGAACAGAGAAATCCATTTGCAAGAAAGGGGCTTGGACCAGATCCTCACTGTCCTTGTCCTATCTGTTCTGGGGACAGCTGATGGCCACCAGCACTGCAGGAGGGGAGCAAACAGTTCAAAACCAAACCACACCCGAAGCAGCCACATTCACATGAAAAGGAGAAAACTGGGAGAAACAGTACATGGAGTTATGGCATTGATGTGATAGTGGCTGGGATGGTTTGGGGGAACAGGAAGGCAGATAGAAAGGGAAGGTAATACATGGCTGGGTAATTTTAGGTAGATACCAAAAGAGGATGCTTGAATTTTCTCCCCTCCCCATATCATTCAGTTAAAATAAGCTATTTCCTTATTCTTTTTGCCTCACTGATTAAGACATGAACGTTCAAAGTGTAGCCTGACTTTTCCTGGATTTCAAATAAAATTGCCACAATACAAAAAATACCATCAAAACATGCATTCATCACACAACCTTCACAAACCTCACTTACAACAACAAAAATAACTCACCCCAGCGAAGTCAATAAAAACATCGTAGAATCGTTCAGGTTAAAAAAAGAATATCACCACAATTCAGCAAAGGTGGGCAATTTTCACACACTCCACCCCTCACTCACAATTAAAATCAAAATCCCACGCAATTCTAATGCTCTGCAGCAATGTCCAGTCCAGGTTCTGCCCACTGCCTCTCCCAGTTACTGACCTGATCTCCAGTTTCTGAAGAGTCCCATGTTTGGGAACAAAGGATACAGCAGTTTAGGTTGGAGTCATCCCTTGCAATCCCTCTCAGCCTGTTTTTCAGTGTGCTTGAAGACCTGGGGTCAGCTGGACACAGGAGCCAGCAGAGCTGGACTTGACCTCAGAGGGACAAGCAGCGAAGACTGATCCTGGCTTCCCAGAGGATTTTTGGATGTTCTGACCAAGGCAAGGCAAACCCACCTTTACAAACACCTAAATATTATCATTTTGCCACTGTTCTGCATTGACTGTGAGCAGGATCCATTTTGCCCATCTCTGGATCTGGGAAATGCTGCAGGGAGATGCACCATGGCCAATCTTCCTTTGCAGAGCAAGGGAAGAATCACAGAATCGTGGAATGGTTTGGATTGGAAGGGACCTTAAAGATCATCCAGTTCCAGCCCCTTGCCACGGGCAGAGACACCTTCCACCCAGGGAACCCCTCTCCTTGTTATAAACCCTGGAGTGCATGCAAATGTTGATCTACCTAAGTCCTAGGATAACCTCTGTCCCAAAAGGATAAAGTATAAAAGAAGAGGGAGGAAAGAAATGTAAAGCATCAAGAGGGAAGGAGCTGTATCTCTTTCCAGCTCAAGCCCAGCAGATCATCAAGGTCCCAAGCACTCAGGGACATCTGTGTGCTTTTTACTTCAAATCCTTCAGTTCCTCCACGAAGACCCACCCCAACACTTTTATTTGGGTTTAAGTGCATCAGTGTAAACCTGTTCCTCATTAGTTTAAATTAACCATAATGGCCCTGATTTAAACACAAACAGGGAATAAGAGGAAAAGCAACGGTGGTGAAAGGACCATAATGAGCTGATGATGTTCTTCAGCTGAGCTGGGGTGACAGCACTGGAGGTGATCTCTCCCTGCCCTGGCTGGGACAGAAAAGGCTTCTGAGCAGCCTCAAGGGTTTTTTTAACCATGGCTGGGGCAGGTCCATCCATCCATCCCGAGCAGCTCATGGGGTGGCAGCCCCCAGCCTTACCCTCACCAAAAGGTGCCCCTTCCAGGCACCCATCCCAACCCTACGTGGTTCAAATCCTGCCGTACGTGAGAAGCTTCAGCCCAGCCTTAGCTGTGGAGAAAGGCACATGTTTTCTTTATCTCTGGATGTCACTGGGTAGATTAGACGAGATATATTTATCTAGACAACGATCTGTGTTGCTGCAAAGATATGGCCACAGAATTCCATGGGTTGAGATCATCCCATGCTGAGTTTAGCACCTGGGTGAAAAACGATCCTTCATTTTGGTGGTTGACATGTTTTCACCAAACCATGAGGAAAATGTGTAATTTGGACTCGAGTGTTGAGTGTTTTGGGCTTTTTTTTTTTTTTTAATTCACATTCAAAAAGCAGTAATGAGTTTGTGGGGTGGGTTATTTTAAGCAAAACCATCCCGATGAACGTTGTCCTGGTGCAGTATTTGTTCCTGTTTTCTTCTATTTTCCAGTTTGCTTGTTCCCAGCAGGGTCAAAAACCCAGCTCAAGGAAGGAGGATGAAATCTTAAGGAAGAAGAGAGTGCCTGAAAGAAATAAGGAAGATAAAAAAATGTGTCATTTCCTGCATTTATTGTCAAGGAAAATAAAGGAATAAATATGCTATAATATTTTTTGTCTGCTCTCATACCCAGTGTACCCACAGATCTCCCATGCTCTGACAGGAGCAGTTAAATCACCCCACTGTCCACTTGGACTGCCCTTTAAATTATTTTATTTTATTTTATTTTTTTTTAAGAAAAAAAAGTTGAAAAATCATGGATAAACACACTCCAAGGAAATATTTCCTGTGTACAGCAGAAAGAAGCTGAGGGAGAGCCCCTGCTCCACACTGGGGTCAGTCCCCATTGCAGTGTATGGAGGCAGGTCACGGGGAGGAAACCAGTGTAAACAGGATCTGCTTTTATCAGTGGGAAAAAAAACCCAGCCCCGTTTAAATTGGTCAGAAATACGTGTCTATATGTTATAGTCACAGGCTGCTGTGTCCAAGTCTTGCTGCAGGGTTAAGTCAGAGGCACAGAGCTGATGATCACACACTGTCCCTGCCTGTCCCCTCTGCTTTGGGAAGGAGTTAGTGAGGGGCAGCCCATGCCTGCACCCCCAGCAGGATGCCTGGACTGGGGTGTCAGGACCAGGGTTTAACATGGCAAGGATGTTTGCTGGAAGCCCTGGATGTGGGGCAAGAAAAGAAACCTGACAGTCATGTAGAATATCCTCCTGGTGGGATGCTGGGGCAGGGGGAACCTGCCAGCCTGGCAGGACATGATCCTGGTGGGATGCTGGGATTGGGGAGACATAGAAAGGACACCTCCCCTGGTGGGTGCTGGGGGGACATGCCAGCTGCACAGGGCATCCTTCTAATGGGATGCTGGGCCTGGGGGTTCTGTCAGCTGTGCCAGGCATCCTCCTCCTCCTGGCGGGATGCATCCTCCAGGTGGGATGCTGGGACTCGGGGTCGAGGACGGAGAGAGGAGGAGGAGAGTTATGCCAGTCATGCAGGACATCCTCCTGGTGGGATTCTAGGGCTAGGGGGGACATACCAGCCTGGCAGGGCATCTGCCTGCTGGGACTCTGGGGCTGAGGGTGGCACGCCGGACTGTCAGAGCATCCTCTCGGTGGGACACCTGTGCCAGGGGCCACGGCACAGGCGGTCTCCAGGGGGGAAGGTGCAGCCTGAGAGGTCTCCGGCGGGAAGGTGCAGCTCTCCCCCCAGCCGCAGGACCCCCGCGCCGGGGGGGACACACGGACCCGCCGGGGGGACACACGGACCCGCCGGGGGGACACACGGACCCGCCGGGGGGACACACGGACCCGCCGGGGGGACACACGGACCCGCCGGGGGGACACACGGACCCGCCGGGCAAACCCTTTGCTCTGCTGCCGCCCGGCGGCGACGGCCGGGACGGCTGCACCCGGGTACCCCCACCCACCCCAGGGGTCTGCACCCACCGCTGCGCGACCGCTCCGCGGGTGGGTTCCCTCCCCGCCCCGTGCGTGTCTGAACCCCCCCTTCCCCCCCATCATCTCCCCTCTGGGCCCTGGCTCTGCTCCCGGCTCGTCCTGCCCCGTGCTCGCCCAGTCCTGCACAGCAGCGCTGCTGCCGCCCCCGCCACCACCTCCTCCTCCTCTTTCCCTTCCTCCTCCTCCTCCTCCTCCTCCTCCTCCTCCCCCGGCAGCACCTGACGCGCGGGGCTCCTGCCCGCCCCCGCCCCGGTCCCGTCCCGCCCCTCCCGCCGCTCCCGGTCCGAGCAGGGAGCGGAGCCGCCGGCGCTGCCGCCCGAGCCCAGCGCAGCCCCCGGAGCATGAGAGGGCGGCCGGGGGGCTCCGACCGCGCTGCCCCCCCGGGCTGAGCGGCGGGGAGAGCCCGCGGCGGGGCGGGGGGCAGCGCGGCCGCACGGCGTGAAGCCCTCTCTTATTCTTCTCTCTCTTATCCCCCTCTCATCTATCTCTCTCATCTCTCTCTCCATCCCTCTCTCATCCCTCTCTCATCCCTCTCTCATCCCCCTCTCATCCCCCTCTCATCCCCCTCTCATCCCCCTCTCCTCCCTCTCTCCATCCCTCCCTCCATCCCTCCATCCCGGCCGGGGGAGCGGGGTGCGGAGCGGGTCTAGGCGGGGGCTGCCGGCCGGGGATCATGCCGGGGGAGCTGCGCCTCGGCACCGCTTTCTCCTCGCCCTCCATGGAGCCCGGACTTTCTCTACAATGACTTTCCCCGAGCTGAGCAATGGCAGCTTGAGTGGGAACCGGACGGGACAGGGCAGCCAGAGCGGTGCCAACCGGTCCTGGGGGCTGCAGGGTGAGGAGGGCCCCGACGGCAACGGCACCACGCTGACTTTCGCCTTGGACGTGCAGGCGGTGGGGGTCGGGGTCTTCCTGGCCGTGTTCATCCTCTCGGCCATCGTGGGGAACATCCTGGTCATCCTGTCGGTGGCTTGCAACCGGCACCTGCAGACGGTCACCAACTACTTCATCGTCAACCTGGCCATCGCCGACCTGCTGCTCAGCACCACCGTGCTGCCCTTCTCGGCCACCCTGGAGGTGCTGGGCTTCTGGGTGTTCGGGCGCATCTTCTGCAACATCTGGGCGGCGGTGGACGTGCTGTGCTGCTCTGCCTCCATCATGAGCCTGTGCATCATCTCCGTGGACAGGTACATCGGCGTCAAGTACTCCCTCAAGTACCCCACGATCATGACCGAGAGGAAGGCGGGGGTCATCCTCGTGGTGGTCTGGCTCTCCTCCATGGTCATCTCCATCGGGCCCCTGCTGGGGTGGAAGGAGCCGCCGCCGCAGGACGAGAGCATCTGCAGCATCACGGAGGAGCCAGGCTATGCCCTGTTCTCCTCCCTCTTCTCCTTCTACTTGCCCCTCATGGTCATCCTGGTGATGTACTTCAGGATCTACGTGGTGGCCAGGCGGACCACCCGGAGCTTGGAGGCGGGGGTCAAGAAGGAGAGGAATAAATCCATGGAGGTGGTTCTGCGCATCCACTGCCGCAGCGTCCTGGAGGAGCCCCTCTCCAGCACCCGGAGCAAGGGGCACAACTTCAGGAGCTCCCTCTCCGTGCGGCTCCTCAAGTTCTCCCGCGAGAAAAAAGCAGCCAAGACTCTCGCCATCGTCGTGGGCGTTTTCATCCTCTGCTGGTTCCCTTTCTTCTTCATCCTGCCTTTTGGTAAGTGACCCTGTCCCCCCTCCCAGCCCTGCTTCCTGTGACCGGAGCCCTGGGGACCTGCTCCTTGGGACAAACTTCCAGGACACAACTCACACACGGAGGTGAGGGATAGGTAACTGATAAGTGAATAAGCCAGCAATGAATTTATTCAATTAATTAACACTTATTCAATATTTATTAACCGAACTCGCATAATCAGTCAAAGTAAATAGCAAATGAATAAAATAGGAGCATACTAATTGTTTTAATTAATTCATTCAGCATTTTAAATAATGAAGTTCGGGCTGAGGAGGAAGCAGCTCTGTTTCAAACAGGCTGTCATTATGGCACAGTGGTCTCCAAAGAGTTTTGCTGTCCTCCCTTCCTCCCAGTTTGGGAAAGGCTCTTGGATGTCCCTCCGTGGGTCCAGGGCTCCCACCTCTGTTGGAGATGAGTGAGGTTTGATCTCCCCAGGGAGTGTCAGAGCACGAATCTCACTGACTTTGCAGGATGTCGTTGTTGTGCAGGGACCTGGAGCAGGACCAGGTATTATCTAAAGGTGATGGGAGAAGATCCTGTGTGATTTCCCAGGACACTGTGTGCTCCTTTAGGGTTGTCTGACAAGTCGTGCTCTAAAGTTTTGGCAAGTTGTTTGTGAAAAGGACGCAGCCCCCTGCGTGCAGAAGAGGCTGAGCAGGCACAGAAAATGCTGGGGATGTGTGATGTCCAAAGCAACATCCCCCTCCAGCACCAGTGCAGGGATGCCAGTGCTCTTCCTCACCACCTCACTGAACAAGCACCTAGCTCAGGGGACCTGATGAGCCCTCTGGAATGCTGTAACTAAACCTGGAGGGGAGGAAGTAGAGGTTTAAAATATCTTCTGGGTGTCAGCAGCAGCCTTTTGCACAGAGCTCAGCAAAGCAGAGAGGTCTGTCACTCCATCTGCCAGCAGGGACCCACGTGTCCCACAGCCCACCGGGGACTTGTGTCCCACCAACCCTGTGGCCAGGGAAACATTACAGCTGGTTCTGCGCTTTTTCTCAGGGTTTTTCAAATCCTCTTGCCTGAGGCTTCCTCTCAAGTCAGTGGAAACAGCATCGTGACCACCAGGGGACCACCTGCTGAGGTTTTGAGCTCCCTCCAGCACTGGGGCTGTCCCCCTGGGACAACTGGAGCCCAGGGCTGTGAGACACCCTCCAGTGGAATAAATCACCAGGACTGATGGTGTCTCGGGAGCTGAGGTGTCCCTGGAGTGGTGGATCAGGGCTGTGCGTGTCTGCTGTCACCATGCTGCTGTCTCGTACTTCTTTGCTCCAGTTTCTCTGTCTGGCTGAGGGTGTGTATTTGGGGAGTTTTATCCCAGCTCTCCACGGGGGTGAAATCGCTGCTGTGGGGAGTTTTCACCCCGTGTGAGCATTGCAGTTCACGGTAAAACTTAGGCAGGGAGTGCAGGGCTGCACTGAGCTGCTCCCTCTGCAAGACTTGAGATTAATTACCTGAGATTAATTTTAATTAATTAAAAGACCATGCCTCACTTTCCCTTTCACTGAACAGGTACATGGGAGGGGGTTGGAGCCTGCAGATAAATAGTTTGGGAATTGTGGGGTTCAGGTAGATGCCAGTACCCAAAGGCTGAGCTCTCTGGGCAGCCCCAGTCTGATACTCCCTTCCTCAGCCAGAACCAGCAAGAACCAGCTCCAAACCTCATTCACACCTTGACACCTTAAAATCACAGAATCACAGAATGGTTTGGTTTGGAAGGGACATTAAAGATCATCTAGTTCCAAGCCCCTGCCAACCTTGCAGCTAATGAAGCTGGGAACTGGGATCCCGTTCCTCTGAGTTACTCCCAGTACTTGGAAATAGAGAACAAACATCAGGCAAATACTTCTCAGTAGAAATAAAAAAAATATTTTGCTTTACTGTATCTGTTCTCCCTTGAAACACTTGAGCCAGCTTTTCTGCTTGTGTTCATCAAACTACCCTTGCGCAGAAGTCAAAGGAGACAGGGTGATTTCCACCAGCTAAAAATCCAAACTTCATTCCTGAAGTACCTCCCATGAACCCTCCGAGCACCCAACTTGCCAAGTCCTTTATAAACAGGGCTTTGATCTTTACTTCCTGCTGTATTATGTGTATAACATAAACACAGCAAAACTTCATTTATTTTATGACTACAAAATATTCTGCTTCTCGTTTCCCCCACCCTTTATTAATTGCAGTTTTCCTGTTCAAATCTCAGAATCGTTCAGGGCTGTCTGGGAGGAGAACAGAAACTTCTAATCTCGTGTTTTAGAGCTCAGGAGATGGGTCTGAAACTCACAGAAATCAGCAAAGTCCACCGTAAATTCACAGCTTGAAACATGCTGGGGCCAATTCTTGAAAAGAAGGTTGTAAATGGTTAAGTAGAATGGGTTTTATTTATTTGTTAGAAATAGGTGAAATAACTTGGGATCAAGTAGAAAGTACATTTATACACATTTTAAAAGGAAATTAAAATTCTCGTGAGAAACTGAATAACTTTCCACTGAAGTGAAATGTGTTGTTTCAATTTGACTAAATGGGAGTTTATTAAAAAATGAGTGCTCAGAGACGTTTCAAAGTGAGCTGTTGCCTTGAAATGAAGTGAATAAGGGATCTATTTTCTTCCGAAAATATCCAAATGTTTTGACTTTTTTCCCTCCTCTTCGACACGAATTCGCAAGAAGCCGTCCTCGGCTCGCGCTGCTCGCTGTCACCCGATTATACTTTTTAGGGACAAGAAAATTTGTCAAGTGAAAAGAGGCTCCTCTCAGCCCTCCTCAGCATTCCCCGAGCGCTCAGAAACTTCCGCACTGGCTCCGTCGCCGGTGTCTGTGAGTCTGCACGGATCTTTGCAGCCCTCTGCAGAATAGTTTCCACATTAGTTGCACGGGAGCAGTATTTATCACATCAGGGCTGAAAAGCTGAAATAACCAGTAATTTTGAGTAACACAATTTCTGTGTGTGTGTGTTAAGTGCTGTCAGCTGTTTCTCCGTGCTTGAGCAATCTGCAGCGATCTTTCTTTCAATCAGCTCAAACCCCCCAGTACCTCCGTTGGGTCTATTTATCAGCTGAATAATTTAGCCCACTCTTGGGTGTGTGACACATGGGATGCCATCGCCAGGAGTTTAAACAAAATTAACGGTTTTGTGGCTAATGAGACTCTTCAAGCAGCGGGTTGTTCGAGCCCGAGATGAAATCCTAATTCCCCGTGTGAGGGTGGTGTCTTTTGTGGGTGGGCAGTGGAGCTCTAAAAACTGCTCTGTCTCGGGATCCTGGGTGGTGGTGGTGGGGTTTGAGGCAGGATTCCTCTTCCCTTGGCAAACACCTGTCAACAGAACATAAGTGGAGACTTTTCAGAGGAGTTGGGCAAGGAGTTTAAGGCTGGTTTATAGGACAGGATTCATCTCCCTTTGGTTGTCTCAGACCACAAAGATGATCCAAGGGCTGGAGCCCTTCTGCTCTGGAGCCAGGCTGGGAGAGCTGGGGGGGTTCACCTGGAGAAGAGAAGGCTCCAGGGAGACCTGAGAGCCCCTTGCAGGGCTTAAAGGTGACTTATAAAAAGGAGGCAGAGCAACTTTTTGTGTGGGTAGATAGTGATAGGACAAGGGGTAATGTTTTTGAACTGACAGCAAGGTTGGATGTTAGGAAGAAATTCTTCACTCAGAGGTTGGTGAGTAACTGGCAGAGGCTGCCCAGAGATGCTGTGGATGCCCCATCCCTGGAAGTGTTCACAGCCAGGTCGGATGGAGCATTGGAACAGGGCTGCCCAGGGCAGTGTTGGAATCCCCCTCCCTGGAGGGATTTAAAAGCTGTGTGGATGTGGCACTTGGGGACATGGTTTAGTGGTGGCCTTGGCAGTGCTGGGGGAACTGCTGGACTTGATGATCCCTTGAGGGCTTTTTCAAATTTAACAATGCCGTGATTCTAGAGAGCCTTCACTGGCTCCTCTGCTAATGGAAAACTCTGCTAAAAGTTGGGTGCTGGGTTTGCCCTTGCAGAAGGGACACCTGTGCAAGGTGGTCAAGGAACCAGAACCCCCTACACAACACCTATAGATAGACAGTCACCTGCTTTCTGAAGCCTGATCCAGGGGGAATTAATTAAGAATAGGAGGAGGGATGGAGCCCTGATTCCCACCCTCTCTTCAGCTGGGGAGCATGCAAAGGCAAAGGGGGTCCCCAAATGGGGCCATCTCAGGAGTGGAGTTAGAGACCTTCTCCAGTCAGATTTCAGATGGGACCAAGTCTGTTCTGGTAGACATGGAGAATCTAATTCTACTCTGATATAAGAGCATTTAGCATGGTTTACTGTTGAAAAATAAAAGGGCTTATGTCATCACTCTGTGCCTGAGAGCATGGAAGTTTTCAAGTTTCAAGAGCTCATTTTGATGAGCTCTTTCATGATAAAATCATAGAATGGTTTGGGTAGGAAGAGACCTTAAACACCATCCAGTTCCAATCTCCTGCCATGGGCAGGGACACCTTCCACTATCCCAGGTTGCTCCAAGCCCCATCTAACCTGGCCTTGGACACTTCCAGGGATCCAGAGGCAGCCACAGCTTCTCTGCCCAACCTGTGTCAGGGCCTCCCCACCCTCTCAGGGAACAATTTCTTCTTAATATCTAATGTAACCCTGCCCTCTGGCAGTTTAAAATCATTTCCCCTTGTCCCATCACTCCATGCCTTGTCCCCAGTCCCTCTCCAGCTCTCCTGGAGCCCCTTTAGGCCCTGCCAGGGGCAGAGGGAGAGATTCCCCTCTCTTGACCTGCTGGTCACCCTGGTTTTGGTGCAACCCATCATCAACTTCAATCACATTTGAGAAAATTATAAAAGTCTTTGATATACCAAGTTCCAGTAAAAATGGAGAGATGAGTAAAGGAGTAAAGGAGACTTTTATACTCTACCTCACAGAAGGAAGGTTGCAGAGCAAGCTCAGCCCCTGCTTAGACATCAGAAAATACTCACTAAAAATCTACCACAAGACACAATCCCCCCCAAAAAAACCCAACTTCTTTAGTGTGGTTTTACACAGGGGGACCTGATAGGAAATGTGATTTGAAAGTAGGAGGCTGAAAGAACATTTAATCACTGTGATTGTCATGGCAGTTCCTTGTATCTCCAGAAGTTTTCTGAGTTCCGGTGAAAGTGGCAAAATTGACAGGGAAAAAGGAATGCCAGTTGCTTTCAAATAATTATTTATATCTCAGAGCATCAGATCAATCTGGAGCAAGAGCAACTGGGATGAACTATTCCATCTGCCACATGTCCCCCACTGACCCTGGTTGATGGGAACCATACATTGATTAAAAACACCACCAAAGAGATGGATGGAGTCTCAAAAGCTCTGGTTGGATTTATTGGACATCATCCAAACAAGAGGCACCACAGGATGTTTCCATGAAATGTGCTCATGCCAGATTAGCGTAAATTCACTAAATTATAGGGAATGGATGGATGGATGGATGGATGGATGGATGGATGGATGGATGGATGGATAGATGGATGGATGGATGGATGGATGGATGGATGGATGGATGGATGGATGGATGGATGGATGGATGCATGGATGCATGGATGCATGGATGGATGGATGCATGGATGCATGGATGGATGCATGGATGCATGGATGGATGCATGGATGGATGCATGGATGAATGCATGGATGAATGCATGGATGAATGCATGGATTGATGGATGGGTCTTCCAGCCCAGCTCCCTGTCTCAGGGAAAGACCACTTGGCCCCAAACCATTCCTGAGCCATTTCAAGGCTATTCTTAAAGCTCTGAAGTGAGGGAAAATCCATTGCTTTTCCCAGATGAATTTCACTTTTGCTTCAGCAGCCCTCAGGTGTGATTTCTGCCGCTCAGAGTGCCTGCAATAACACCAGGGCTGTGTTGAAGCCTTCCAGGGTGTCATTCCTAGGGGATGGCAGCAGGGATCCTGCAGTGGGCCCAGCACAGGGACGTGTGGAGGTGTTCATCCCACTGGGATAGCACTGGAGGAACAGTCCAGGCACAGGGCACCTGGCTGGGAGTCACCTGCAGTGATTGTGTCTGTCTAGAGAAACTGTGGAAAAGCAAACTGGGAGCTGGGCTTCTCCCCTGAGAAAACCTGCTGACACCCTGCAGAAGGGCACAGGGGAGAATTTACAAGTAGGCAGGTGGATAACAAGCCTGTGAGTAAAATATGTAGCTAAAGCATCAGGCAGTGCTGATTCCCTCCGTGTGCCCCAGTGCAGAAGCCAGCAGGGAAACAGTCCATGTTTGTTTTGAAACAGCCAGCCAAAACCAATTCTTTGGAGCCCAACTGAGTGCGTGGGGTTCCTTTCCTGCCCATTACCTGCGTGGAAGGCCAGAGATGGACAGAGGGGCTCACTCCAACTATTGCTGCTGTAAGAGATGCCTCATTCTGGACCTCAGATAAAGATTTGAGCACCCAGATTTGAAAATCTGCTTTGCCCCTGCCTGGCCAAAGGAATGCAGGGATTGGAATTAGGACCCAAATCTCCCACGACCTGTGTGTGTGGGATTACTCTGCTTCCAGTCTATCCACTGCACCACCAAACAAAACTATTTAAAGCCAAATGTCTTTTTATATGGCAGAGTCTTGACGCATCTGGAGGCAGTTGCTAAAGGGATGTACCACAAACAGGAAAAAAATAGATCTCGAAAAACTTAAAACTACTGGGATTCTGTTGGGCAAAATGTTATAAAATCTCCCAACAGGGGTTTTGGAACCAACACAAAAATACAGCACATAACCTTGAAATCATCTGTGTTAAGCTGGGTCTGGTGGTTTTATTACATTTGACAAACCTTCACCCTGAATATTCTGAGAAGGAGTTTTTAATTAGTCTGATCTATCCTCGTTAATTTATATTTGGGTAAATATTTGCTTGTTAGTTCTTATAATCTGGTTAACATGATGTAACAAAAAATGAGCAGAAGAGTGGGCTGCTCTTTTGTATGGTCATGCAAGGTACTTGGTTGATCTCTTATTGCCAACTTGCTTATAGTTGGTTTTGCCACAAAACAAACAAACAAACAAAAAAAAAAAAACAACCAACCAAAAAAAAAAAAAACCAACCAACCAGAATGCATTAGGTATGTCATGTTAGCAAGTAACAGTGTCAAGGCTTCATGATCCCTGTAGGGTTTTAATTACAAGTGCTCACTTTAGTGATTACATGCAGCATTTTTGCCCAAGGCACTTCAGAAAATGAGTGTATTTCCTTGGGAGAGCAACCTGAATTATCTTCTGATTGATCAGTCAGGAGTTTTCTTTGCTGTGATTACTGTGCTCTATTCTAGGTAGGGCTGATAGTACCTTTTGACATCACGGGATCCTTCTGGGGTCAAGTCCCAGTTTTTGGTGCCAAACATCAACTGCTAGGTACAGTTTTCCATCCTGTGCCTTTGTAACAAGCTGAGTTTGTTCTGCCAAATGTGAGAGAGCATGAGGTGGCCACAGCTGAGAAAGATGACAGGAAAAACACAGCCTTTGGTTCCTGTCATGAGTCTTTTGGGATCAGGCTGGTGTGTAAAAAGCTCTGGCAGGGCCCTGTGTCAGAGCAAAAAACATTTCACTCTTGCGGGGTTTAGGGATTCTTTTTGTCAGGACAGGGCAGGAATGAGACAAAGCTGGTTCAACATGGCCAAATTCTGTGAAGAAGGAACATTTCTGAGGAGCTGCCAAGGCTGGGAAGTTTAGCAAGAGTGGAGTTTGCTGAGGAAAGGCTTTTAAGGGCAATGACCTGATGGTGTCTGATGGGCATTTCTGCTGCCCTGCAGTCCCCTGTGGCACCTGGGGACGTGGTTCAATGGTGGCCTTGGCAGTGCTGGAGGAGCAGTTGGACTTGATGATCTTGGAGGTCTTTTCCAACCCTAGTGATTCCTTGATTCTGTGATTCCATGATCCTGCTTCTGCCTGCCCTGCTTTCTCCGTTTTGCTGCTGTATGAAACTGTCCCATGGAAACAGAAGAGTGTACTGCTCCCTGCACCATAATTTAGGGGTGAGATTAGCCCAAGGAGGGATTTACTGGAGTGGCAGGAACAGGATATGGTCTTTTAGCTGCTCCTAATGAATAGTTTTTCTCTGGGAGGTCCCGTAGCTGATGCATTTGGAGCCAAGCCCGAGAACCACCAGCTCTGGTGGCAGAAAACCAACTGCCAGCTCAATCAAGAGAGGGCATTTCCCGCTCCTGGGAAGTTTCCAGCCTGAGGGAATTCACAACTCAGTCATTAAGGCCCCTGAAATGCAGCTTTTATTTTTACCCCCTCCAGTAGTTGGGTGAAAAAAAAAAAATTAAAAAAAGCCATTTACAAGGGATTTCTGCTGGGAGAAATCCCTGCCCCAGACAAGTCCAAGCTGCCTTTCCTGTTGCTCACAGTGGGTTGTCACATTGATGACACTCAGCTAAGGAAGATCAGCAGGATACAGGGAATACAGGACTGGCTCCAGCCAGCCCTCCCCAACACAAATCTGCCTGAGAAATGTGCCTGGAGCTGCAGGAACATGAGGCTGTTGGTGCCACGTGGGTTCAGGACCTGGAATCAGGCCTTCCCCTCTTGTGTTCAGGAGTTTGTTTATTTATTTATCACGTTTAATGGGATCTGTATTTCCCCCAGTGAGTCAAAGGCTGGAACAAATCACAGGGGTTATCCTGCCTGATCTCCTGAATTACAGAACTCCTGGCTGCATTCCCCTGCAAGGCTTTTGCAAGTGTTGAGAAGCCCAAGGGTCAGGCTGCAAAAGAGGTCCATGATGAGGGGAAAAAAAACCCCCCAAAAATAAGGAAGCCAAAAAGATCTCCAATTAAAGGATCAATTGTGGAAACACTGAGCAGGAAACAGCCCCCACTGCAAAAGAATCCTGCCCCAGACTTTGCTGGAAGGGCTGTGCCATAGCTGAGCCCAGGAGACGTGGACTAGACCTTTGTGAAAGCATTTAGGTAGGGAAAAGATAAAAAATAAACTTGTTTAGAGGGAAGTTCATATCCTAAGCATAAAACTGATGATTTGTGCCATAAAGACAGTGAGGAATGCGAATATCTTCAGGGCATGGTGCTCTTTTCTTGTGCCAGTGAGGCAAGAGGAGGTTAGGGCAACTTGACCAGGAAAGGGACAGGAACCTCCACCTCATCTCTCTCAGTTTTCCAGCTGCAAATTTCTTCAGACCAGCTCCACAAATCACCGAGGAACAGCCCATGGGTAATCACAGGGGTCACAGAGGGCAGTGACCCCAAAGTCCAGGGACTCAGACCCACTTTTGATCCCCCAGGTCACCAGATGAAGCTGGCAATGGTGTTATTTCTTGCCCTCTCACCTGAGTCCCAGCCAGGGCACCTGACACCTGTATTCCCACCCTGGATGTGTTCTCAGAAATGCATTTTGGAAGGGCATGGGGCACAGCAGTGGGGGCACCACCAGCTGCTCACTGTCCTGGTTTGAGTGCAGAGAGCAGAGGATTTGGGTTCAGAGGAGATTCCAGCTCTTGAATCTCAGCCTTTGAAGCCAAGTTCTCGCAGAGACACTTGTCAAAGGTCACCAGAAAGGTTTTTCAGCCATGGGCTCTTTCAGGTCCCAGGGTCCCTTCCATAGGAATTGTCTGGAAAGCTGTGAGGGTGCAAGTGTGAAGTTCCAGCTGGCATCCAGCCATGGGCTTGTGGGGATTTGGGGAAACAAAACAGAGTGACTTCACATCACAGGGTTTGCTTTCTGTGTATTCCTCACTCAGAGAAGAGCGTAGGATCGTAGACTCATGGAATCATGGAATGGTTTGGGTGAAGAGGGACCTTAAAGATCATCTTGTTCCACCCCTGCCATGGGCAGGGACACCTTCCACTAGCCCAGGTTGCTCCAAGCCCTGTCCAACCTGGCCTTGGACACTTCCAGGGATGGGGCAGCCACAGCTTCTCTGCCCAACCTGTGCCAGGGCCTCACAACCTTCCCATTAATGAGGTAGAAGAAGAAGAAGGAGCAAAGCAGAGAGTTGTGCAAATATTGCATCTCTCCCTTTCTTCTGCCTTGCAAGAGCCGAATTGTTTGGGATCAAATCCTGAGGTGCTTCCCTTCCAGTGACACCACACAGTTACAGCACTTCAGGGCTCTCTGCAGACGGATCTACCCGAGATCCTTCATGATGCACAAGCTCATCGGTTACATGCTTCAGCCTCTTTTGTGTCAGGGAATGTACAAACAGGAGTGTTATTTCTAGCCCAGAGGAGCTCAAACTTATGGATCCAGATGGATGTGGGAGGCAGGAGAGCCCTCAGTGGTATCTGAGTGATGGCAGACTGCAGTTTTGCCAGCATTTGGGCAAAGGAGTGGTGAGCAGTGGTGTATTGACAGGAATATTGGCAGGGAGCTTCTGGGAATGCCAGCAAGGAGAAGGGACCAATTTTCATTGCACCTGATCACCTCCTTGGCCACCACCACCTCCCCCTCTCCCTCCCTGGGTCCCCCTTCCTGAATATCCCCTTACCAGTGCTTCCTTTCTCATCCATGGCTCTGACAAACAAGGAATGTAATTTTTTTCTGGTGTGCAGCTAAACAAAGAAATTAGGACCAGACTCACAGGTGAAGATTTCTGTGCGTAGTTTTCTGTGGGTAGGTGGATGTCTCAGCTCTCATTACTGATCAGAACTTGATTGTTAACCAGGTTTGGATTGCAATTTACTTCCCTAGAACATGTCCAAGATTCCCTAAGGTAGATGAAGCAACCACATCAGGTTTTTTTTTTTTTGTTGCAAGACCTCGAGATGCTCTGTGCTCTCCTATGGGGACATCCAGATACCAGGAGGGACATCCTAAGGCATTTATATCCAGTGGCACAAGATGTGTAGGAAACCACAGTGTCTTTTTTAAAATGACTTGAATTGCACCCTTGGATTGCTTTCCCAAGAAATTAAAAAGAAAACCAGACACCCAGTGTGTAAGGTACATCTGGTAACACGCCCACACAAACATTTCTTTCTCTATCCCACAAACTGGAGTGTAGGATGTGCCCTAAAGATTGATATCTTGGCGTGTCAGTGCCTTTGCCTCAGATGCACCTTCCCAAGGCTCATTCCAAAGCTTTGTCCTGAAAGTAAAAATAAATGGGTCACTGCAGCCTTCTCAGATGGCCTGTGAGGAATCAGTCTGGCTTCCCTGACGCCGCTGCCAAGCATTAAAGGGCACACCTAATGCTTCAGGGCAGGAATAGTAGGAAATACATACAAAAGTCTTTGAAGGAAAGGCCTAAACTTTGCTGATGGGCAGAGATAGAGCAGACTTCAATGGTGTGTTTCTTTTGTAGTCTCCATCACTTGGCCTGTTTATCTGGACAACTTGGACTCCACTGACTTTCAAAATAGATGGAAAACACGGAATATCAGTGGTGGGCTTGGCCTCTCCATTTAGGACGTGTAGTGACAGGAAGGTGTTGGATTAGGTGGTGGTGCACACAAAGCCTCTCCCATCCCAGCTTTAGGTCTTTGCCAACGCTGAGACATCAGAACCAGCTCAGAAACACACAGCATTCAAAGCCAGGTTAGGCAGGGCTTGGAGCAGCCTGGTCTAGTGGAAGGTGTCCCTGCCCGTGGCAGAGGGTTGGAACTCGATGTTCTTTAATACCCTTTTCAACCCAAACTCTTCTGTGACACACATGATGCTCAGCCTCTTCCTGGGATTCATTAGCATCCCTTAAGGACCCCAGCAGGCAGTGTGGCTCCTGCTCTCCTACAGGAAGGGCCCATGAACTTCCCCCAAGGGTCGGGGGAATGAGGACGTGGGCGGTTTCATCTTCCTGCTGCGACCACAGGGCAAGGGAAAGTATTTACATTCAAAACAGAACTTTCCCAGTGTCTGTGGCTGCTTGAGTCAAAGGCAGTGAGGGAAAGGGGGCTGAGTTGGGAGTGTTTACACTGAATGGGGCCATCAGCCTGTCAGGATGTATTCCACACGCTCTGGAAAAGGTCTGTTCCTTCTCCCTGTGTACTCTCACTGCACAGCCAGCAGCCTGCACTCAAAGAAACCACAGGTGATTAAATTAACAGCCTAATGTATGGAACAAAAATAATTTGCTGCAAACCCAAACATTTCCTGCTCAAAGCAGAGCTGGGTGACTCACAGCAGAATTCAGATGAGAGAACTGGAGAGCAGCACTGCAGAAATGTGATCATGTCTGCCATCCCACCATGTGCAGTTGCAATCCCTAAAGTGCCTTCTTCCTTCCTAGCTCTTCATCTTCTTCTTCCTCTTCCTGTTTCTCCTCCTATCTGTACCCCCCTGTGGCTCTGGCATGCAAATATCACAGAGAGCTGTCACCACCTTGAGACAGGATTGACTTCCACTGCAGATCCCCATGATCCCATTCAAAATCACTTGAGCTTCACGTGTGCCCCAGTTCCAGAAGCTCTGCTGCTGTGCCTTTGGAGAGGCCATTCTGGATCATTATTGCATCCAGTTCTTGGAAACTTCATGGTTTGCAGTGGGAACATATCAGTGTCTCATCTTCCTTAAGAAGTTATGTTTTTTCCTTGGCTTTCACCCTTCTGGCAAACAGCTGGTCAGGAGTCTTCCTCCCCTGTAGCTTCTTCTTGTTGCATTGAACAACCTAATGAATTCCCTGTTGCCTTTATCATCCATATTCCCCCCCTGGTCCATCTGGATTTGCTCCCCTTTAGATCACTGGTGGTTTGGATGCTCTGGGAGACCCAGCTGGTACTTTTAACATTCAAGTTCTTGAAGATGCACCAGACAGATGGGTGTCTGGACAAGTACTGCTTTGTGGTAATAACCTTGATGTCCCTGTTAACAAAATTTGTGGCAGATCACACTTCCCACCTGGAGAAGAGATGGAGAAGGCAACCACCTGGACTGTGCTGATGGACATCTCCTGTGACTGCCATGGCACAAGCTGTGCAATTTGTTGCTCTGGCTATTAAGTTGGCACTGGGTTTGGACTCTTCCAGGTGGTGCCACAGAAATTTCCAAGGCAAAGTGTCTAAAAAAATAAATGGTTGCTCCCTGCCATGCCCAAATTCATGCTTAGGATTGTACCATCTTGTAAGCTCGTCTCTTTTGCTGCTCTTTTGTTGTGACTCCCCAAAGGACCCTCCTTCCAAAATCATCTGGAAACATCTCCCCAGGTCACTGGAGGGTCGCACCTTGGAGTCTCGAGGTCCCCATCAGCCAGTGCTGGAATGTGGATTAAGAAATGCTGCTCCACTGCCAGTTGGGAGTCATCTGCCTCTCAAACTTAAGGTCACCGTGGTGACTGTGTCAGCCACCTCAGCAAATGGTCTGGGAAAGTCCATTTTTCTTTCTCCCTGTTTATTTCTTGACACTTTCAAATGATTCCCCCCACCCTTCTCCTTCTCTAGCACAGGACTGACTGCATTTCAAGTTCACAGGGGACCACGGAGGCTTTGTTTTATCCCATCTCTCAGGCACATCTGTGTGTGATTCTTGGGGTGTCCTCTGCAGGGTCAGGAGTTGGACTCCATGATCCTAATGGGTCCCTTCCAACTCATCTATGATGTTCAGTTCTACCACATGCATTTGAAAATGGTGTCACAGTCCACGAAAAATCACTTTACTTGTGAAGAGAGAGACAAGAGGGTCTGAGCCAGCCATAGGTGATACCAGGACCTGGTTTCTTCTTTTCCCATCAAATAGTCCATCAGTAGAGCTTTCAAGTGGACAGGCATTGTAAGTTAGCCTGGGCTGCACCTCTTCCACACTGGTGCTCATGGATCATACCTCTGTCTGCACTCAGGACCCAAGAAGGAGAAAACACCTTTGCACCAGTCACAGGAGGAAAGAATCTCAAGGTTAGAAGACTTCCTTGGATGAAAAAGCTAGGAATCTCTTGTCTTAGCTAACCCTTAGTTTATGCTTAGCTTTGCTGTCCCATCTTTTCCCATCTCCAGTGCCAAAAATGTCCTCTGGGACCTTTGGAAGCATCTCCCAGCCCTTCGGACAAGGGGCTCAGCTTTTCTCCCTCCTCCATTTCTCATATCAGTGGACAGTGTTAGTAAAAATCCTCCTGAGGGATCTGTCTGGCACCCAGGCAATGGTTTGGGCATTTTTAGTGTCTCTGCAAAGTAAGACACTGAATTTAGGTGTCTGCATTGGGGTCACCACTGTTGTCACCCTGATACTTGTACAGGTCCTTGTACTCAGAGCTTGTTTCCTTCCTTCACAAGGTTTTGTCCTTCCCCCTAGAGGGGCTTTTGGTCTCCATCCCGCTCTGAATGTCCCTTTTAACCAATTCTGGTGCTGGTGGACTGGTCACTTAAGAAAGTTTCATCACTGGCAAGTTTGCCTTGGTTTCATCCTCTCTAAGGTTTTCCTTATTCCATGTTGCTCCATTTCATTCCCTACACAAAACAGAAGCACAGTGGCAGGTTTTGACAGGTGGACTGGAGTTTTGGGTCCTGCAGACTTGGTCAGAAACCACCAAGGCTGACAAATCAGTCACAGTGCTAAGCTGTGCCTCTGTTACCCCAAATACTGGTAAGGAGTGAAAAACATCCCACTAGACAGATGTTTCCATTAAATTTGGGAATGTCTGCAAAACCACACAGAAAAGACCTACAAATGAAAAGCAAACCGAGCTGTTTATTGCCATTAACAAATAGGGAAAAACAAACAAACAAACAACCAAACAGCAAAAGAACAGCAAATGCAAAAATGTGATCATTTGGGAACAATTCTTTATTTGTTATTCCTACTAATAAAATCTATTTGGACTGCAGTTCCATCCAGGAGCATGCGTGTAGGAGCTGGAATTCCCATTACAAAATGGTAATTCCTCACTCTAAAGACTTTATTGCTTTGGTTTTGTGAGCTTAACTGTGCAAATTGTTGACCTCTGGGCTCCATTAGGTTGTGGAACTACCACAAGTGGTCCACAGCAGATGCACAGAAGAATATCAGACATTAGGATGTGTATGTTTTCATTGGAAAGATGGATAATGATGTTGTTGAATCACCCAAAGGAGATCCAGAAGGCTGATAATGGTCCTTTATCAGCAGGTTTAGGATCAAATGAGGGAAGAGTTGGGACAACAAAAGAAAATTAAACTCTTTTTCGAAATGACCCCTACTGTCCTATTTCCTCTTGAGTTTTGATTATATTTGTTTTTTAAACTAAAATATAAGCAAATTTTAATGCAAAGCACTTTGGAACGTGTTCCTCCCTACCCCCCAAAAAAAAGGTTTGCTTGAAAAAGTTTCAGTATTGAAACTTTGCCTTTGTTTTCCAAATCCTCTCTTTCCGTCTCATCTGCTTTGGCCAAAGTAATTTGGTGAGTTTGTCCTACATGAAAATTTGTGTTTGTCTCCTCTAATCTGTGAATGAAAGAGACAAACAATAAATTTTTGCCCTGCTATCATCAGGTGTCTCTTTTATTCTGGTGGGCTGCATGAGAATGGTGTGAGGAGAGGTATCCTGGCATGGCTGGAAAGCTCTTGGGAATCTCGGTGTAAAAAGGGATTAAGAAAGCTGTATAATGAAGCAGACACTTGTATTGCTATTAACAGCTACAATATTTCTTGGTTGTGCCAATTTTTTGGGTTTCCTTTGCAGAACAAGTCCCATGTTGAAATGCCCCATTGTTGCTCTGTATATCCCAAGAGCCATTTTAAGGGAGCAAGCGGCCTCCTTCCAAGGAAAACCATGGACTGTTAGCAGTGGCAGAGAGCAAGGAAGGATGTCACCAGCCCTTAAAAACTAATCACCCTTGAGCTATCCCAAAATCCAGGCAGGAGGGGTCACTTGGGCATTGTTGGTCTGCAAGCTGTCAGTGCTCTTGGCCGTGGGAGGGTCAGGCACCAGGTTGGGCTCAGCCACAGGGAAAAATTCTTCCCAGTGGTACCTCAAAATCCCTCCCTGGGGCTCTGGGATGGATGGGATCACCCACAGCTCCTCGTGTTGGCCACAGCTGGGACACCTGTGCCACAGGAGATGAGGAACAAGGGCAGGTTCATGACCACGGAGGTTCCCAGGCCAAGGACCGGGGGAGTCCTGACAGTCTGCGGGGCCAGCCCATAAACTGCAGTTCCCTCTCTCAGTGGGAGCATCCAGGGATTTCTCAGTGCCAGGACATCAAAGAGGAGATTATAACCAGCTGTCTCATGGAGCTAATTGATAGCAGACCTCTTTATTCCACAGGGAGGTCCTTGAGGGAACCCAGCCAAGGGAGGTCGACAGGAATGAACAAAGGATCACGGATTTTCCAGAGTGTGAGGAGGGCAGGGACCACCTTCACCCCAGGGTCTCCTCCAGGGAGCAATGTCCCAGCTGGTCCAACCCCTCCTCCTTCCCTGAGGACAGAGTCCATCAGTGGGCTCTGGACTGATTTATCACCCACCCCCCAGGGGAATATCTTATGTCACTCAGCTTTATCTTGTTTTACTGGCCCAGTGCAAGGACAGGGCAGGGCATCAGTACAGACTGGGGGATGAAGGGAGAGCAGCCCTTGGGGCCCTGGTAGAGGAGCATCTGGACACAACCCAGCAATGTGTGTTCACAGCCTGGAAAGCCAGCAGCGTCCTGGGCTCGTCCCACACTGTGGGCAGCGGGCAGAGGGTGATGCTGCCCCTCCACTCCACTCAGGTGACACCCAACCTGCAGTGCTGCCTCCAGCTCTGGGGCACCAGCACAAAAGAGAGATGTGGAGCTGTTAGAGCACGTCCAGAGGAGGCCATGAAGATGCTCCAAAAACTGGAGCACCTCTGCTGTGGAAAAAGGATGGGAGAGTTGGGGGCTGTTCAGCCTGGAGAAGAGAAGGCTTTGGGAGATCTTGTTGCAGCCTTCAAGTATCAAATGGGGGCTTTTAAGAAAGATGGGAGAGAGGCTCTTTCACCACGCCTGTAGTGACAGGGCAGGGGGCAACAGTTTTAAACTAAGAGAGAGTGGGTTGAGGTTGGACTTAGGAATAATTTTTTTTTTTTTTTGCAGTGAGGGTGGTGAGGCCCTGGCACAGGTTGCCCAGAGAAGCTGTGGCTGCCCCTGGATCCCTGGAAGTGTCCAAGGCCAGGTTGGATGGGGCTTGGAGCAGCCTGGGCTAGTGGAAGGTTTCCCTGCCCATGGCAGAGAGTTGGAACTAGATGATCCTTAAGGTCCTTTCCACCCCAACCATTCCATGATTCTGTGATGCTGTGTCACTCCAGTGACTGGGAATCATCCTGAAACTGTGGCTTAGAAAAACAGCCATGATCCCTCACTGTCTCCTCCACAGGGTCAGTGAAGGATTTTCTGCAAGTCAGCAGAATTCCTCCTTTCTTTGATTTTGCTCAGAAGCAAAAGATGCCTTATTAGAGAGCTCAAATGGGAATATTTCCCTCAGGGTAATCTGAAAATCAGCATCCATTTGTCAAGGCATGTTTCGATCTTCTCCAGTAACTGGAAGGACTTTCTTCTAACAGTGAACTGAGTATAGAAGCATTTTGTCCTCCATTCTTATCAGATATCCTAAGAGTAAGAAACTATTTCCCATAGCTTGCATCAATTCTGTGCTTTCCAAATCATCAGCTGAACTTGGTGCCCCATCCAGCATGGCTGGAGATGGAAGTGTTGGAAGTGATAGGAGTCAGGAGTGCAGGGCTGAAATGCCTGATGGCCTCCACAGTTATTCAAAGCACAAACACTGAAGTGCAGACCTGCCTGTATTTGCATTTTCCAACCCGAGAAATGGCTATTCCAGATACAAAACTGGCAGTTTCACTGCCTGCAGGTGATTGATTGCATCTTTTTGCATCGAATTGCTGGGAAACGGCGCGTTACACATGTGAAGAGGTGAGGAAAAAAGGAAAGAAAACCATTAGGCAGAGGTTAAAGTGGGAACGGAGAACAGATCCATCTGTGCAACCTCTCCCCTTCTCCTTCATGGATGAGGGTGTGCCAGAAGGTCCTGTGCTCTCCAGTGTCAGTCCAGAGCCAGAAACAAATGCAAATCACTCACGTTTGACCTTCTAGTTGTAATATTTGGGGCCAGGACTCAGCCTCCTGCACACCTGCAAAGCACTTGCCGTTCTCCTGGGTGTGGGGGCCCAAAGTAAGTGAAACATTTAGAGCAGAAGCCGAATTTACGAGATTCCAAAGTATCTGGCCTGGATGTTGGCCAGCCAAGGGAGGGTTTCGTTGGGAAACGCCAGTTGGAAAACCGAGCGGAAATGTCCCAGGTTTAGCAGCTCCGCTTCAATCACCGCTCGTGGCTCCAGGGCAAGTCCATCCACGCCAAGTTTCCATGGCTTTCTTGCCATGGAACCATCAGAGTGAAACCTTGGCAGCTCTCTGCTAACCCGGGGTTGACTCCTGGATCCAGCGCCAGTAACCTGGAAGCCCTGGAGCATCCTGGCTCCAGAAAGGATTTTCTCGTACTTCAGGGCTTCCCACCATGAGTATGGTTATTTGGGGAACTTTAAGATGCTCCAGGTTCCCAGATTGATAAATTCCAAGGATTGCAGGGCTCCCATTGCCTGAACTCCTGTGCTGCTCTGTCCAGGGAGAGCCCAGGGAATGCAGCTGGCCAAGGACTTTTCATCTTCTGTACCCTGAAGCTTGAGAAAGGGGAGAGGGGAGACTGCAGATCCATCTAGGGGTGGTTGACTGTTGGCATGGTTGTCTCCATGGATTAAGAAGTGTTTCCACATCATCTGGTAGTTGTCAGGTTTCCAGGGATACACCCCTTTAAGACAACAGCGTGCACTGGAGGTTCTTAAAATTCATTTTTTTAAATTTATGGTCCCTCAGAAAGTTTCATTAATTTTTTTATTGCATTCTTTTTTTTTATTTTTTCTTTTTTTGAATGAAAACAAATATCAAGCACTGAAATTTCCCACAAACCAGGCATCTGGATTTCCAGATAACTTTGTTCCTGAGTATGGATTGGCATGTTCTGCAAAACCCAAGTCTTAACAATTCCATCTCATCATATTAAAATCATGGGGGTTTGAGCCACTGGCTTTGTGTAATTGTAGATTATTCAGGATGGGAATTGTTTTAAGGGATGATCTTGTCCCTCCCTTGACTCCAGGTCAGAGAAAATAGATCTGGCATGTAAAATGAGCACACAGTGGAGTATTTCCATTACATGGGAATGTCTGGTTGTCCTGGTGTTATGAAACTGGTTCCAGTGTGCAAATCTGCTTTTGCTGCTTCGTGTAATTCAGGCAGAATCTGCATCACCACAAGTCACTTCTGTACAGATGTCATTGAGGACAAAACTCTTCCCCCCAACAGCAGTGCAAGTATAAACTGTATGATATAAATTCACCCTCTATCCAATGCCTAATTAATATCTTCAGCCTTCTCTGCCCCCTCTTTCCCAACAGCCCCCTTGTCCCAGTCTTGTACCTGACTTCCTTCATCCTAGAACTCCCCTACACACAACACACCCATCCCCACCCTTCCCTGAAGTTGAGCTGATTGTTTTAGGATGTGAACTGTCCGAGAACATGGTTTTCTAGCAGATGCTTCCAAGCAGCACAACTTTCAAAGGAGAACAGATTATCATGTGTTTAAGTGAAATTCATGAACCCAGGGTATATGTTGTTCAGAAGTAATTATTTATCTCTAATACTGGTTAAATATAAAGCCTGATGTGATTCTAATTTCATGGTGCAGCTGAGTATTGTCACTTGTTAAAAGCACAGTGTCGTTCTTGGGATGCTGGAATTTTGCCACCCTCAACCATGGCGTGTTTTGCTGTTCCTTGCTTGATTTAGTGACTTAGAAAAAGCTCCAAAATTCTCACCAGACACTTGGAATCCAGTGGGAGAGATGGACACCAACACCATGCACTGCTGTTTGCACAGAAAACCTGCTTGGTCCATGTTTTCAGTAGTGGTTGTGCCAGATACCTCCAGAGATACCCAAACTCACTTATTCCGTGTCTCCAAAGTCAGATCCAAGTGGAAAACCATATAAATCAGTAAAAGTATGATCAATACAGTTTGTTACACTTCATTATTCCACTCTCAGCCTTTTCTTCCAGCATGTTATGTCCATATCAGTAGATAGCTGACTCCCACCTACATCCCAAAATTGCAGAGAAGGGTCTATACCAGTGCATTAAACTCCTGGGAAGTCCCCAGCTGGTGAAACCAGCTGGCAGATGACAGCCTTCATCCCAGCCTTCAAAACAGGGGGGCTGTGTGCAAGCCACCAGTTGGGAATGGACCTTGGCAGGTTCCTCTCCCACACCACACCTTGTGCTGGTTGCCCAGGCCAAAGTCATTCCCTGCTGTTTTCATTCAAGGCGTTCTAGGAGTCCCAGTTAGATCCAGTTTCCACTCCAGGAAGGGGCAGGCCCTGTGTCTCATTTTCCAGCCCTGTGTGAAAGTTTTGGGTGTCCTATCTCCTGCCAGGCAGCACAAGGCACTTCTGCATGGGCACTGGAATCGAGCCTTTCACTCACAAGCAGGTAACTAAACGTAGGTGTCTATTTGTGAGATGAATCCTACCCTTGAAGACCCCAGTAGTCTGGGTCCCAGCTGTTCTGGCTCATTGAAATAATCTCTCTTATGCTTCTTCTCTGTCATTCAGTGAATTTCCTCCTTTTTAAGAAGGTTTTGTTCCAGTCCCACCATGAAGATTAACAAAGTCTAGTGTTGTGCTAATATTTTGTCCACACTCTGCATATCATTGCCTGTATTTATTCCAACAAATCCACCTTCAAGTGAGCCTTGACTTCATGTGTGTTCCAAAGTTCCTTGCTTGTCCTGTTCTTTGCTATAGGAGGTAACTGGGATCCGTGGAGCCTATCCTTGTTTTAAATGGATATTTATTAATTATCAAGGGAGGACTCTGAGCTGACGCTCCCATTTCTTTACCAAAGCAGTGCTCAGAAATTTCAATCTTTTCATTTGTCCGTGTTTTTTCCCGTGGATGGAAAAGGACACATCTGCTGAACAGTTTACAGCTTTGCCTTCCAGAAGAGAGTTTACTTGGATCCAGGATCAGTCCAGGCTCAACTCCAAGCCCGGCAAGGAGTTCCTCCTGTTCTGCTCAGACGTGGATTTAATGGTATTAGGCAGGGTGTTGATGGTTTATAGCTACTTGTAAGAGGTATTAGAGAGGTTATCAGACCAGGGCAAACACAACTGAGCTAATCTGAGCTTTCAAGCTTGGATAACAGTAAAAAAAAAAAAATACACCTGGAAAAACTCATGCCTAGAAATCAGTCACTGGGCAACCACATGGTTGTGAGCAGTTTGGAACTAAGTAAGCCCTACTTTCATGGAAAATTTGTCTGTGGAGTGATTTGGGCTTTCTGAGTGTAACAGGACGCAAAAACACATAGGGGTGGTAGGGAAAGCATCAACTCCAGATATCCAAGGATAAAGGCAGAAGTTTTCAGCTTCAGGTACTCCCTGTGGTTTGGCCCCCAAGTGCAGGAACAGCAGCCCAAACACCTTCTTCTTCACCCCAACACACACAGAGGCACATCCAGATTTTAAGAGCTTGGTTCAGTTAGAAAAGCAAGTGTTTTTTTAAACACCAAAGGACTTGCCTGACTGCAAACAGTAATTGTTACCTCGGGTTATGCCCTCTGAAATTCAGACCAGAGTATCCCAGTGATTCCATGAGGCCTGATGAATAATTGGGAGGCAGCATCCACTGGCATGCACATTGGGAAGAGCTGGGATCAGGGGACTAATCTGCTTTCCTCTGGAGACAAATGCCAGGAGGTCACTCTGGGTGTCAACAGGCTTATCCCAGCAGAGAGCTCGGCATCCAAGGTGCACTGGGAATAAATTACACTGATTAAGACACTCCCCAGCAGGGGTGGCTTGGAGGCAGTGGAGACACGTGGCCAGGCCAGTCTCTGCAAAGCCCCTCAGAGCTGCCACTGCCTCCTCAGCTTAACAGTCTGTGTGTGATTTTTCACAGCTTCGTGTATCCCCTTTCCAGACATCCAGGATGAATCCAGCACTGCAGGTCCAGCTGGAGAGCTGGCACTGAGGAATATGTGTTTGTTGGCCTGCCGTGTTTTTCAAGATATTTGCTGAAAAAGAGCCATCTCTTTTCTCTCATAGTCTTCTTGTGCACAAGGATGAAAGTCTCGGGTTCCAGGCACTGCTCTTGCACACTCACACTCAGGCTTTCAGCCCCTCTCTTTTATGTCCCATAAAGTGTCCTGGCCAATTCACCAGATTTATTTTTTTTTTTTAAATTTTATTAGTATTCATTTTATTTTGGAAAGTGGACCAGCTCTAGCTCCCCAGTCTGACTGAGGAGAGCAGTCAGGTTTTGAAAGGATCATCCCTCAAGGATTTCCCTCAGCACCTTTCAGGGAGAGGTCCTGGTGACATTCACCCCAACCAAGTCACAGAGGAGAGCAGCCCATCCCTTCTAGGCCAGCAGGAGGGAAGGGAACCCCTCAAAGATAGAAACAAGGGAGTAATCACTGAAATTAACTACAGGTGGGATAAAATAATATCCCAGCTGCTTCTGTGCTACAGTCATGGGATTTGAGAACTTCTTGATGAGAAAGCCCTGATCACCCATGGGGTATCTGACACCTGAGGTCAAAGGATTTGGCTAAAGGTGAAAAAGGCCACAGTAACAGTGTCCTTTTGCTTGGATCTACGTGTCTAGGCATGGAAGGGTCAGGTGCACTCACCCTGGGAGACATTTGAGGACAGTTGCCTTGCTTTCTCTCTGCCTTATCTTCATGGAGCTGAGAGAACCTCCTTGCAGGAAAACATGAAAGCTTAGCAAGAAAGAAAAAGGTGGAAACACCTTATGGAGAGGAGTCTTGTGGAGGGAATGGAGAAACAAGGGAGCCACCTACCCACCAGCAGGGGAAGGAGCAATTCCAGGTAATGGGAGCATTGGGATAAAAAACCTCCCAGCTCCTTGTGCTGATGCTTGTGGGACTCCAGCGCCACTGAACAACCAGCAGAGTTTGCCAAGTGCTTGCAGGCAGGGCTGCCCTGGGTTTGATTTTCCTCATTTGGGCATGGCCAGGGAAAAGTGTGTGTCCTTTGGCACCTGTCCCTGCGAGAGTGAGGCATCGCCACAGGGATGAAAGCACAGGAGAGAGGCACTGGCAGCAGATGCTGTTTGCTTGGCCCAGCAGGTAACAGGGAATTTTTTGATGGGGATCTTCAGACAGTCTTCCCAGAGAAAGCACTGGGTGTTAGAAGGAGGAGCAAGATGCTTATTTATAATAAGCCATTTTTGGTTTTTCGAGGGTTTTTACTTCTCTTGATCTTGGTTATACATATGCTGCTGGACTGACAGGGAAGGCTCACAGATCAGGAAAAAAGGCATGTTATTAGAAAAGCTATTTTTCATGGGGTCTTGCATCAATACCTCTGCTGTTCCAGTTCCTTCAGGGGTCCTTAGAACCACTCCCAGGTGTGTGCCCCACAAATACAAGGCAGTATTAGCAGTCAGACACCAAACAGCACAAGGACACCCCAGGCTGCCCCCACCAGCTGTGCCCAGAGCTGCAAAGCAGCTTTAGCATGTCACAGAATCATCACAGAGTGGTTTGGGTAGGAGGGGACCTTAAAAATCATCCTGTTCCCACCCCCTGCCATGGGCAGGGACACCTTCCACTAGCCCAGGTTGTTCCAAGCCCCGTCCAACCTGGCCTTGGGCACTTCCAGGGATGGGGCAGCCACAGCTTCTCTGGGCAGCCTGTGCCTGTGACTCACCACCCTCACAGGGAAGAATTTCTTCCTGCTATCTAATCTACCCTCAGTGTCACAGACTGATTTCCTCAGCAGCACAAAAAAAACGCAGCTTTAATGCTGCTGGGACGTGAATGACTCTTCACAGCTGGCTCTGGGCTCTGCTCGTGGCATCCACAAGGTCCTTGAAGACCTTGGCATCTGTGTCAGCTTGCTTTGAGAGGAAGGGCCCAGGAAACCCTCAGTGGTGCTTATTTCTTCCCAGCTTTGTTTGCTCTGGGTAATTACTGACACACCGAAGGATATTAGCTCTGCATGTGAGGGTGCAGAGAGACCGAGCGCTCTCAAATATCAGCACCGTAGTTCACTGTAATTAATTAAATGTTGACATGATCCCCAACAAGCAAAACCTTCGTTATGCCCAAATTAAACCCCTTGACACAGATGTTGGAATCGTTGTCGGTCCCCCTAATTGCGATGGAGTGCACAGAAATGTAGACACACTTATGTTGAACCGGGGGAAAGAACTTACAGCAGGGAATAAAGGCCACTGCCATTCCTAATTAAAGCAGTTGCTGGAGCAGACGAAATGATTTTTAAATAGTTCTTGCCCTTATCATGCTTTAAGACCCGGGATAATTTTTACAACTCTTCTATATTCAAGACCTACCACATTTTGGAGAGGAGTTTGCAAGGCTAGAAGGGACTTCTCCGAGGATCCGCTGTGATTTACAGACACCTGCAACCCCAAGGGCCTCCTTAAGGATTTCTTGAACTCCCCCATTACTCAAAGCCAGATTTTTTTCCTTAGAGAGACACTCAGCATTAACTCAGGACTGGAAATAACGGAGAGCCCACACTTCTAGTTATGTTTTTCCCAGTTGTTTTTTATCCTTGCTATCACAAATTACTTCTTTCTTTCCAGAGTAAATTTATCCTTCTGTAACTTCAAGTCTGTAAATTTTTCCCCATTCCTGGCTAGATTAAAGATGTGTTTGCTGTCAGAAACAGCTTCCCCTGTATTTCACTACAGTACATGAGCAAGTTGCTTCAGTTTCTCCTGAATAATGCAAATAGATCAAGACCCTTTAATCTCATGTCTAAACTGATTTTTCCAGACCTTTGTGGTGTCCTTAGAGCACTTTCTGTCTCCTTGACTTCTTTTCTGTGCTGTGGGCACCCAAAAGGGACATGATTTTCCGTATGAGCAACTTCCATTTTTCAGTCTTCTTGGTCTGGTTCATCTGTTCCTGTTCTTGGCTTTTTAATGAACTGATCATGAGTTATTACTGTTAATTCTCCATGACATGTTGCTCCTAGGTGGATTACGCATGTCTTTTTGCCAACAGCCTTGACAGTCATTCAGAGAGGGTGGGTGACTGTAAGAGCAAGTCATCAACTTGTTCCTAGAAGGAAAAATATTCCTTCGAGGAACCAATTCACCAAAATGTTCCCACGTGCTACTGTTCAGGGTGAGCACAGAAATAGTGATCCAGAACTGACATTATTGCTAATATATGCAATACTGGCATTGATAGTGGCAGCCTTTGTGTTCAGGAGATATTTTCATGCTTAATGCCCATGATTTAATGAGAGTTCAGTGTGTAACTACCTTTAAAATCTGTACCATGACCTTTATGTCAGGGATCATCACACAGCTTAACTTCACCCAGTAGCTGAAGATACCTGTCTTTAATTACAAGCAAGTTGATGGTACTGAAGAAGCATATCACTGGTGTTTTCTGAGACAGATGGTTTGAGTTGCCAGGGAAATTGCTCCTTTTGGTGTTTTGAATATCTGGAGGCAATCTGTAGGGGATCTGCATTGAAGGCAAGCTCAGTCCTGCCTCACAACAAGTGTGGAGCCTCCTTACCCAGCCATAAATTCATGGCACAGAAGGTAAGACTGAACAACTCTGCTTGAAGACCTGCTGGCCAAGACATCCTGGGGATCCCCTACGAGCCCCTCGTTGGACCCCCAGACTCCCTCCCTTTGGACAGCACTGCTGGTGGAAAGGCACAGGCAAACCAGGTTATACATGGCATGGTTTTTTGTCCCCTCAACATGAGAAGGCATCAGAGTGCCCCAAGAGGGAGGTGGAAAATCAGAGACTACTTGGTGGTGATGGAAGAAAAGAAGATAATAATTTCCTGGGATGATTCCTTTCTTGATAGGGGCTGTCCACAAAAGCAGCAGTTTGCCAAGGAGGGGTGGAAAGTCCTCCTAAGGTCACTTCCCTGCAATGAGAACTAAATATGCAAAATTAGCAAATCCAAAAGCTAATTAAGAGTAAAGCCCATATCAAGGCAGGGAGTGCACCCCATGTCTATTAGTTCTGAGCAGTGAGTGAAGAGCACAGGAGGCAAAGAGACTTGTTTATCTCAGGAAAAGGCGAAAGGCAGACAGATATCTCCTGGGAGGTACTCGAATTGCCATGAAAATTGAATGCAAATCTTCATCTTTTTCCCTTCAGGAGCAGAGATTAAAAAAAGAACTAGAGATAGGGCTGAGATGGAGTAGGAAGCATGTCAGTGGAGAATGAGCCTCATCACCATAATGAGGCACTTTGAGACACTCATCTCTCCTCAGCAGAGACCCCATTGCCCTGTGCAGGCATCTAAACCAGGCAGTGCAGCATGGTTTTTGCATTCTCTCTCCTGAAATGTCTCCTTTAAACTCCATGTGGCCATGAAGCTTAAACAAAACCACCCTGATGCGATGGTTGGTCTGCTGCTACATTTCTTGGTCCTTCCAGCATTGTCTTTGTGCTTGTCTCAGGCCTGGATAAGACAACCAGGAAGGAAATTTTTGCCTCTTGTGTTGTTTTACTTTCTGTTCAGCCATGACATCCCTGTGGATTGCTCAGGTAACAGAAAACGTTGGTAGTCTGGGTTTTCTGGGCTTGTCATCCCTTCCCACTGTCAGGTCCTGACACCACTGCATGTGATTAGGTTTGGTCACCCCATCGTCATTCGCAGATTCATTTAGATTGGAAAAGACCTCCAAGATCATCAGCTCCAAGCTTTGACCAAAAGGGATCAGGGTCAGATTTTTAGCCATGTGCTTGGAATTGCCACAGCCAGACCCTCCCAAAGAGAGATGTCCATTCCATGATTCTGTGATTCTGTGCAGTGCTGCTCACATCAGACAGATGACATGACCCTCCCTGTGGAGATGGCGGAAAGGACTGAGTAATTGGGATCCTGCACGGGCAACCAGTGCAGCATTAAACAGGAGGCCTCATCCCCTCAAGTTAAGGGCTTCAGGAACTGTTGGGAGTGATGAGGATGTTGTTATCTCACCATTCCTGTTATATTTTTGGAGCCCTGTTCCACTGACCCATTGTTTTCTGAGAGGGGGGAAAATGTCTCTTTTTGAAGTGCAGTGTTTTTAGACATTCATATCAGCTGAAAAGTGGCTGGGGCGACACAGACCAACTCTCTGCCATATCTCCCCTGAATATTTCCAGGTTGGGGGAGAAGACGGAAATGCGATTTTTGATTTTTTTTTTTTTTTTTTTTAAGTTTCCCTTCTTGATGCAGGAAAAAAAAAGATAAAAAGAGAAAGTGAGCGATGAGAAACTGTGGATTTTTCCATGCAAGCTGAAGCCAAAAGGGCTGTGCCTTGGAGCCGAGCGCGGAAACAGGGCAAGCGTTTGGAGGAGGATTTTCCCCTCCGAGCCTGAAAAGGAACCAGAAGTTGGCTGACTGGCTGGTCTCGAACAGCCCCTCCTGAGCCTGTGAAACCGGTCACAATTTTTCATCAGAGCTAGAAATATCAACCTCCCCCCCTCCCTCCCCATCCTTTCTCCCCCACCCTTTCCTCCGTGACGCCACAGCGCCCGTGTCCGGCGGTGCCGCTCTCTGGAGGGAGCTGGTCAGGATCCCTCAGAGCCAGCAGGGCTGGCAGGGGGGCACGGGCTGCAGTGCCAGGCTCCGTGGCCAGTGACGTGCTGTCTGCCCAGTTCTGAGAGAAACAGAATGTCCTCGGGGCTGGCACGGTGGAAATGTGCTGAGGAAGCTCCCACACTTCCCCTCGATAGCGTGCTTTCCGAGCGCTGACAGTCCCGCCACTGGAAGGTTCTCCAGGCTGGGAGCCACCAGAATTCCCAGCAATCAGCAAATCTTCCACTGGGGCATTTTTTCCAGCTCAGCGGTGTCGCCTGTGTTCGGGTCCTGGCGACACTCACCCGCCCAAGGTGAGTTCTGCTCACCCTGAGCTGTCAATCGAGGTCTGGGATCACGTTCTGGGTAAGGATTTTTTTCCTCAGTTGAGTTGGGCCCAATGAAAAATTGCCTTTTTCCTCTGCGCAGCTCAGATCTGGCCTCGCTGTGCATGGAATGCCATGTGTTCCCAGCAGGATTCAGCCCTTCCAAGGCCTACCCTGCAGCCAGATCTGATCTACATATTTACGAGCTTGTAAACAGGACAGGGCGGGTGAGTTCACATTCTTAGAAAACCAAGTGCAGAGAAAAGAACTTCTGAGTTGGAAAAACAAAGAGAAGTCTTGGGCCCGACCCAGCAAACACAGTGATTTTTCCAAGACTTGGATGGATTGCTTGAGAATCATTCCCCACCATTCCTTTTCGACAGGATTCCTCAAGCTTACTCTTTTGTTTGGGGGGAAAAATGCGCATTCCCAATGTTTCTGACCAGAGTGGAAGAGGCAGCTTGACAAAAAAGGGATGTTTTATCTTGGAGGTGAGTGGAAGCCAGGCTTCTGTTTGCAGCAGTCACTGAGGAACAGCAATTCCTTGAAAAGGGAGGTTTAGGGAAGCTTTTAAAGGCAGAAGGCGGTTGGAGGGCTCACCACAAAATGTCAACAAATACAAGAATTGGTCTAGAACAGTAGTGGCTGCCAGATCTTGATAGTCCATGAGGGCCTGGTAAATGGTTCGTGGACAGCCAGAGTGCAAGGGAGCCAGGCAGCAAAAATTAAAGAGGATTAACAGTTTTTCAGAGAATGACAGAATGGTTTATGTTGGAAGGGACCTTAAAAACCATCTAGTCCAATCCCCTGCCATAGGCAGGGACATCTTCCACTAGGCCAGGTTGCTGCCTATCCAACCTGGCCTTGAACACTTCTAGGGATGGGGCATCCAAAGCTCCTGTGGGCAACTGGTTCCAGAGCTTCACCACACTCTGAAGAAAGAACTTCTTCCCAATAACTGATCTAAATATCTCCTTTTTTAGGTCAAAAACATTTCCCTTTGTCCTACCACTTTCTACCTGTGTAAAATCAATGCCTATGGCTGTGTTTTTGCCCAGGAGACATTCTACTCGTGTCTTACACCGGCTGAGATGGAGTTAGCTCTCCCATGAATGCTTCCCTTTCCCTGAGGGCTGATCATCCTGGCTGTGGTACCCAGAGGTGCCTCGTGCAGAGTAGAGACCCCCAAACCTGGGACAGGATGCTCCCGCTTGGGGGAACGGAGAGCCACGGGAATGCTCCTCTCCGAGTGTCTCCAATGGCAAGCTTAGCATTGCCCTGGAGGGAACCTAGCAACCCCACAAGGCCACTGTGTCCATTCACATCCCGAGCCAGATGGAAATTTTCTTTTTAGAGGCTGCCCCGAGCGTGTTTCCTCTGTTGAACCATCCAGGCAGGAATCTCGCTGTGGTCTCTCACATCAGCACATGGATTCCAGTCTCCTTTCTGCTCAGACAGCAACACAAGAGCTCTTGACATGTGAATTGGTTACCCTGACTTTTTTCCTTCTCTCAGGAGACTTTTTTTTTTTTTTTCTTCATTTCCTTCTGGTAAATAAGGACCTTCCTGATATCTCCCTTTGGATTTGTCAGACTGGTCAATCCTTGCTTTTTTTTTTTTTTCCTCCTTTTTTCCTAATTTTATTTATGTCCTTTTGCTGAGTCTCATGATTCTACGATTTGTTTTCAAGTCCCCTTGGGGGCTGCAGTCAGGCTATTATTTGTGAATCATTAAGGAACAGGCAGTTGGATACATATTTATCTTTCCCAAGCGTAAGAAACACTGCAAAAAAAAAAACAAACCTCTAAGGGAGTCTGTACTAAAAGTCAGAATGTAAAAATGCTACATCTTTGTCTTCTCTTAAATTTTGTGACTAATTTCAAAGATCGTCTTCCTGCTGACCCTGTTCTATTCAGCACTACCTGAATATCCTGAATCTGCTGCCCAGCCCTTCTTGGAGGATGAACCAAGCAGATAAAAAGGCTATTCCAGGGCAGGGGAGTGCTGAGGTGAGTTAATGGACAGTTTTGGTTTGAGGGCATGGAGAGGACAATGTCTAACACCAAGCTTGGGGCCATCAGGCCCTCTGTGCAGTTTAGTGGAAGGTGTCCCTGCCCGTGGCAGGGAGTTGGAATTAGATGGTCTTCAAGGTCCTTCCCAACCCAAACCATTCTGTGATTCTCTCCTGAAAGCATTGCCTTAACCATTTAAAAGATTTATTATAGAGTGAGCTTGGTTTGCAGTATCCAAGGTTAGATCTGCTTTCAAAATCTCTTTCCCTTTCCTCTTCCTTGTCCTGCCTGAGCAAAGTCCACAGAGCTCCTGATAAAAGTCAAGAAGCAGGAAAAACTCATAGAATCACAGAACACCAGCTTGGAATGGACCTCAGGGATCATCTGGTCCAACCTTTCTTGGCAACAGCACAGTCCAGACGAGATGTTCCAGCACCCTGTCCAGCTGAATCTTAACAGTGCCAAACACTGGGGAATCCAGCACTTCCCTGGGGAGATCATTCCAATGGCTGATTGCTGTCATGCTGAAAAATTGTGTGCAGTTGGAATATCCCCAAGGGTGAGCTGTACCCATTGCCCCTCATCTTTTCCATGTGACTTGTTGTGAAAAGGGAGTCACAGCTTCTCTGTAGGTGCACGGTGATACAGCCTCCCCTCAGCCTTCTCTTCTCAAGGCTTAGTAAACTCAGTTCTCAGCCTTTCCTCGCGTGGCAGCTTCCCAGTGCTTGCATCATCCACAGTCTGGACCCTCTCCAGCCTTTCCACATCTTTTTTTTTTTGCATAGTGGGGGCCAAAACTGAACACAGTGTTCCAGGTGTGGCCTCAGTAGAGTGTGACTATGACTCTTTATCCCCTTGCAGACCGTGGTGTCAACCCCTTTGCAGTATCAGACCACAATTTCTTAGTTATTCCTCTATTTTAAGCATGGCTTTCTTCTTTAGAGGTCTCTCATGAAAGATGGAAGATGGGGTATTCCATTCAGGGCAAGGAAGGTTTAGTGCATGGGACATCCCGGGTCCTCGGAAGGAGGATGCAGTGAATGAAATGACCTTCTGGGGATTCGCTGCTGCTTCTTTCAGCTATGAGTCCCCAAATGGGGGGTCAGTGCCCTCCCAGGAAAGATGGCATATAATAGAGTTGGGATTGTTCAGCCTGAAGAAGAGAAGGCTTTGGGGTGAGCTAATTTTGGCCTTCCAGTACCTGAAGGGAGCCGATAAGGAAGATGGAGAGAGACTATTTACGAGAGCCTGGAGGGAAAAGACAAGTAGAAATGGCTTCAAACTGACAGGGAGTAGGTTTAGATTAGATATTAGAAAAAAATTCTTCCCTGTGAGGGTGGGGAGACCCTGGCACAGGTTGGGCAGAGAAGCTGTGGCTGCCCCTGGATCCCTGGAAGTGTCCAAGGCCAGGCTGGACAGAGCTTGGGGCAGCCTGGGATAGTGGCCCACGTCAAGGAGTGGAACTGAATGATATTTAAGGTCTCTTCCAAAGCAAACCATTCAATGATTCTGTGATTGAACCTTCTTTGAGCCCCCTCACCTGTCCATAATCATGTCACATAAGCACATTCCCAATGCTATCCAGCAAATGACAAGTCTAGCTACACTTTGCTCGGGAATCAAGCTAACTACTTAGATGTCAGCTATGCTGTTAAAAAAAAAAAAAAAAGAAAATGGGGAACAAAAAGCCATTTTATAGTCACAACCCCCCAGAACAAGGGCTGTAGAGCAGACCAGAGCAGACTAAGTACTTTATAGGACCTTGCCCAAAGCCTGTCCTGTGCCCCATGCAGTGCCCCCGTGGTCCTACCACATAATTACTCTCTTGTGGAGTTGTGAATCTCTGGAAGAGCAGGGGGTGTTGTGTGGGAGCCCACCGGGGTGGATCTGCAGTCTGAAGCAGATGCTTTGCATTTCATGCCCTGTGATGTGGCACAAGGGCATATGGAGGTAGTTAAGGGTGCAGAGCCTGCTGGGACAGTGTTGGGGGGCAGCCCATTCAAGTCTTTATGTTCTTTTGAGGGTGGTCTCTGGAGTGAAGTGTTCCCTGGCCCACATTTATCTGGAGGGGTCTGTCTGGACCATGCTAAACGAAATTAGCACTGTGCACTGTCCAAGACTAAATTACCTATGAGGTTTCTGACAGGTAATAGTGTAGATGTATCTGTGAGGCCCTTCACTGTCACCCTGCACTGGTGAAATTCTCCCACTGACAATGGCTCCCACCAGTGGTCCAGATTCCTGGGATTGCCTTGAGACAAGCTCCAGTGTGAGCTTTGAGGGGAGTGGAGGGAGATTTCAGTCAAAGTCCTACTGATGTGCTGCAACTTAGGGGAAAGCTTTGGAGATTTCAGTAGGGCCACACTCCTGGAGTGGGGGACGGGTTTGGGGGCTGTAGATTAGACCAGCAAATGATGAGAACAAGGCTCTGCTGCATTATCCTTCTCTTGAAGACAGGCAAAACATGCTCAGACCCCAACTTTGAGATCCTGCTTGAGAGTGCTGATGTTTTTCAGAGGCCTTGACACCGCCCAGGCTGATTTCTCTTGCCTTTGCAGCCACCCCAGATTAAACCAAGCTTCCCTGGTCCCCACCTCACCACAGGCCTATCGCCCATCCCCTGGGGACCCCACACTCGAGGTATCACACCCCACCATGGGCTCTGGCATGGCCAGGGGCTTTCCAGCCATGGTCTGGAGCAACATTAGGGACAATTTGGGACATCTAGAGTGCCAGCAATGATCAGGGCAGTGGTGGCTTCTCCCTGCTTTTCTTCTGGGCCAGCTCAGGGTGCAGGATTGGAGCAGGCAGGCGATGCCTGTGTGCAGGGAGACACTCAGGCAGCTCATCGGGGCTTTCACTGCAAGGCTGCTGCTTATCTGTGACACTGTTTGTGGGGTTGGCTGGAAGGCTCACAGGCCCGAGGAATTCCACCCGATATCCCAGCGCCGTCGTCCTCCAGGGAGAACGCCGGAGCCGCTACGGACACGCCGTCCTCCTCCCTGCGCCAAGCAGCTCTTGGATCCATCCTGGGAGGGCAGTGAACTCCCTCATCCCTCCAAGACACGCCACCAGCTGCAGGGAGGTGTTAACCCTCTAAGGACCCTGCAAATACCCGGTGGAGGTGGTCAGCAGAGGGTGGAGGAGAAGGCTGGGGGAGACTGTTGGGAATCTGAGGAATTCCCAGTCACACACAGAGTCAGAAATCCTTGCTGATATTCAGCCTGCTCCCCCATGGCTCAGAGCTGCATCAGAGGGATTATCCATCATAGGGGCCTGGGAAGGAGCTGGCAGGGAGAGAGGCAGGCTGGGTAGTGAGCAGAAAGGGGCAGTTCATGATTACTTTGGAAGAGATTTAATTCATTTACTTTGTGAGAGAAAAAGAAGGAAGAGACAAGAGGGTCAGTTTGGATCAGATATAAGGAAGAAGTTTATTATAATGAGGGTGGTAAAACACTGGCACAGGTTACCCTGGAAGGTGGTAGATGCCCCATCCCTGGAAGTGTCCAAGGCCAGGTTGAATGAGGCTTGGAACATCCTGGCCTAGTGGAAGGTGTCCCTGCAGATGGGTTGGACCACATGATCTTGAAGGTTCCTTCCAACCCAAACCATTCTACAATTCTGTGATTTTATGACTCTTTCTTTGGCCAGGAGAGCCCACAGTGACCTTCAGCAGCTACAGCACTTCCTGTGTCAGGGCTTTTCCTATACCAACTGCAGTTCTCTCTACTTGTTCCTCTGATACATCCCAAGGGAGTCCTTAACCCCCTCCTGAGTCTTTGAGGCCACATTCAGGAGAAGCTCGAGCAACGAGACACCTGTCCCCATCACAGTGCTAATCATATACATGGATTTCTGGCGCTTCCTAACTCAAGAACAGATTGATTGGCAACTTGGCAGATCTTCTTTTTATTTTCCATGAGTTCAGCCAACCAGTTTTTAGGATCCACAGCCTCCTGCTACAGCTGAGCAACGTGCTGTGGAGGTAGACCATCTCCTGTAAGGTCCAGCTCTCCACAAGCTATTTCTTTCCAAGCCCATCTCTGATACAAAGTCCACACCAAGCAACAGCAACACCCTTGCCAGTGTGAACTTCCCTGCTGGTCCTCGCAGTTCGGAGTTCACGGTGGGACAGCGCTGGGGCACGACTTTGTCACTGTGTTTTTCCCACCTGCTCTCACATCTGCAGCATTTCTGTGCCATGGACCCTTCAGGATGTGCTGTAAAGCCAGGGACCTTTTAAAACAAAGATGCCCTTGCCAACTGCAGCAGAGAGCGAGCCTGCTCACAGATTGTGGCTGTGCACTGGGAGCCAGGGCCAGAATTTAGATTGGACTGGCTCCATTTTACTTAGTGCATTTGTCTTTTTTTTCTTGTTTTGCTTTATTTTTTAAGCACTGAACACTGGGACCAGCAACTCTCCAAACAATCCAGTGATATCACCTTCGAGTGAGTCATGGGGAGGGCAGGGTGGAGAAGTGCAGGCAAGGAAAGATCATGAGATTGTGCTAGCTCAAACAACCCAAAAAAAGAGTGTGATATGTGTTTGGATATGTGGAGGAGAGATTGCATTCACTAGTCACCATTACACAATGTCACAGCATTGGGGAGTATGCCCGTGGCTCCAGACATTTATACCTGGCTGCTTCTTTCCCAAATATGAGCAGGGTGATCAGGAATAACAAGGGAAAAAAAGTATGAACACATCCTTCATTGCCTCGACTTTTGAACCACCAAAAAAAATGAAGTTTAATCATCAGATCATGTTAAACCTGTGACTTCAGTCACTTTGCACGGTGCAAACAGGCTTTCCCTGAGCTCACCCACAGCTTTCCTAATTTCTTAATGGTCCTGATGATAATTATTCAGGGTTGCAACAGGATCTTCAACCCTTGCTCAGACCCAGCTCTATCACTAGGATTCAGATTCTGCCAAGTTGTGAAACCATCTTTTATAAAATGATGAAAGGGATAAAGTCCTCAACTGGACTTAATAACACTCAGCATTATTATTAGAAGCTTTTATTTATTAGAAGAAGACAAAGTCCTCAGCAGGATCTCCACAAGGCAACATGGAGCCTTCCCCACAAGGCAGTGGAAAGCAGAGAGGATGAGGCTCTGCATCCCACCCTACCTGGGAGCATCCTGCACTGAAGCACAGCCACGATCCTCCATCCACCAGGAGAGGGAGAATCACTGGTCAGGCAGCCAGGGTGGAGAAAGGGCACCTCAGAGGTCTGTCCTTATTCCCCAGCCTGTCTCTGTGTTGGATTTGGTTAGGTTGGATGGAGACTTCCCTGCTGGGAGCACTACCCCCAAAAGCAGCAGTCCTGTTCAGGAACAAGCCAGGTCTCCATTGTCCTCTCCCTGGGAGGGCTCTGGGATCCCAGGTGCTCCAGCACAGCAGGAGGTTGCTGGATCCCAGCACAAATACTGTGGGGAGTGTCAGTGCCCACTAAACCAACCCCACTCAAAGGGTGGATGTTCCCAAGATGGGTGTCACAGCCTCCTCCTTTGGAAAGGACACCAGGCTTTGCCAGAAGTGTGGAGCTGGATGCCCAGGAGAGGTGCCCAGAGGGCTGATTTTGAGTGAGTAGGAAGAGCTCCTCTTTGAAACAAGACATCACTCTTTTACTGTGCCACAGGTCCTACAGTAATTGTTCTTCCTAGTCTTTGATATTGTCCTATTCTGGCTTTGATGCTTTCGGGGCCAGATCATCAGAAAGTGCTCTTACACTGAGATATCAAGTTAAAGTGCTGGTGCATCACTCTGTGTTGCTGTTCCTGATCTTTTACTCCTGTTTTCCATTTCTGGGCCTTGGACACCTCCTTCTGTGTTTCCTGAGCTCTTCAAGTGTCCACTACTCAATACTTCCCTCCACACATTCTAACATTTATGCTCCTACACAGTAATTCTTCCAAACCCCAGCCCAAAAACACTCCCTCCCTCAAAGTGTTGTTGCATATTCACGAACATGAAAGCAAGAGCTAATTTCTTCCATTTTTTACTCTCTCCCTCAATAAGACCTCCCAGCCCCTCCTTAGGTGCAGCCTCCCAGGGCCCATCAGAAGACCCCGATGCTCCAGCACCTACAAATTCACCAGCCCAGGAGCTTTTCTGGGGACTCCCTGCCTGGTTCTGTCCCTCCTAGAGATGGGGAAACTGTGGCTGCACTCAGGGCACTGTCCCTTGCAGGGGGCACGCTGATTTGCATGGCAATGAGGATGGTAATGAGCCCCTTGTCTTCACATGTACACGGGGTTCTGGCGGGTGAAAACCAGGCCAAAGTTGAAATTCAGGCGATTGGCGGCTTCTCTTTCCTTTCAATTCGTGTTTTGTATCTGGATGCAAAAGACAAAGCAGGTAGTACAGAGGCTGAATTGTGCAATGGACCGCTAAACTCTGGGTATAAGTTATTATTTGAACAACCATCAGGCTGTTTAGGCAAGCACCAATCTCTTAAGTAGCCTGGCTCAAGCAGTAATTACTAGCTGAATTTCAAAAGAGACCCTTCTTTTATTTGCTTTGTTACCATAGCTTTTTGTTTTCTTTTCCTCTCTCTCTAAGCTAAAAAAATGCGCTGCATAAAGCTGCAGCTCCTCTGAGAACCCAGTGTGCTTCGAACGGGGTTCACAACAGCACTGTGAAAGAGTTCACGGTAATTAGCCCCTTTCTCCAGTGGCTGAGGCATGAAACCTCTCCATGACAAGGGAATGAGCAGGGTTGGATGTTTAGTGAAGTCCTTCACCCGCCTTGCTCCCCAACACACGGAGTTATGGCAGGATCAAGCTGGGACAGTGCGATGTTGAAGGGCTGAGAGCCAGGGATTGCCTTGCTCAGGGCTCTGGGTAGAGGCTGGTCCCCAGGTGGAATCAAAACATCACAGAATTATAGCACTGTTTGGGTTGGAAAGGACTTAAAGATAACCTGGTTCCACCCCCCTGCCGTGGGCAGGAACACCTTTCACCATCACAGCTTGCTCCAAGCCCCATCCAACCTGGCTGGGGTTTGGAATGAGATGATTTTTAAGGTCCCTTCCAACCCAAACCATTCTGTGGTTCTGTGATTATTGCTCCCTTCAAAGCCACTGACTACACCACCAGCAGCTGCTCATTAAGCTGCAAATGCCATTGATTTCCCTGAAGCCCGTGGGTATTCCCAGCACAGAGATGTCATTCCTGCTTCCTGCCCTTTTCCAGTGGCTCCTTCAGCACATATTGGTGGCCAGCATAGACTCCAGCCTGGCTTGGGTTGGCCTTCAGCAGGTGTTTAAGCTGCATGGCCACCTCTGTGCTTTCCCTGCCCAACCATCATAAAATGCTGGGATCTGTCTGTCTCCTCCCATGTCCCCACGATGGAACAGCCCACATACCCAATGTTGAGTTCTGGCTGTAATTTCTCCACTTTTTAGGGATGGGTGGAAGGAAGTTTTACTGGAACCAGCGCTCTGAGTTTCCTGGATGAGGGTTTTCCTCCAGCAAACAGCCTGGGGAGCTTTTATGCAGTGTCAGTCACGAATTTCTGGCTCCTGGCACCTGTTTTACTGTTTTGACACCAGGCTTTTTAGCTCAGGGAAAATAATAATGATATCCAGAGTTAATGTTATTTACTAAAATACAAATTAACGCTCAGTCACATGGCACGATTTGTCATCCAGAGCTAAAATTAAAAGAAATTAAGGCTGACTCAGAAAGTTATTTCAGATCTGAGTGGGGAATGCTAAGTGTTGAGGCCATGTGGGAGCAACACTGACATCTTCTGGCTCCGTGAAAAATCTCCAGCTTTTTCACCAAGAAAATCGCTGGGAAACTCCACAAGAAGGGTTTTCAGGTGGGAGGGACAGGCTTTGTGGCAGTGGATATTATCTGAGCCCACTTTAACAGCCCACCTTAGCATGACTGAAAATTCAAAGAGAGGGTGTGTGACACTGGTGATCCAAAATGCACAAGTGGAGGAGCTGAAGGGGTGTTGCTCTTCTATCAGTGCAGGTGACAGGGCTGTGTCCTCACTTTCAGGCTGCAGTGGAAGGGCAATTTGTAGGAAGAGTCAGGCACCAAGAACCGATCCATGCAAAACAAACAACTTTTCTTGCAGTGGGGGCTAGGAGAGTCCTGCCAAAAATACAGTATTATCCATCACACTCTCAGGCACAGGGTGTAATCCTTGGGGATGGTCCTGTGCAAGGCTGAGAGTTGGACTCGATGCTCTTTGTGGGTCTCTTCCAACTCAGCATATTCTGGGATTCTGGGATCATTATCACTGCAGAGTCAATGCTTTCCAATCCTGTAGAGGCCAGATCTTCCCTCTGGTGACAATGGCATTCCAAGTCAAGGACCTAACAGCAGAATCATAGAATCACAGAGCGGTTTGGGTTGGAAGAAACCTTAAAGGTCATCCAGTTCCAGTTTCCTGCCATGGGCAGGGACACCTTCTGCTAGCCCAGGTTGCTCCAAGCCCCGCCCAACCTATCCTTGAACACTTCCCAGGGGTGGGGCAGCCACAGCTTCTCTGAGAAACACATTCCAGTGCCTCTCCACCCATCACACCTTCAGTCTCTTCCACACTCCTCCACCTCTCCCACGGTGGATTAACTAATTGTTAATCCCTTGCTCCCCCGTGCTCCTGCCCCTCCTTCCCCCTTCCTCTAACCATATTTCTTTTAATCTCTCCCAAGGCTCTTTCTTCCCGTCTCTGAAGCCCTCCGAAATTGTCTTCAAGATCATCTTCTGGCTGGGGTACTTCAACAGCTGCGTGAACCCCATCATCTACCCCTGCTCCAGCAAGGAGTTCAAGCGCGCGTTCATCCGGCTGCTCAAGTGCCAGTGCCACCGCAGGAGACGGCCCATCTGGCGCGTCTACGACCACCACTGGAGAGGGGCCTCTGTCAACAGCTCGGTGCAGGACTCTGAGACGGACCTGAGGCCCAGGATTAACACCCTGAACAGCTCCTTCATATTTAACTCCTCCTTCCAGGAGAGAGCCAGCAAGAGGCGAACGCTCAGCTTCAAGGGCTGGAAGATGCTCACTCCTTTCCAGAAGCCGGCGTCCACCCAGCTGAAGGAGAAGATGAACAGCCTTTCTAACAAAATCCGGGGTGGCTCCAGCAAAGGGGGGGTGACAGCCACCTACAAAACAGAGGTGGAGTCTGTCTCTATTGGGATCCCTCATGATTTCACAGAAACCATCGACTATCAAACCCATGACTTAACAGACTGCTGTGGGCTGAGAGAAACAGATATTTGAACCCTCTGGGACAGCTGTCAATGGTTTCTTTAGAGGTATCCAGCAGAAATGTGGAGGGATACCATCTATGGGTCTGTCAGGCAGACTGGAAGCAGCAATCAGGTATAAAACGCAGTTGCCCAAAGGTTATCCAAAAATCCCCCACGTGGAGCTCAGCCCCTTCTGTGGGATTATGGGTTCCTCAAATAAGAGCCAATGGCATATCCCATTTTAACAAGCCTCAGAAGGAGGGGAAGATGTGGGGTGGCTATGGCCTTAGGAGAAGAGCTGTCTCCCTCCAGGGGATGGTTATCTTTGACTTTGGAAGAAGCTGTGCAATTAAGGGAAACCAGGATGTCTCCTTTGCCTTAAAAACACCACCGTGAAATCTAATGGAAAGATGAAACCCCAAAAGATGCCAACCCTGCCTTAGGCCATGTTATCACGTTTCCATCCAGAGGCAGCATCCAGGAGGGACACTGCCAAGCAGCAGCTGGCAGCTGATCCTTTAGATGGTGGGTTGGGAGCTTGTAGGTCTGCAGGGCTGGACAGGACCTCCAGCCGAGCCCTTGGCTCTGGAGGCTGAGCAGACTGGGGTATTTCCAAGCAGAGTAGGGGGATCCTGGCTCTCAGTCATCACCTCTGCAGTGACCACAGCTTTGCCCCTTCCACATAACCTGGTTTTAGGCCAGAGGAGGAGCCCGGATGTGTACACAGGGTGTGTGGGTCTCTCTCTCCTCTAATTCCAGCCTGTGAAGCATTTCCCATTTCACCTTCCACTTGCAATCCCCCTTGCTTTAGTGCTCATCCATCTGTGATACAGAGTGAAACTGGCTCCTTTTGGTGTCAGTCATCCCCAACCTCGTTTGTCCTCCTCTTGCTCTAGCTGTTTCTCTCAAAAACCGCAGGATAAAAATGCACCCTGGGGGCTTCACTCAGGACGAGAGGAAATGGCCTCAGGTTGCGCCAGGGGAGCTTTGGGTTGGATATTGGGAAAAATGTCTTCACTGAAAGGGTGTTCAGGCATTGGAACAGGGAAGTGGTGGAGTCACCATCCCTGGAAGCGTGCAGAGGTGTGTGGATGTGGCACCTGGTGAGATGTGCCACACAGTGAGCACGGCGGTGGTGCCGGGTTAATGGTTGGGCTCGATGATCCAAGAGGTTCTTTTCCAACCTCAGTGACTGTGTGATGCAGGTCCTCAGCCAACCAGCCTGCTCTGTGGCTCAGGAAAGGTGGGATGGCTGAGTTTGGAAGTTTGCATTTCTACTGCCCATGGGGTCAAAGCTAAAATGGAGCTGGCGTGCAGAGGGATCTCCTCCCCAGTCAGGGTCACGCTCCTGACTCTTCTCCCAAGGGACTTCCCACAAACCTGATGCATCCAACCTTTGGTTTTGCCTCGGGTGTGTCCACTAACATGGTCAAAAGCAATGACATGTAAGGGTTGGGGTTTTTTTTTCCCTGCTCACAGCCCCAGAGTGTGAGCACCCCTCAGGAGGGCACCGTGGTCTCCTTCGGGACACTCAGGGAGTTGGGGCCATGACAGGCCCACCTCGGCCAGGCAACTCAGAAGGTGGTCACCCAAACTCTACTTGGCCCTGTGTTGCAGGCACTGGTTTCAAAATCCAGGCTGGTTTTGTCAAGCTTCAGATAATGATCATGAGGTTAAGCCGTGAGCAGGAGACACGCAGGTGATGGAGGTGAATTCTGCAGCACCTCAGGCCAGGTGACTAAAGTACAGGAACATGAAGTCAAAAGGTGGAAATGTGGCACTGAACGTGTCCTGGGCTCATCCACATCAGCACTGTCCCCCAAACCTATGAGGAGTCTTTCATGAAAGTGCCTACAGCACCTGCAGCTAATCGAGGGTGGCTGTGAAAGGAAGATGAAAGGCTCCTCGGCACATTAGAGGGAATGTCACCTTTCTTTCTGCTGTTCACTTGCTTTGAAGTAAAACAAAACAGAGAGAAAGTTGGACTTTTAATTTTTTTAGTCTTTTGAGCAGTGCATATTGAGACAAGATATCTGGGGTTGGCCCCATCTCAACACCCTTTAACACCCTTTACTTGATGCAGGACTCCAAACTGGACCAATTATTGCACAAATACCAGCAGATTTTGTCCAAATATTTTTTCTCCCAGCGGCAAATCCCACCAAGGCACATGGGCAGCATTGCATTTACACTGAACTCAGACTCATCACGTTCTCCAGCATCTGCAAAACCACCCAGAGGTTCCAGCTGGGGAGGTTCAACCCCAAAAAAGCAGGGACCCAACACCCCATGGGAATTTCTCTGGGGAAAGACATCTCTTTTTTTCCCCTATATCTTTGGCTTTTCAGGGAAGTGAAACCCTGCAGTGATGGTGGGGTGACACAGAAAGTCATTTTGCAGTGCAAGGACTGCAGGTGCCACTGGTTTCCTGCTTTGGGAGCTTTTGGGATCCTGATGGGAGGCACTGGAGATGCAGCAGAGAAGGGACCAGGGAAGGGGCAGTTAATCCATGACCAGAGAGATACACAGACACACTTTACTGTAATTATATACATGGGTCATCTCCAAAATACGAGGCATTCTCCTACAAATGGGCCAACATCGTCCTATAAATGAAGATTCAGCAAATGCTGGCAAGCAGTTCATTCCCATAAATGAGTTGGTATTATTGCTTACACTTCTCCCTGATTTTTTTTTTTTTTTAATACTTTTTCTTCCACTATTGAAATATTTACATTTACAGCCTCCAGCCCCTTGAAAGCATCCAGAGGGGAAAGAAAGATTAGTCTGGAGGTTTGCTGCCTCTCCATCCCAATTCTTTACACGCCTACCAGGGAGAAAACAAGGATAAATATTTAAGTGCACATATACACACACATAAATGCCCAAACTCTGGCTCAGTTACTTACTGAGCTTGATCTGGCCCAAGAGATGCCCTAGAAGGTGCTGTAGGGAAGCCTTGAGCTCTGCTGTGCTGCATTCAGGCAAAATTCTTGTTTCTCACCTAAGCCAGAGCCCTCCCCCCACCTTTCATTTGGCCTCTTGCAGCAGCAGCAATGCCAGGACTGGACTCTGGGACTGCTCCTGTAGGGATGTGCTGGGAGCAGACAGGGCTGTCTTTGCTGGCACGGGGTGGGGGAACAACAATTTTACACAAAATATGACCCAAGTCTGTAAAACTGAGCATTTCTCTTTGAATCCCTTACTTTTCCAAGCTCTCCCAGGTTTGGAAACACGGGCTCAGACCTTCAGGAGGTAAATTCGGTCTGACCCCACGGATTTCTCTGGACCCACAAGGGTGTGACCAGCTGAGGGAATGGCCCTGTTTCTACAAGTTTGCCCCCACAGGCCGTCCCCCAAAGCACCTGCACCTTGGTTTTCCAGCAGATCTCACCTCACTGCACTCGGTCCATGTCACTGTTGCATTGCCAGACCTTGCTGCTTCAAGGAACCAAGTGTTGGTGAGTTTTGATGTCACTGGACCCTCCCAAGTCCACGAGGGAAGGAAGGTCCCTGTCAGCCTGAGCTGGACTGCAGTTGGGTTGCATTACTATTGTTTACAGCGTGTATATAAGTGTACATTTTCTTTAGCAGACGTTGAAATTTTTTTATGTATAGATTTTTATTTTTCATCCCCAGATGTATTTATTAGCCAGAGTATTTCTGTTTTGTGTTCCGAGTTCTGTCAGATCGGTGTAAGCTCTATGGAACAGAATGCACATATTTTTGTTTGTTTGTACCAAATACATGCACAAAACTGTCTAAAATGTTGCTGTGAAGCGTTGCTGTGTCTGATTTTTAAAACAAGGGCTGTAGGGGATGAGAGAGGGAGGAAGGGAGAGAGAGAAGGAAGAAGGGAGGGAGGGAAGAAGGGAGGGAGGGAGAAACACCTGAAAATTATCCACTCATGGCTATTTCTCAAAGACTTTTTTTGCATTTTCACAAGGATAGTCTTTCCCACATGCAAGAATTTGTGATAAAAGCAAGTCAGGAGAGGACAATCTCAGGGATGAAGGGGTTGCACCTGCCACATTTAGAGAGTAGGTTTAGAATAGATATTAGGAAGAAATTCTTCCCTGTGAGGATGGTGAGGCCCTGGCACAGGTTGCCCAGGGAAGATGTGGATTTCCCTTCCCTGGAAGTGTTCAAGGCCAGGTTGGACGGGGCTTGGAGTAACCTGGGATAGTGGAAGGTGTCCCAGGGAGGTTGGAACAAGATGGTCTTTAAGGCCCCTTCCCACCCAAACCATTCTTACATGTATGTGTAGATATATCTATATATCTATATCTATATCTATATATGTATATATATGTGTGTGTGTGTGTGTGTGTATATATATATAGAGAGAGAGATGAGATACATCTCTATAAATATATATGTGATAAATATCTGAGACAGGAAAGGGAAAGGCAAAAGGAAAAGCCAAAAGGAGGAAAACACTGGATCAATATTTGATGGCAGTCAGAGGTGAAAAATACGTCAGGGAATTTGGGGACGCGGAATGGAAGGGATGGAGAATGACCTTGAAAATACCTTTGCATCTCTGAATATATTGATGATGTACATGTAATTTGACCACTGTTTGCTTTTGATCAGTCCAGCTCTAAAAAGATTGAATGGACCCGGAATGGATCAAAGATAAGAGATAGTTTCCATCTAAAGGACAATTAAATCAAAGGGCACTTTCCTGGGAAACAGAGATGACTGAGGAAGAACACAATGGGGGTCTATAAAACCAGGAGTGTTGGGGACAGGATGAATAGGGGATGACTGTTCCCTGGTTCTCATAAAACGACATGAAACCCAATTATCAAAATGAACAGAGCGAGGTACATTTTTGAACAGCGGAGCTCATCACCATGAGATGTTGCATCTGCCAGGAGTCTGTAGGGGTTAGAACAGCAGCTGGGGGCCTTGGTGACAGGTAAGTCCGTCAAGGGCTGTTGGAAACATTTATATAATCTCTGAGCTGAGAAAGCCCTGAGGCAGCAATTGCTGTCAGCTGGGAGAATATTTCAGGGGATATTTCACTGCTGGCTTTTTCTTTCCTTCTATTCCTCCCAGTTTCTATCATCATGGAGTGGATTCAGCTGGAAGGACCCAGGCTCTGTGTGTCCCCTCCATCTGAACTGGTACCATCCATGCCCCAGTTATATTTCCTGCTCATAGGCTGAAATGACAAAATAAACAGAAAATTCGAGATTGGTCTCCAGTGCACATTAAACCATCAAGGTCATATGGTTTTGCCATCACCGTGTGCCAGTCCCTGCTGGGGAGTTCCTGTTACCACTCAGAATTGGAAAACCACCCCCTCAATAAACTGACTTTTACAATCTTTCCACAGGACAGAGATTGTAGCTGGGGCTGGGATTTGCCCAGGGTTTTCCCAAGAAACTTCAGCCATCCTGTGCAAAGTCTTCCATCTCTTTTTTTTTTTTTTTTTTTTTTTTTTCTTCCCACTTTCAGACATCTGAATGTCCCTCCTTGGAGACACACATCATGGAGAGTGACATTAAGGTCCCTGATAATCAGGTTTGCCTTTTCTCAGTCCCGTCTGTGGGATTCAGCTCATGGATTAAAACATCTCCATTCCAATAAGGTCTGTGTGTGAGTCATGTTTAAACCTCACTAGAGGAAAAAAAACAAAACCCAATAATAATTTTTGCCTGAATATAGGTGTTTCATTGCATTTGAGCCACCCCAGGCTATCCAAGACATCTGCACATGGAAATAGGATGGAAAAACCTGTTGTGCAAAACTGACTGAGGATCACAGCAGAAGGACCCGACCTGGGAGGTGGGAGCAGAAGTAAATGTTGGGCAAAGAACAGAGAATATGAAGGTCTGATCCCTTCTCTTCCCTCAGGAGAAAAGGACACAGGGTATTTGCTGAGGTTGAACTCATCATCAAAAGTCAGATCAGTGCTTGACTTGCAGGGTGGACCAAACCACCCAGTCCCTGTGGCATCCTGGAGAGGTCCTTGCAGTCCTGCCAAGGTGGTGGAAAAGGACAAACCAGAGATAGAAAATGGCCCTTGAAGTCCCATGAGACCAGGAAAAGGAAAGGTTTATAGCAAAATGTTCGGTTCCCTTCAGTTCAACAAACCAAACTTACCCAACATTTCTGCGTGCAGTGCTGGTGGATAACGGGTGCCTTGGGGTTTGAGGGGAGGGTGTGGGCATCCAAAACAGGCTTTATGCATTTTTATATTTATGCCCATAATAATCCAGCTGACCATGGCTAAAAGTCTCACTGAAACCTCAGAGAGGGCATTTGGACTTTCACCAAGAAAAAAAAAAAAAAAAAAAAAAAAAAAAAAAAAAAAAAACAGGCCCAGTCCAGCTCCTGTGCTTAGTATTTACTTTTCTTTCCTTCACAGCTGCTGCTTTCTGGATGGAAAAAAAAATAAAATAATTCCCTAAAGGCTGTAGATGATTCATCAATCTCACTGAAATGTGACCATAATTAAGTAGCAGCACCATTGCTCTGAGACACAGCCTGTTCAAATCCCTCTGCTCTCTCCTGGCAGATCTGTGGCTGCCTTAAAGCCTCACAGAATAACTCATGGATCAGATATTTGAGTTCAGTCGTGGCAGGAGGGTGTTTTTGGGGAAGAGAAGGTCCCAAATCTCTGCCCCCTTCGTGGCCAAGAGGTTCCAGGTGGCACCATTAGGAGAGCAACACCATTGCCTTCCTCCTTGTCAGTGGGGACTTTCCACTGCCAGAGTTTGCAGAAGGTGTTTGAAATGCAGAAAACTGACAGGAACATGAGAAAAGAAGACCCCAAAAGCCTCAAGCACAGCATTAACCAGCTAGAACCAAATTTGCATTGAGTTATCCCAAAAGCTCCTTCTCATCTACAAGTTGCCTTGACACAGATCGGAATTTCTTGGCACTTTCTTGGAAAAAAGGGAATGCCCTTGGGTGACCCTGTTTTTCCTCACAGCAGGGCAGTTTTATGGGTTTAAAAAGGTTTGCTACCTCGACAGCACAGTTGTTAATCTGTGAGTAAATTGCCATTGTTTTATGCATGTTTATCACCCCAGTGCTCAGCAGATGATTCACAGTGCAAATCCAATTTAACTCTGATTGCTGTGGCACTTCCATTTCTAACCTGTTTTAGGCTTGCAAGCTTAAATGATACTTCTCAAAGCTTCAGGGTAAGTGGGAGGGGGGCTGACAGAGTATAAATATATTTCTGTATACGTACATAAATATAAATATGTATTAATAGATGCATCTACACAGATACAGACATAAATATGGGTAGAATTTATCCTTCTATCCCTTTTTGGTGCTCTCTTTGCTCTTCTGTCTGTGGTCACCATCATACCCAGACTGTGTCTCACGTCCTCCTCCGACTGCCCAAAAAGTCCACGTGTCGAGTGCAGCTGCTGCATCGTCACGTGGGTGATGCAGAAATCAATATTTTCTAACATTCCATGACTGGAATCAGCTGCCCAGGAAGGATGTGGATTCTCCCTTTACCGGAGTCCAGGCAAATATTTACCTTGGGTACTATTTTAGACAGGATGGGTCGTGCTGCAGGTGGTGGGGCAGTTCTGAGCTCCCTGTGAGCTGCATCATTCCATACTCTGAGCTGTTCCATGGGTCTGCTCTCACCTCTTTTTTAGGGAGCTTGTGAAAAAAAAAAGAGGGAGTGACTTTTTACACAGGCAGATGGCGATGGGGCAAAGGGGAATGGTTTTAAACTAAAAGAGGAGAGAGTTAGATTAGGTGTTAGGGAAAAATTCCTGGCTGTGAGGGTGGGGAGGCCCTGGCACAGGTTGGGCAGAGAAGCTGTGGCTGCCCCTGGATCCCTGGAAGTGTCCAAGGCCAGGTTGGATGGGGCTTGGAGAAACCTGGGATAGTGGAAGGTGTCCCTTCCCATGGAACAGGATTGTCTTTAAGGTCCCTTCCAACCCAAACCATTCCATGCTTTTATTATTCTTCTTCCCTACCTACCCCTGAGGAATTAAAAACTGGGTTTTTTTCAATTTTTTGTGACTTGCCCATCTATTCCTGGTTGTGCTGTAGGTTTTTATCCCACCTCCAGCTTTTCAAACCGAGCAAAGACGAATGGCTGTGCCAACAAACTGCCTGTAAAATGTAATTAAACACACCCCTGCTGATTAATTTAATATAGACATGATTTTGTCCACTTTTTCCTATCAGCCCCTAAATGATCATCTTTCCCCTGGCATGGTGCTGTTCCTGAGGGTCACACAGGCTCCAGCTGAGCCCCTGTCTCTGCACTGACTTTTTGGGATCTGGGAGGCAGGACTCTGTCATTCCACAGGCAAAGGATCAGTAAATGCACTGGCAGGAAGATGAGGTCAGGGAAATCAAAATTAAATCCAAGTGGCCACAGGGAGTAATTAACAAACAGAACAATTTTTTCTCAAATACTTGAGGAGTACTTGAAATGTAGAACTTGGGGAAAAGGAGAGAATTATTTTGCAATACAGGAGAGAAAAGGAACGGGCTTGATGCAAAAGTTTGCTCTCCTGCCCTGCTTATGCAGGAGGTCAGGCTCAACTACCAAAATATGCTGCCTGCCCTTAAAAATAAACTGTTTTCTGTCTGGTTTGGCAATTCCTGCTGAGTTTAAAGTATTGGCCCAAGATTGCACCTGCTCTGCTGAAAGGAGAAAATACCCTGTGCTGAGGCATCTGCTGCTGACCTAAAGGAACCTGCATGGAAAGGTAAAGTCTCCTCTTCTCTCCCGTAATTTATTTATTTCTAACTTTATTTTTAGCACCCATTTTCTTTGAATTACAGTTTTCTACCGAGGGCCCCTTCAGCTATTTTTGCTGCTGGAAATTGGCCGGACAAGCTATTTTTTTTTTATTTTTTTTTTTTATTTTTTTACCACCCTTTTCATTTAGGTATTTGTGTTGGAGGGATTTATTAGCAGAGGAAAGAACCTGATTGACAGCCTGAGAGCTCTCTCTCTCTCCATCCTATCTGTAAGCCAAGGAATTGGATTTTGACACTCAGGGCATGCAAAGAAGTTGTCACCAATGGGCCTCGAATCACTGGATTTTCCTAATTCCTTTTTCAGCCCCCTCTCTGCTTTCAGCCTCCAAGTTACCCCGTGACAATAACTTCTGCCCATTTGCTCTGCATAAATGGGTGTAATTAATTCACAAATTATAGACCACCACGTCCATCCTCACCATCCCTTTTCTGAGGGAGGATTCCTATCACAGAATCATGGAATGGTTTGGGTTGGAAGGGACCTTAAAGCCCATCTGGTTCCACCCCTTGCCATGGGCAGGGACACCTTTAAGTAGCCCAGGTTTCTCCAAGCCCCATCCAACCTGGCCTTGAACACTTTTCAGGGATGTGTATCCCAACCTTGACCTTTTCTAGGTTTATTACATCCTTTTTAAGGGCTTGTGGCCGAAGTTAATCTGACTATTCCAGCTGCAGTCCCACCAGGAATAACATCCCATGCATAACATCATCATGCACACGGAATAATGATATTTATCTTTATCCTCAATTCTTTTCCCAGCAATTCCTGCCATATTTTGGCCTTTCTGACCGCAGAGCTGACGTTCCCATTTCAGCTATTCCCAATGATCCAGCAGCCCTTCCCTGAATGCTAATTCCCTGCTCCTGTGTGCATGGTTTTTCCCTCATCTGCATTATTTTGCATTCATCAGCACTAAATTCACCACCTGCTAATCCGATGTCAAGACATCTCTTGCACAAATATTCACATTTAGCATTTGCTTTGACTGCCCTGAATAATGAGGAACTGTCACCAAACTCTCACCAACCTATTCACACTTTTTCCCAGATCTTTTTGGGACCTAATAAACTTTGTCCAGTGTCAGAAATGACTGCTTCATCATTTTGGTTGGTTTTTTTGGTTTGTTTTGTTTTGTTTTGGGGGGTTTTTGTTTGTTTGGTTGGTTGGTTTGGTTTGGGTTTTTGTTGTTGTTGTTGTTTTGGTTTGGTTTGGTTTGGTTTTGTTGTTTTTTTTTTGTTTTGTTGGGTTTTTTTGATTGGTTGGGTTTTTTTGGTTGGTTGGTTTTTTGTTTTTTTTTTTTTTTTTTTTTTGCTTCTTCTCTTGTTTATTCCTTCTGTTATTAAGCCAGAGGACCTTTACCTTATCCCATGACAGCTTAAAGAGATGGGAACTTTTTCAGGATAAACTGCTGAATGTAGAAACAAGACTGCAATCACCATGAAACCTTTCTAAAAGCAGCCAGTGTTGACCATATGGGAAAGAAAAGGGGCAGAGGGAGGGATGACACCACTGGAGAGGAATTTCAAAGGCCACTGAGTGTATGGATACTGTGAAAGCTTTTCCTCACATGCCAACTGCACTAGATCCAGTACTTTTTTCCATGGGGGCAGTGGGCAGTCAAACAGCAGAGTCCATTTGAGAGGCAACTGCAAAGTAAAAGGACCACGTGTTTATTTTAAACAAGAAAATGGTGCCTTTGCCAGTATATTCCTAAAAATGCTGTTAGCAACCCAGAAAGAAAGAGCTCATGGGCAGTGAACAGGCACAGCTCAGGCTTTACATGAATTAGTTTATTCATTTTAGTAATTTAAGTAAACAGGAAAAAAAAATAATCCAGAATTGCATTAAAATATTCCAAAAAACGTTCCAAATCCTAGGTGTCTTCAAGAGGTAATACCTAATGGAGGCATAAGGTACCAAAATAACTGAAGAAGGATTTGGAAATGCCTTCAAGTGAAATTGGAATCTCTCAGCAGAGTGCAGAACAAAAGGAGGAAAAGGCTTCCAGCTCTGCAGCCCATTATGAGGGAGGTTGAAAGAGGAGCTGGATGAACCTCTTGCTTTGAGAGTCTCAGATCAAACAGAGCAGAGAGAATATAATCATGAGCTCAAAAGGGGAAAAAATAAAAGAGTAAAAAGGAAAAGAAAAGGACTTTATCATTTGCATAAGCCATAAATAATTAATTATTCAAGGAAAAGAAAAGTTAAAGCAGTGTTATGCTTCCCCATCCAGGGGAGACATCTGGGCATCTCCAGGAGATGTCCCTGGGATCCACAGGTTTGGGAAGGGTTGTCAGTTTGCTGGAAGGCCAGGCTGCCCTGCAGGGGTGGACAAATGAGTCCAGAGGCCACAGAAGTGGTCAGGAGTTTGGAGGGTGCACACAAGGAGATGCCAAGGCAGCTGGGCTCACCCATTCCAGAGAAAACAAGGTTTGAGGTGGGCACCTGGTTGCACTGCTCCAGTGGGATTGCCAGGCTCCCCTCAAGGGGATGGGCTCAACATCCAACAAGAGAAATTCCCATTTTTCCGTATTTCCTGACCAGGGGGTCCAGAAGGCTGTGCAGCTTCCGCCTTGGAGAAACCCAAAACCGGATGGAACAAGACCCTGGGCAACCTTGAGGTTGGCCCAATATCGAGCAAAGGACTGAATTAGAGACCTCCAACCTCCTTTATTCCTCAAAAATAAGATCCCTTGGAAAACAGATCACATCTGTGCAAGGCTTTCCAGCTCTGCCCTTTAGGAGATGCTTTTTTTTGTAGGCTACCATTTGTGTGGGGTTAAATTCCTCCGAGACTCCAGTGAGAAATGTCATCCCTTTTTCCACGACAGGCAGAGTGTGTGGAGCTTTACCTTTTTTTTTTTTTTTTTTTTTTTTTTTTTTTGGGGGTGGGAGAGGAACAGCCAGATTAGAGGCTCTGAAGAGCCTCAGGAGCAACAGGTCCTACCAGGCCACAGAGCAGCCCCACATACACCCCTTTAAACAGCCACGTTTTTCAAAGACACTTTCATTCAGGAACATTGGCTGCCATCCAGAATATTAAAATGATAATTAAAAAAAAAAATAAAATTAAAACTGCTCTTCTTCCCTGCTGGTTTTGATTTGTTTGCACCAAGGGGAAACCACAGTCCCTCGTTGTTCCATTTCAGATGTGCTCCGAAGGTCGGCACACCCTGCACCCCGACAGCGCTCATAGATCAGGAGTGAGCTCAGTTTTCATCATCCAAATTTGTTCTGACTGGTTGGAGCTCTTCGTTGCATCTCCCCCATCAGCAAAAGGGTCAGCAACTGAAAGGGCTCCAAGGTCAAGGGATGTGTTTCCAAGAGAAAGACCTTCTCACCCTGACACCCCCAATACTTACTGTTTGAGTCTCACCAAGAAGAGAGGAGAGGATTTAGGAGCTGGTTGTGACCCACCTCTCCAGGACACTCCACATGCCCAACAGCATCTCCCAGAGCTCGTGTTTCCAATCTCAGGAGATCCTGGGAGTCATCTGGGGGCACAGACAGCATTTACCCAGATAGTGGAAGAAAGTTAACCAAAAATCCCAGTGTCATTCGGGTTTTTCTTCACTCACTCCAAAACAAAATGTGTGTAAATATCAACAGCTGCGAAAAAAAATTGCTGATGGCTGGAAGTGAAATTTTTCATTAGAAGTGGAAAATAAATGGGGTGTACTCAGAAGAATCTAGACACAGAGACTGAGTCACTTTTATGCTAATATGTCCTCATCAGACCTCCCCAGTGGATACAAAAAAATGGTCCTATTTACTGTAATTGAAGTTTATGATAAAAGCACTTTCATATTCTCTGTGTACATACACATCTATTCAGGAAAAAAAACACAAACCTTCTTTTTCTCTCCCTTCTTTGTTCTCCATAATTTCTCCCTTTTTTTTTCTCTCTCTCTCTTTGTAAAGTGTGGTTTTCAAGTGAGGCAGCAATACCTGCTCAGAGGTGTGAAAGCAGAGGTTGGCTCAGGTAGGTACCACACCTCCACCACCCTTATCCCTGGTCACTGGGGCTGCTCTGACACCAATTGCCTCTCTCTGCTGAGGTGCACAACTTCATTTTTCGTGCCCTTCTCCTGCTCTTTTTCCTCCTCCTTAATGACTCTGAGCTAAGAAGAAAATTGTTGCAGTGACTGGAAGGCTCTTGCTCTGATCTAAACGAGTTGCAGTTCAATACAGGCCCAAAATGCAGCACTTGGCTGCAAAGCACCTTGATGTGGGGTGGTGAAATCAGCTGCAGAGGAAATAAATACAACTCTGACAGTTGTTCTTGTCTCTGGAAGGGTTTGTTGCCTGTGAGCATTCCCATATTAGAGTCCACTGATCCCGTAAATGATCTCTCCCAATGTTTTCCATCTCTTTGTTCTGGCTGGCTCAGATCTCTCTCTAACCAGGAGCGTTATGAACCACACCAGCATCTTTTCTCCTCCCTCTAGCTCCTTTCAAAACCTTGATGGTGGTCAGAATATCCTCCATTCATGCAGGGATTGGGAAAACCTTCCCTGCTCCCAAACCCTTTTGCCCAGCACTCAGTTTAACTCCCACCTCCACCACGGCAAGGACATCTGCTCCAGGCCACCATCCCTCCTCCACATCCACACTAATGACCTGGAAATCATTATACTTTGAATGATTTATGCTCTTCTTGCACCACAGCTCAAGAGATCCACCAGCACCTGCATTCTTACCCTGTTTCAGTGTTGGTCAGAGCATTCAGGGACCTGCTGAAGGGCTGATGTGACGTGGGCATCACAAAATCCCACCAGATGAAACCAGAGACACCCCAGTGGGTCGAGTGTCCTGCCAGGTACATGAGAGGGAGGTCAATGTTTTGATTGCATCCACATGGAATCACAGAATATCTCAGTTTGGAAGGGATCCATCAGGATCATCGAGTCCAACTCCCTGCCCAAACTCATCAGTGAAGGAAGTCCAATAATCATATTTGATGGGACGAAATTGAGAGCAGATCCATCAGAAACTGCCTACACAAGGGGGAAAAAAAAACCAAAAACAAAACTAGAACAAAACAAAATGAAACAAACAAACAAAAATCCAGCAAAATGTATTTTTGCCCCTCCGTGAATGACTCAAACTGTGCAGAGAAGCTGCCAGATTTTTCATATGGCTGATGCTACCAGGGGTTTTGGCTATCTGGAAAAGGGCCAGTGCTTATGATCAAGCATCTAAAAATTGTGTTTAGTCAGAGCAGCAGCACTTGCAAGGCTTTGTGGCTCTGGGAAGGAAAACAGCCTGTACCAGGCAGACCTGGGGGCTCCAGAGGAGCTGCCACCTCCCGTGTCCATCTGGAATTTTTACATGGCAGGCACTGGGAGGAAGGGATGTGAAAAAAAGAAAAAAAAATCACACCACTTTTTGACAGTGGGAACAGGACCTGCCAGCCCACGACCCAGGAGCTGCCATGTCACTGCAAGTGCTTAATGAGAGCTTCTAAAATAAAAGAGAGACTTTTTAAAAAGGCAGAGCCTCAAAGGACAAGGGGCACAGTCTCAAACTAAAAGAGGAGAAGTTTAGAGTAGATGTTAGGAAGAGATTCTTCCCTGTGAGGGTGGGGAGGCCCTGGCACAGGTTGGGCAGAGAAGCTGTGGCTGCCCCTGGATCCCTGGAAGTGTCCAAGGCCAGGTTGGAGCAACCTGGGCTAGTGGAAGGTGCCCCTGTCCATGGCGGGGGGGGGTGGAACAAGGTGGTCTTTAAGGTCCCTTTCAAACCATTCTTTGACTCTGTGATTCTGTGGTTTACTGGTAGATTTGGCAGGGCTGGGTTAATGGCTGGACTTGATGATCTTAGAGGGCCTTTCCAACCTAAATGGTCCTGTTTTGATGGTACTGCAGGAGGGAAACACAGACTCACCCCTGTGCTTGTTGGCCTCCTCTGGAAGGAGAGCTGGCCAGATAACCTAATCCCAGAGTTTGTTTTCCTTTGGAATCCGCAAGACAACAAGTCCCAGCACACCTGTGGTCTGCAGCATCCTGTGACATCAAACAGGCTGTATTATTTCATGTGCTTCTCCAAAATAACCCCCTTATTTGTGTTGTAAACAATGCAAAGGTTTTCTTAGTCTCTCCCAGTGACTCAGTTGCCTCGAGCCCTGGGCCCCAGTGACGACAATCTGGGTGACTTTGCTGTTACTTTTTTTAAGGACAACAGACTGATTTTTTTCTGTGAAGGTGCTACCAGCATTAGTCAGCTCCCCGGTATTTATAAACCACACTGGTTTGTTTGTTTTCGTGACTGCAATTACAGAGTGAAAAGAGGTTTGTATTGAGCTGCCTGTCCTGATGCAGAGGTGTCACTCTCCACCAGGCACAGGTTATCAGGGAATCCTGTCCAGCTCAGGATTTGCTTGGTTTTTCCCTCTTCTGTGTTAGTTTGTGTTTTGTCAGTGCTTAATGTTCTCTGCTGTGGTGGTGCTGATTCCCTGGGCTTGTTTAGGTGTCTCTGAAGTTCCTCCTTGCTTTTGACTACCTAGATTAGTCCTGTGCCATCAGCAGCCTCACTGGCCTGTATTTCCAAGCTGTGTATCAGCCCATTACCCAGCACAGCACGCCTGGGGCTAATCCCTGCACCGTGACCTCCTGCCACAACTGACCATTTCATTTTCCATTTGCTTTCTCCTGCTCACCCTGAGACCCCTTATCTCCCTCAGGAGGCTTTTTAGACCTTTCCAAAGACCTCCTGGGTATGCTGGGTCCACGTGCTCCTGTCCTGAGCTACCTCCCTGAAACTTCGTTATCCTGGTTTTAAAGATGATTCCAAGCTGATTTCCCCAGGACACGTGTAAGGAGGGATGGCCCCATCATTCTCCCAATCTCACTTGAAGGGTTTTTGAATATAAATGGAACCTTCCCTAAATCCCAATCCTTGCTTCTTTTCCTTAGAAAGCCCATCAAGACCTACCGAAATTAGAAGGGGTTGCCCAGACAATTTGAACTCCCAACAGAGAGTTGGGGTTGTTCAGCCAGGAGAAGAGAAGGCTCTGGGGAGAACTTAGAGCCCTTTCCAGTACCTAAAGGGGCCTAAAAGAGTTGGAAAGGGACTTTGGACAAGGGCCTGGAATAACAGGACAAGGGGGAATGGCTTCCCAGTGCCAGAGGGCAGGGATAGATGGGATACTGGGGAGAAATTGTTCCCTGTGAGGGTGGGGAGCCCCTGGCACAGGTTGCCCACAGAAGCTGTGGCTGCCCCTGGATCCCTGGAAGTGTCCAAGGCGAGGCTGGACGGGGCTTGGAGCAAGCTGGGCTAGTGGAAGGTGTCCCTGCCCATGGCAGGGGGTGGAATGTGATGGTATTTAAGGTCCCTCCCAACCCAAACCGTTCCACGACTCCATGAAAATTTCTCACTGAAATGTGGTGCAAAAACATCTGCCCAGCGAGAAACTGCGTTTCTTCTTGATGTCCTTTCCATCCAGCAGCTCACACACTTGGCATTGTCCTCAGAGCACCTGCCTGGACACTTCTCCTCCCAAATCACAGCGTTCCTCTGCCTTACCTCGTTATTTGCTCTCTCTTCCTCCTTACTCACACAGCAGCTCCTGTCTGTGTTCCCTGGAAGCACCAATCAGTGGGTTGGCACATCCATCCTGACCCAAATCCTCCAGGAAAAGGGGATCTACCCCATCCCAGGCTGAGCTGAGTTCCTCAGAGCAGGGATGAGTGTGGCACTGCGCCTTGCCTGGTTCAGCAGAGCTCCTTCTCTCCCACTCTTGCATTTCCCAGTGGAAATATTTGTCCTGGAGCAGCGGGCTTGGCTGCAGTGACGCTGCTGCATAGCAAGGGCATGACACTGTGCACAGGCTGAGGGGAAGGGGAAGGAGGGTGGAGAGTGCAGGGCTGGAGCAAGCTGTGGGAAGGGATCCTGCTGGAGAACGACTTCAGAGCTTATCTGGGAATTCAAGGTCATGCAGGCACTTTACAAAGTCCACTGCATGGGCAGCTCCTGCTTAGGAGAGCAATAAATATGTATTTTTAAATATATATATTTTTTTCTATTTTTATAGTAAAATTAAATTATATATGTAAATTTTACATTAAATTCTATTTGTAATCCTTCTAGTGGGTATTTATATATTTATATATATATATTTAGTTCAAAATATTTTTCTATATAAATATACAAAGAAGAATACATGAGTTTATATATCTGTATGTTTATGTAGATATATAGATGTATTTACCAGGTGTTTTCAGTTCAAGCAAATAAAACATGACCCAGTTGCAATAACAACTGAGTCCAGGTAATTTGAGAGGCATTTTATCCCAAATCCACCCTTTTCCACCCACCTCTGACTTTTTATTATTGACTCTGGCTCTCTCCTTCCCCCGTTATCTGAAAGTAGGGGTGTCTTAGCATGTTTTTTCATGAAGTATTTCAAGTACAGCTTTTCCACATAAAATGTGGTCTAAAAAAGGGTTAGACAGAAGAGGGTTTGACCAAAAGGGCCATCCCTTGCTAAGCCATGCACAGAACGCCAACTGCATCATGTCCAGACGGGATTCAGGAAGCAGAGACAGCCTAAAATTAATCCTCATCTGAAAAGGTTTTAGGGGAAAAAGCTGTCATTGCTCTGCCCTGATTGTCCTGAAAGCCTGGCCCAGTTAGGGCCAACTGTGCCAGCAGGCAGCTTTATATTCCTGTTTTTCAGGGAAGTTTTTATGTCATTTAAAAGTGATGTCAGGATGGTGTCCTTGAGCTCAGCATCACGAAAGAAGGACATGGGGAATCCCCCAGTCCTTCCCAGCCATCCTGCCAGAACTACACGGGAATTAAACTGGTGTTTTGTTTGAAAGGGGAGCAGAAATTAGAGGATCAAACCTCTTGGGTTGTCCCCAAGATAGAAGGGAGGTATCGGGGTCTGACTGAGACCCCCCTGTGTGAGGGAGGAGCAGGACGGGTGGCACCAGCCCCAAGCACAGGGACTAACATGCATGAAGGTGGGGTGGCCACCTCAGAACTTACTCAAAAAAAAAAAAAGGAGCCTACCCTTATCCTAAAATGTCCAGTCTGGGCTCTGGATCTGCTTGCAGAGAGATCCAAAGGCCCATGGGCCATCTTGGGGCACATCCACAAATCCCTGGCCAAGCCTGCGGTGTCCAGGAACGCGAGCAAGGTGGCACAAGGTGATGGACTCAACCTCCAGACATCCCCCTGTGAGAGATGGAGGGTCAGGTAAACAAGGAAGGGACAGGTATGGTCCAGATGACAGAGGCTGGCAGAGTGGGACGGAACAGGAGCCTGGAGAAGAGGACACTGAGGGGAGACTTCATTGCAGCTTCCTCACAAAGGGCAGTGGAGAGGCAGCTCCAGTCTCTGCTCTCTGTGACCGGTGACAGGAGCCAGGGAACAGCTGGAGCTGTGCCAGGGGAGATTTAGGTTGGATCTCAGCAGAAGGTTCTTCCCCCAGAGGGTGGTTGGCACTGCCCAGGCTCCCCAGGGAATGGTCACGGCCCCGAGGCTGCCAGAGCTCCAGGAGGGTTTGGACAACACTCTCAGGGACAGGGTGGGATTGCTGGGGTGTCCTGTGCAGGGCCAGGAGTTGGACTGGATGATCTCTGTGGGTCCCTTCCAGCTCAGGATATTCCATGATTCAATAATTCCTGCCTTGTGCAAGTCTCTTTTTTTCCTACCACACAGGAGCACAGGGATTGTCGTCACAAAGCAGGTAAAAATTCAACCCATTCACCTGGGAAGCAGCAGCAGCATGACAAGCCAAGATTGGTGCCTGTGTTTATGGGCACAAGCACATCCAGATGTTGTCAAGATGGTTTGAACATCCCCAGGTAAGGAAAAAAAGCATCCATTTGGACTTTGAAGCGCTCTTACCTGTAAGCAGGTACATTTAGGGCTTCCAGTCGTGTTGTAAATGAAGGCAGGCAGTGTAGGGAAGGAGAGGTTTGTTCTCAAGTCCCTGTGCCGAAGTTTCCTGGAGATTTACAGCCCTCAGCTGGTGACTCTCGGCACAGCTCTGCTGCAGACACCGGCACATCCCCGTTCCCATCTCAGGATGGGTGTGTGCCCTCTCCCCTGGCCAATCTGTCATCTGCACCCACCCACACCACCCATGGCAGCCACAAATCCTCCCCTGGGCATCCCAAAACTCCTCCTGGTTCCTGGCATCCCACTAGCTCCGCCCTCACCTGCTGCCCAGCCAAACGTGACATATTTAGCTCTGCTATTTTCACTATTTCTTTTTTTTTTTTTTAATCTCTCCCCTTATAAATCAACTTCCCCAAGCCCTGAATCCCTGCCTGCGCTGCTGCCTTTCCACTTGGCAATGCCCAGCTGCCAAATGCCTGACAAATTGCCCTCTGGCAGCCACCCCGCCCGGGGCCACACTGCCCGTGAGAAAAGTGATGCTGTTCCTCCTCCTCCCAGCATAATTCCTGCTGCTCCCTGCACAATTCCTCGTTTTATTGCTGCTCTCCCACTCGTGCCTCTTGTCTTACAGACACCCACCGTGCCGTGAAGCCACCGGGCCAGCCAGGGTTAGGAAATCTCCCCCCGTGCTTCTCAAAGGATTTTTGGATTTTTCCTTTGCACTGGATCAAGCTGACGTTGCTGGGATCAGAGTCCTGGGCTTGGAGCTGTCCCACACCAGCAGCTCGTCCCTTGTGGTTTTTCCCCCTCATGAGATGTCACCAGGATCTGTCCACGAGAAGGGAGGCTGGTCCACACGGACACGTGTGACCAGCTATCCTTGCAGACCAGCAAGGGACTGAAGTGGGGAAGAGCAGGGGAGCAGAGAGGTCCTGGAAGGTGCTGAGCTCTCACATGTGGCTGCCCCATCCCTGGAAGTGTCCAAGGCCAGGTTGGACAGGGCTTGGAGCAACCTGAGAGTGTGCAAAGTGTCCCTGCCCGAGCCAGGGCGTTGGAACTGGATGATCTTTAAGGTCTCTTCCAACCCAAAACAGTCCATGATTTTATGTCCTTGCAACTCATGGAAATCTCTGCATCCAGCACATCACCCTTGGACCCTCACACGGGTCCTGATTAATCACTGTTATCTCTCCAAGGAGCACCCCAAATGCCCCAGGGGATGGGAGGTTCCTCATCCAAACTCACTCCCCGGACACCAAGCAGTGGGCACTCGGTCTCTAAGGGAGTCTGGAGCACGGCCAAAACCTCACACACACGTGGGCTCTGACAGATGGGAGATCAGCCAGCTTCTTCCCTCCACCTCCCACAGCTCCTGCCAGCCCCTCAGGCATCCCAGGGCATCCCAGGAATGGAAACACAGCTCAGTGATGAACAACCTTCTCCCTGGGCCGTGTCTGTGCCCCCCCTCTGGGCTCCCACTGCCCTTACATCACTCACACACACGCGTTTCTTACAGTGCCTATTTTAATAGTTCCAGGGAATATTTTTAGTGCCACGAGGTGGCAGCACAAAATCACCTTTCCCCTCTGTGCGCTCGGGTTGCAGAAGGTCCCCCAGACCCTGCGGTCTCACCCCGGGGATGGCCCCAGCAGGAGAAAATATCCGACCCCGTCAAGTGCAGAGCCAGGACCCTCGGTTTTCATCACTGAACCACCCTGTAATTTCATCATCCACTCATTGCAGGCACTTTTCTTTCCCTGAGCTTGTCCATCTTTCAGGCACTCGTGTAACAACCCTGAGGTGACTCTGAGGGACAAAAAAAAACCCCACAAGAGGGGATGTTCGGGCTGAGAAAGAGGAGGTGAAGGCTGCAGGGAGCCCTCAGCATCAGCAAAATCAGAGGAATGTGCACAAGTCAAGGTAATGGGATGTCTGGCACAGAGGCACATCACTACCTCCTGCCATTCCTACGTGTCTCAGAATCTCCCAGGGGGGTCCAGTCTCTTTTTCTGCTTTGGGTATGTGTTTCCTACGGGCAAATAAATCAGCACCAGGGAAATTTCCTGGGCACCAAGCTCCATCCTGTACACTGCTGTACAATCAGCACCTCCTGGTACAGCCTGGCCTGTGCCCATTTGCACAGCTTGGAGCCCAGCATTGGCCCTGGGCAGCTCCTGCAGGGTGAGGGGGAAGAGATTAACACTGCAAACATCACAGAAGATCATGCTGGGAGCCTTAAACCTGCTGGTGAACACGGGTCTGGATGGTCCCCTCTGTGTGGGGCAGCACAGACAACTGCAGGCCACTTAGTGCCACCAGCTCAGGCTTAACTGCTTGGACTGGATGAGCTCAGAGCTCTTTTCCAACCTGAATTCCGTGATTCTATGATGAACCACAGTGTTACACTGAAGGCTTCTCTGCTCACCCCAGGCTGGTAATGATTTGTGCCAAGGAGGGATAAAGGCAGAAGCCAGGACCTGGCCCACAGTCCCACCACCCTCCTCAAGCAAGAGAAGCTTTGAGCTCTCACTTCAGCTTTTCAAAGAACCTCCTTATAAAGGATTTCTTGCTGCTGAGTTCAGGGATCACAGAATTTAGGCTGGAAAACCCTGAGATCACCCAGTCCAACTGTTCCCCCAGCACTGCCAACCCATGTCCCCAAGTGCCACATCCACAGAGCTTTTAAATCCCTCCAGGGAGGGCGACTCCACCACTGCCCCAGGCAGCTGTGCCAGAGCTGGTCAGCCCTTTCCATGGGGAAGTCTTTTCCTAATAATTTTCCTAATAAAGTTTTCCTAACCATTTTCCCTGGATTTTCCAGGAAAGGGGCAGCTAGGGACAGATATGCCCATTCCCCTGTGGCACCACCACCCATGAGGCTTCAGAGACCCAGCCAGCCAAGCAGGGGAGCTCTCTCTAATTAATCCTGAGCAATTAGATGCCTCTTACCTTCCCACACCTGCTTTCCACCCACCTTCATCCTACTGCTGAGCTCTTGGTGGACACGGCTTTAGTGAATCTTGGGGAAGAGGGAGCAGGTGGGGGCGGTCAGAGAACCCTGTGGTGACACCACCTCCCCTTGTCACATGCTCAGGGTGGCCTTTGGTGCTAATTTTAAGCACCTCTTAGTAAACAATCACTAAATTTAGCGTCTTTGGAACATGAGCCTTGTTTTAAAGGCTGGATTGCTGGTGACTGATGGAAGCAGAGGAGTGAAGGGGCGAGGCAGGGTTGCCCTGACACGGATCCCCTGCTTGGCAAAACCAGACACCGTCGTACAACTGTCTGCACCAGAGCAGGAGAGGGAGCTTTGAAACCCTGATCCACCAGCACAGCAGCTTTTCTTGGATGTCCCATGATTAGGAAGCCACAGGAGTCACAGAATTACAGAATCATTCAGGTTGGAAAAGGCCTCCAAGAACATCGAGTCCAACCTGTGACTGACACCCGCCTTGTCACCCAGCCCAGAGCACTGAGTGCCACATCCAGGCTTCCCCTTTTAACACCTCCAGGGACAGCCCCTTCCAATGCCTGACCACCCTTGCAGTGCAGAAATTCTTCCTGAATTTCTTCACTGAAGAGAGAAAGCAAGTCCTTGTTTTTTTTCCTGGGTCGCAGCCTCATATGCCCACAGGCTTTGTTTTTCTCCTCTGATTCCACTTTGCAGCAGATCTGGCTGCTGGGAAATCAGCTCTGGCTCCTTGAGGTTGAGCTCTGAGTGACTGAGGCAGGACAGATTTTTTTTTCTCTTTTGTTCTCTTTAAGGGTGCTGTGCTCTCCTCCTACAGCCCAGCTCTCTTCCAACTCATCCTCATCATGAAAAGGGGGTTGCTCCTGAGATAAAACGGGACAAAAACATCATAAATTCAACACACCACCATCCTTTCCAGCTTTCCAGCAGCCAAGAAGGCATCCCACCTCCACACTGCAGCAGGGAATCAGCACAGCTCAGCTGAGCTTGGAGTCAGTCAAAGTTGGTGCCTCCTCTGCAGACATCTATCTTGGGATGCACTGACTCATCCTCTGGAGAGGGATTTTTTCCCTCTCTCTGCCCCTTTTGCTCCTCTCTGTAACTCGTTTATCAGCATGACTCCCCCCCACACACACACACACTTCACATGGGGCAGCAGATGCCAAACCAGACGCATCCTTCACTCCTCACACGGAGCTCTGGCCATGGGCCAGACAGATGGAGAAACGGAATGCAGGGAGATAAGGCAGCAGCTGAACACCCCAAGTCTTCATCCTGAAAACTTTTTTTTTTTTTTTTTTTTTTTTTGGAAACTGTTCAGACGTTTTTAAACTATGCTGATGGCTGCACTGTGCATGCTGGACTTTGGAGAGGAGCAGGATTTCTCTAAGGAATTTAAAAGAAAAAAAAAATTAAAAAAGGCTTTTCTCATTCCAGATGGCAACTTTCACGAGGTCCAAACGAAGATCACCAAGTTCCACTCTGGCCCTGCACAGGACAACCCCAAGAATCCCTCCAGGTGTCTGAGAGTGTTGTCCAAACCCTCCTCGAGCTCTGGCAGGGTTGGGGCTGTGACCACATTCACCACAGTCCTGTCAGCTCTGCCCTAACTGGACCTCTTTGGCCTGGATTGTATTGCTGGAACAGGAAAACCCCACAAACAGCATTCATGTGATGTATTTCTAACCTATTTTCAGCCCAAGGAAGGTTTGATCCTGGCTGCCTTCCCAAAAGTTTACGCTGTCCACATCAGGACAGGCTTGTTGCAGTATCTTTATTCATTCACCCCAAGTTCATTTTCAAAGATTTTTCTTGATAACTTCCCCTCTGTTCACCAATTTTGCTCGTGGACATTTTCGATCACTTTTGAATGAATTTCCAAGCAGTTCTACTTGGTCACCACGAGAGGTGGCACTGCCAGGGCTGCCGTCCTGGTCCCACCAGGAGGAGCTGGCAGGCTCCTGAACAAACCTGGTCAGACATTCCTCATCCTTGGCACCGGTGTTTGGTCTCCCTGTGGTTCGGCAGCACTGGCCTCTCTGCCCAAAACAATGAATTTTGCTGATGAACCAAGACATTTACACACAGCTGGGCCCAAGCTGAGCACAAAGGAAAGGACGTGGTGACACTGTGTGTCTGAGCTCTGGGGTGCCACCGACTCTCAGAGAACATGCTTTGGTATCTCAGACCCACCCTGAGCTGATCCCCCAGCATGGGCAGCAGGACAGGAGGGGATTCTGCCCCTCTGCCCCCTCAGTGAGACCCCCCTGCAGAGCTGCCCCCAGCCCTGGGAACAACAGCACAAGGACGTGGAGCTGCTGCAGAGAGTCCAGAGGAGGCCCCGGAGATGCTGCCAGGGCTGGAGCCCCTCTGCTCTGGAGCCAGGCTGGGAGAGCTGGGGGGGTTCCCCTGGAGAAGAGAAGGCTCCAGGGAGACCTGAGAGCCCCTGGCAGGGCCTAAAGGGGCTCCAGGAGAGCTGGAGAGGGACTGGGGACAAGGCATGGAGGGACAGGACACAGGGAATGGCTTCCCACTGCCAGAGGGCAGGGAAAGATGGGATATTGGGGGAAAATTCTTCCCTGTGAGGATGATGAGGCCCTGGCCCAGGTTGGGCAGAGAAGCTGTGGCTGCCCCTGGATCCCTGGAAGTGTCCAAGGCCAAGCTGGACATGGTTTGGAGCAACCTGGGCTAGTGGAAGGTGTCCCATGTCATGTACAACATGTAGACATCATGGAAAATACATTTTTACTCCAGATGTAATATAACTAAGCCAAGCTTTCACATTCCTTCAAAATTCCTTCCTAGTGGGAACAGCCTTGACCTCCCTGAGCAAACTCTTCAATATCAAAGTTGTCATTCAGACTTTTTGGGCCTTCTTTTGTGGGGACAGGGATGAAAACCTCACCTGTTCTGGGTACTGCTGTCCAACAAAAGATGGAGTTCCACCACAGAGGTACCTGAAGGAAGCTGGTTCTCATCACTCTTCTTGCCCACACTCCCACACCAGTCTGCATATTTTTCCACTTGGATTAGAGCCCACTCCACCTCTGTACCTGCATTCCCAAGGTAGTCTGGGGGCTTTAATTTGCACTTTAGTCTGCAAAGGCCTGAACTCTCCTTCCCCAGTGTGGTTCAAGAGTTTTTGAAGGAAAAAGGATAGGTCAGGCTTTGACTCTCCCTTTACAGGCAGTTCTTGGAGAAGCCCTCCTGGGTTAGTTTCCTTAGGGAGAAGCCTGATTTCCAAACATCAAACCCATTTTGTGAACCAGAGGAGTTTAAAGTTACCAAACAAAGCACCCAGGAAGTACCACAGCACCCAGACTTTTTATTACAACATTTATTTTAGTATAGAAGGCACTTACAATACAGAAAGAGAAACAGAAAAAAAACCAAAAAACCAAAACATATGATAGGCACCAAAAGTGAAATTAGAATTAAAATGACAAAGAAAACAGTTTACCAGACCAAAGGAGCACCCTTTCCCTGCTAACAATACAGCACATGGAAATGAAGCTATTGATGACTAACATTTTTTAATAGTTGGGGGGTTTTATTTTTTTTTAATAGAAAAGATAAAGGCTGTTCTACTGTGAAGTAAAAAAAGAGCCCCCTCCACACACCTGCAGGAGGGCTGGGGTAGGTGTGGTGGTCACTGGCAGGGCTCTTTCAGGTCCGGCACTGCAGGAGGTCCTGGTACATCTCGATGAGCCGAGCGGCCTCCCTCTGCCCAGAGAGCACAGCACCGTGGGTCGTGGAATAATACTTCCTGTGAGTGGCCTCCCCCGAAAACATCACCTGCATCGGCTGCAGAGGGCGGGAAAAGGGGCACAGCTCAGCAGAACTCGCAGGGAAAAGCGGACGTGAGGCCAAAAGGAGACAAAACTCCCCGTGCCCTCCCCCACGGAATCGTGGCTTGGGTTTGGGAGGGACATAAAAGCTCATCCATTCCAACCCCCTTGCCATAGGCAGGGACACCTTCCACTGGGTTGCTCCAACCTGGGATGGGGCATCCCCGTGGGTTGACATCCGTTTTGGAATGTTGGCTCTCCAAATCCCAAGCACGGTGTTCCAGCTCCAAGAACCTTAAACAAACCAGCACCCCCTCTGTACCATCTCCTCCCCTTGCTCCCCTAAATTATACCTCAGCCTATTAGGCATTAAGGTGATTTTGCTTCTGGGCAGCAAATTCAGAAGGCAAAACCAGTCATGTCTCAAAACCCAGAGGGTGAGAGACAGAGTTGTATCTCTTACACCAATACTTGCTATAACTCAGCTCCAAGGCAGGAATTTCAGGTACCTCTCTTCCCTGGGAACTACACAAAAAGATTCCTAAAGCTCCTACTGTTCTTTTTTGTTTGTTTGTTTGTTTGGGGTTTTGGGGTTTTTTGGTTGTTTTTTTTTGTGTGTGTGTGTGTGTGTGTGTGTTTTTTTTTGTTTTGTTTTGTTTTGTTTTGTTTTGGGGGGGGGGTGTTTTTTTTCGTTTTTTTTAAGTAGATTTCTGTGCTGAATAAAATCATTTCTGCTCTGGTGGAGGGAACAGACCGGGCAGCTGCTTGGAAGGCTGCATTTCCATCAGCCTTTGTCTTTGGATTTGGGCACATAACCCTGAATGATGGGGTGAGTTTGGCTTGGTGTGTTCCTGCTCGTCAGCTGAGCTGTGGTAACCATCTCCATGTGTGCTCCTTGCTATATTCAGAAAGCAAAGGCACTGTCTGAGGAGAAAATCCACCCTCCCTTGCCAAGGACTGGGCCTCCCTCAGCCTGCACTGCCAACACAGAGAGATTTCCTAATATGCACCTCTGACACATTCGGACCTAAGACATCAGCTAAGACATGTATTTAATAACAAGCTTTAAAACAGGTTAACACATGGTTTTTTTAAGGAATTCTGACCTGGACAATAAGGCTAATGGCCATTAAACACAGAGACCACAATTCCAAAAGCCACATGGATGAGCAGCTCTTGATAAACTCAGGGAGAGAATGTGGGAATGCCGGCATTCCAAACACTAAGGGGATAAAATCCCACAGACACCACTTGTTCAAAGGAGTACGTGCAGCTTAAAAAAACAGGAACACAAACTACCAGAAAGCCCAACCAGGGGATTGTGTTTTTACAACCTCCCTCCCAGAAAACTCCCCACCCGGTGAAAATCCCATCATTTTCGCTGCCGCAGCCCCAAGTTTGGGCCCCACTTACAGGAGTTTTGGAGCTCTCGGCGTAAGGCAGTGGTTTAGCGAGTTTCTCCACGTCGGCCCCGCTAGACCCAACCTGGGTGTAGGAGTAGGACCCACGGAAGTGGGGGTTGCTGCCCCAGGAGGACCGCAGGATCCGGCGAGGTTTCGGAATGTTTGGATTCCCTGGGTGGAAAGCACAAGAGGAAAAAGTCAGGCTGTGCCCAGGAGCGCAAGGCCTGACAAATTCGGTCTGATTTACTGGACACCCATCCTAACAGAGCCTGCAGGTTACAGGGAAGAGCCCCCCAAACCAGATCCTTCTTCCACTACTAAGTTTGAACTACCTATATAACAGAAACAGCATCCCTTTTAATCTCAGCTCTCCCATTTTCCAGGGAGGTGGTGGAGCCCCCATCCCTGAAGGTGTTCAAGAATCGACTGGACACGACACTCAGTGCTGTGGTTTGGTTGGCAAGGTGGGGGATTGGTCAAAGGTTGGACTCAATGACCAGTGGAGGTCTTTTCAAACCTAAAATGATTCTGTGGTTCATTTTGGGGAAGATCATTAAAATGTCTACTACGTTTCTGAAAGGCTGGGGAGCTTCAGTGAAACCCCGGACACGGTCTAGCTGAAAATACAGAGCATCTCCTGCTCTCCTTTGTGGTGGGGAGACTGCTGATGATGAAGCACGTGATTGATCTCACCTAATTTTAGGAATTTAACTGGGTGCCTGGTCTAAATTGGATTTTTAGGTAGTCTTGAGAGAGAGATGTTACCTCCAAAGAGAGGTAGATAAGGATGTTTGTTAGAAGGCAAATCTTCATTATGTGGGGGCACAGAAAAACCTGTCAGAAAGTTCCCAAAACCTGCATTACTCATTCCAACTGCAACCCAGTTGTGTCCCCCCTCCTCAAATGAACTTAAAATTCCAACAGACCCATTCTGCAGAACACACACACAGCATGGAAAGAAGACTTTTGAGGCTGGAAGGAGGATTTCTAGATTGCTGTAGGATTTTCAGGACCTCTAGATGAGGGGCCACTTGAGTGCACCGGTGATCATCAGCCACAGTTCCCATCCCAAAGTGCTCAGGGATGCAGGACTGCAGCCAAGGCAGCCGAGCACCAGCTGGTGGCAGAAGAGCCCCAGGTACAAACAGAGAGAGCCAGGTGTAAATAGGGAGACCCCCTTGCTGGGCAGCAACTTCTACTGAACTGTTATTTAGCTGTGCCTTCAGTTCTTTGAATCAGGAGCAGATTACTTCCCTGGTTCAGCTGCTGCTTTCTGGGATATTGTGTGTCAGCCAGAGTTATGGAATACAGGGCTGGAACAGAGCAGAAGCCCTTGGATGGCCTGCCCAGAGTACACTGTGAACACTTTCTAACCACCAGCCCCCAGATCAAAATATGTCCCAGACTAGAAAATAAATACAGGCCACAAACAAACACATCCTACAAACCAATGTTGTTTCAGGAGCAACAACTTCGCATAACAAAGCCTCTAAAATATCCTCCTCCGAGACTCTTCAAAGCAGGAATGCCTGGAAGTGGAAAGCCCAAGGGAGTCGGAGAACAGGGAGCTCTCAGATGTGTCAAGGAAACAAGTCATGGTGTTTTATTTTTGGGGGATGTGGGAAAGCCCAGGGGAGCACACCATGGAAGCTGTCAGACAACACCCCCCCCAAGCAGGGCCATCCATCACCCTGCACTGTACAACAACCAGCACACAATGGATTTTCCAATCAAAGCAGACTCTGCAGAGGACTGGGGGTGCCTCTTCTTGTAGCTGGTGTGTGTTTCCACGTCCAGGTACCCAGAAGAGTCAACAAGATGTTGATAAACCCACGATTAACATGAGGAGCACCCTCATGAGATGAGGGTTTGCCAGCCTGCAGGTAAGGCCACAGGTCTGTGAAATGTTAGCAAGACCCATGAGCCCGCTGTGCAACCACTGTGCCTCCCTGCATTCCGCATTTCTGCACCTTTTAATGCCAGCAACTGCTTCTAAGGGCGAGATCAGGAGGTCTGCACTTCTGCTGCAGGCAGAGAGGAGGATTCTGGTGGAAGGTCAGACAGAAACATGTAACAGGAGCTCTGATCCTGAACTGCTGTTTGCAGGACAAAAGGTACAAAGATTGGGAGCCACACTCCTTCAAGGAACATACTTAATTGGACTTAATCTGCTTTCAAATAGGGTAAACACATACATGCCTCTGCCTACAGATAAAAGTAACAACACAAATGTGGAAACTTCTCAGTTTTCACCATCCAAAGAGAGATAAAATGGCTAAAAAAAGGCTCTTGGCCTTCACTAAAGTAGGAGGGTGCATACCTTTCTGCCACAGATTTCCACTTGTGAAGCTATGAAAGATAAATCCAGATGCCTCACACAATCCCATTCTCATTCTGCTCCTGGGAGGTGAGGCTACAGAGGTTTATTCCTTATGGGCCTGATGAAATGATCACAAAATCAACTCACAGATCTAGATTAAGACACCCAAATTTAGTTGCTCACCTGAGAGCAGGGATCTGAGATCCCATCAAGGGAGATCTGTGGCACTACTCACACACTAGGAACTACAACAAGCAGAGAGGCATCGTGGTACCCCAGACAACCCACAAGGGGCTGGGAGATGTGAAGCAGAACCTACAAGAGATCTGCTCCCCTCTGCACAAATAGCTGGAGCTCAGAGAGGACAACTCAGGGCATCTCCATCCACAGCCTGACAGGCTCCAGTGATCCAGGCCTGCAGCTACTGCCTCTGGCTTCTAACTCTTGGAGCTCAGCCAACAAAGAGAGCAGAGCAAGACTCCTAATTGCTCTGAGGTATTCCATTTAATCAGATCTGGAGGACACTGCTTTTCACCATCCATTTGTGAAAAGCAGTAATTGTTGATGGCTCTTAGGTCAGAACAATCCTCAGGGCTTTTCACAGCAAAGCCAGATAATCTGCAGCCTGCGGGTGAAATTTAAGGTCAGTTCGAAGAGAGGGATTCTCAGAGTGAGTCCAAAAGAATGGATCTAACTTAGGACTGGTGTAACCAGCTCTGAAGCCAAAGGAAAGGCCACCATGGGCAGCAGACTGGGAAAACACAGCAGAAGGTGGGAACCCACCTGGTATCAATTCTTTCTTAAAAGAATAAGAAGAGTGTGGGGGATTTCATACCCAGAACATGAAAGGCACAAAAGGCAAAGTGAACATTAAAAGGCTCAAACTGTCTACTTTCATTACTGATTATAAGGCTCCCTCTAAACTCAGTAGAGAAAAGCTGCTTCAGAAGGTATCATGGAGCACCAGGTGAGGTGTGGAAGATCTGAGCTGCCTTATGGAAGATCCAGGGTTTCCACTGAGCTTAGGATCCTGGTAGGACTCGTTTCCTAACTTGCTTAACTGACTTACACGAACTTGAGTGGTGGGAAAGGTTTTAAAAGCTGAGTTTGGTGGTGTGAGTTGGACCAGAGGAGTCCAGCCATGCTCAGAGGTGACTACAGGTGTATCACAGACAGCAGGCTGCTGGTCCAGCTCCCTCTCCCACTCCCAAAGGAACAGATCAGCGGATAAGGCAGGAGGTGCATGGAGAGCTGAGCACACTTCTGTTATTTCAGCCAGCCTGGCACCTGGCCCAGCACCCAGCCCTGCTCCTCCTGTGAACCTGCTAGGGAAAACGGGAGCAAGGGCAACAGGATAAACCCAGCACACCAAGCCAGGCTGTGAAAAGGTTTTCTACAAATTAACAGGTTTTCCTGGGGCAGAAAGCGGAACAGCTCATGTTGTGTAATGGGCGCTCCAACAGCAGGTCTTCTGTTTTGAGCAGCGGCGAGGCCACCTCTCAGCTGATGCACAAAATGCTCAGTGTGGGGCAAGGCCCTGGTAACTTCAGTCTGAAATTCTCCAGGGATAGATATCCCAGGATTAGCAGGAGGCTGAGACAGAGCTCACCCTGCTGAGGAGTGTGATGGACAGTGCCCAGGTGCAGCACCAGCTGGAACAGCAACTGCAGCACATACCCAAGGAGCCAGAGCCAACACATTTCCATCCTGGGAGGAAGAGGGGGAACATCCAACACACGCAAACAGTAACACTGAATGAGCCCAAAAGGAAGGGGGAGAGAATATTCCCATGTGCCAAACTGAGAAAGGCCCCAAGAGCCAAATTCCCACTGATGAACTGAGGTGTTTTGTGAAAAAAATAAAGGAGGAAAAAAAAAAAAAAAAGATTTTAAGCAAGAGAAGCTGCAACAAACAGGGTTGTTTGTACACTCTGGGAGATGTCAGCACTGGAACAACTTGGCCTGAGAAAGAAGAGCCTCCTGCTATGCCTGCCTAGAGCTGCAGTGGCCTGCTGAGGTCAGAGGGAAAGAAGGGGTGTAGGAACTGACGTGACACGGAGGGACACCCAACACCCCTGAACACAAACAGCTCAGGAGGCACCAGCTGAAACAAGGGGGCAGGTCTGGGCACTGCATTAAGAGGTTCTGAATTCAAACTCGGGATGCCTGAAGAGAGTGGTAAAGGCTAAAACCTCTTTTGGCAGTGACCAGTTATGAAGTCAGTCCTCAGATTCCAGGGCCCTGTCAGGGAAAAGGTTCTTCCCTAGAGGGTGGTTGGCACTGCCCAGGCTCCCCAGAGCAGTGGGCACAGCCCCAAGGCTGCCAGAGCTCCAGGAGGGTTTGGACTCTCAGGACATGGTGGGATTGCTGGGGTGTCCTGTGCAGGGCCAGGAGTTGGGCTTGATGATCCTGATGGGTCCCTTCCCACTCAGCACATTCTATAATTCTATGATTTTCTAGATCTCCATATTGTTGGTAGCAAATGGTCTGTAAGGACAGGGGGAAAGCTACACTTGGGGAGGCAAATTTCTCCAGTTAGTTGGAGGTCGATGGAAAGTGGTTAAGGCTGAAAACCCAGCGGGTGTTGAGATTTGGCTAACAGGAGCTGGCCGAAAAATACAAATCATTTAATCACAGGACCCATCTCCAGAAGAGCATAAACCACATCTAATCGTGGAAGATGCTGCTCTTGTAATCATGTATAAATTCAAAATCCTTATTTCAAAACTGGTAATGAGTCCATCTCTATTTCTTTCAGCCATCAGAGGACCTCAAAAACCTCTGCAGATACAAAAATCCCTTTTCTTGGGAAGGTGTGCGACCTCTAAAGAAGTGACTGTGGACAAACTAAAGCCCAGCAACTCAAGTATTAGTAGTTTTAGTGATTTTTATCTTGGATTTTGTCACTATAATAACTCCAACTTCTGTCCTTGATGCGATGTGTGCTCAGTAAACACGAAATCTGTGAAGTCCAGGAAGGTTTCAGTGATGCACCCAGAAAATGGGAGCTCTCAGGATCAACAGATCGTTTAAAATTTAGGCTGATGAGATTTCCACAGCGCTGATACTGAATGGGAGTCAGGGGTGTGATCCAACCACATCTCAGCTGATCTAAACTGGTTCAGCTTCTGAAAGAGCCCTGCTGTTTCCCACAGCTGAGACCAGCCCTCAGAGGTACCGAGTCCGACAGCTTCAGCTGCTGGAGAGTTATTTGTGTGAAGAGTTATTTGTGATTAAATAAAGCAGAGGATGTGGAATCCTCAAGCACTTCTGCCCACCAATTCCTGAGCCGGTTTATCAGCCCCTCTGTACATAAATAGCTCCCAGGCACACCCAAGCAGGAGCTTTGCAGGGAGCGCACGCACGTTCAAAGGGACACAAAATGCCAAAGAGCTAAAAATGACTTTAAAGCATTTCCTTCCTCGTGGTTATCCAACACCCCAGCCCCGCGCTCCCTCTCCCAACCAGAGCACGGCTGACCTGTAAATTTACGTAGCATTTCGGTGCAGGTCTCTGCCACAGTTTCATCATCGCACTTCTCCATAATCAAAGCCTCTTCTCCACAGATCCAGCCACTGAGGACGTGGCCGTACCTCTCCGGTGGGTACAGCACGTCGAAGCTGCAGATCTTCTTGTACCACAGCTCCTCGGGGTAAGTCAAGCTCTCGCTCTCCGCCTCGTCTTCCCAGACGAACTGGATGCTGTTGCACTCAGAGCTCCAGAAAGGCTCTTCGAACTCCAGGAAGATCTTGTCGGTCGTGTTGATCCCGAGTTTCTCAATGGCCATCACCTTGTCCTCGGGCAGGCGGGGGTGGAACAGGCTCTCGTGGCGCTTCTTCAGCACTCCCAGCGACACGGTCACGATGACGTGGTCGGCTGGGATGAACTCGCAGTCCTCGCACTCCACGAAGACGTCGGAGCTCTTGTTCTCCTCAGGGAGGTCACTGTTGTGGTCAGCCACCCTCTCAATCTCCTTGCTGACCGACTGGTTCCAGTGGATGCACTTGACCGGCTTGCGGAGCTGAATGACAGACTTGGGGATGGAGCGGGCCAAAATCTCCACGATTTTAATGAAGCCACAAGGAATGACGTGATGAGCCCCAGGGATCTCGGTCCATTCCCCAAATTCGCTCAGCGAGACTTCATCCATGCTGTGGGAGCTGCTCTCGCAACTCTCTACCTAAGGGAAAGCAACACAAAAGCAACATTGCCGGAGAGCAACTCCTTTTACCTTTACAGCGCAAGGTTTGAAGGGCTCAGAGGAGCTGCACGGGATGGGAGTCCTGAATCCCACTCTGAAACCACGTTATTTTTGATAGTAAAGAAGTGCTTGGCCATAGGATCTGACAAAAATCAGTCCTCAACCTTCCTTCCAACCAGAGAAACCATTTTGTCATGGTAAGGAGCTTGTGCTGCATCAGCAACAGTTGCATCATCCAGAGGTCAGAGACCAGAGGGCTGGAGCCCCTCTGCTCTGGAGACAGGCTGAAAGAGTTGGGGGCATTCAGCCTGGGGAAGACTCTGGGGAGACCTTAAATCACCTTCCAAAGCCTACAGGTGCTACAAGAGAGCTGGAGAGGGACTTTGGACACGGGCATGAGTGATATGACAAGGAATGATGGCTTTAAGCTGAGAGAGGGTCAAATTAGATGGGGTATTAGGAAGAAATTCTTGGCTGTGAGGGTGGTGAGACCCTGGCAGAGGTCATCCAGAGAAGCTGTGGCTGCCCCATCCCTGGAAGTGTTCAAGGCCAGGTTTGACAGGGCTTGGAATAACCTGGTCTGGTGGAAGCCGTTTCTGCCCATGGCAGGGAGGTTGTAACTAGATGTTCTTTAAGGTCCCTTCCAACCCAAACCACTCTGGGATTCTATGATTCCAATATGTCTTTGCTTCTGCACAACTGTGGGTCACAGTTCTGACTGTTTTCTAGCCTTTAAAACCCACTCCACTGGCCAGGGACCGGCTGCTTGGTGCTCCCACAGCAGAACCCGGAGCCGCGTTAATCAGATGCTCGTTCCAATGTTAATGGATGTTCCCATAAGGAGCCATGAAAATCTTTTGGCAGCTCCTTCTGCTGTCTGCAGCTTTCAGCGTGCTGTCAAACAGTCAGCAGTCAGCAAACTAACAATCTGCTGGAGGTGAGAGGACCCAGCAGAAGGAACTGAGGGAGACGGGAAAGGGAAGTGCCAAGATGTAAGACATGTGTGTTTGATTCACTTGATGTGATTACCAAAGCTTTAGATTCATTAACCTGTTGGTTAATGTGTGTAAGAGTATTAGGCATAGCCGTAGCTTCCAACAATCCCTGGAACAAAGGCAGGATGTTTGGGCTGTCTTGTGATAAGCTTGTAATGATAATCCTGATGCATGGGACACAGTGATCTTAAAATCTTCACCGGAGTCACAATCACTCACACACTACAATTCTTTAAGCATTTTAGGCAAAGGGAACATTGCAATTCCTTGCCTCACCCTTTGACCCATTTTCCAGGCCTTTCCAGACTTTAATGACTGTGTTTAAAAGCCTAATGAGCCTAGACCCTCTCCCTGTGGAGCATCACAGTGCAGGGCAGAATCTCTGCTGGGATAAGGTGTCAAGGTCGTCCAAGCAGTCCACAGGCTGCTCCTGTGGCTGCAGGGACAAACAGGTGGTTTTCCCATCCTGGTCATTGCCCAGTGACTCCTGTGCAGACCGAGTGAAGACCCACCCTCAGAAGGTGCTGTGGTTCCAGCCCACCTGCTGGCTAAGTGAGAACTTCCCGACACACACCCAGGGTCAGTTCTGCTGACCCACAACACAAACCCTGCACCCCAGGGCACACAACAGGATGCTCATCCTGCCTGGGTGCCCCAGCAGGACACTCCACGTCGTGAACTTAAACAGTGCTGGCCTTTTGAGTCTTTCAACCATGAAGCCAAAACGCCAGAGGGAAAACCAAGCAACTACCAAGGCTATACTTTGCCTGAGACCGGTTAATCCCCACTTTCTCATCTGACAGTCTTAAGTATGAGAAGCTTTGTTGTTCTCAGGTATTTACACATGAGAAGGGATTTGCAAGACTTGCAGAAAAGGCTCTGGCAACCTGTAGCAACCACAGAAGAAATCACCAGGCAAACCAGAGCTGTATCAGATGACTAACCCTCTCTGCATGGATGATCTTGCACGGATAACACAATAAATAACTGGCCTTCATGTGGCAACCGTGGATTCATCCCGTGACACAAGTTTTTGGGTTGGGACACTCAGGTATCGGGCTCAGGACACCAGGGTTCAAACCTCAGCTTTATCAAAAAATCTCCTGTGAGACTCTTTACATCTTTATTTCCTCTTTCCTTTGGGTCCCCACTGTAAATAGTGAACTCCTTGCACCTCCCCACATGACAAAGGGCTGCCTGCCTGCCCTGCCTCATTTCAGAAGATTTTTAGGTCATTCTAATTGAAATAGAAATGGTTTTGTTACACTCTACTTATGGAGTGCTTGGTGCAGCATTAAGTCCTCATCCCACAGAGAAGTCATTTAGCCAAGGTATCAAGGAGCTAAAAAGAACTAGGAAAGCCATGAGGAAGGATGATTAGGACATGGGTTTATACAGTCTACCTTGGGTTTTATTGCTATACCTTCAAAATGCTTTCTGGGGATTTCTTCAGCAAATTACTAGTATCAAGATTACATTTCTTCTGGCCTCTGAGGTATGGACAGAGGTAAAAAACACTCAGGCACGATCATGTGTAAGGCACAAGACAAGACACTGCTAAAAGACCCTGACAATGAAGTAGTTTCAGGTGGTAAAAAAAACACATTAAATCGCATCAGAAAGTTTACAGGGCCCAAGAAAGCCACTTCTAATTAGAAAACTTGGAGTTTAAGGGAAAAAGAAAAAAAAAAAAAAAAGGAGTAAAGGCACTGTTTCTTTCAGCCCATTGTCTCTGGATCAGCCTCAGGAGGAAAAGCTGTCAATACAAACACACAAAGCAATTCCCCAGTGCCGGGCAAGGCTCTGCCAGGTCCTGAGGTTGAGGATTTGTCTGATCCTAGTTAAAACCCAAAAAAAATAACCCCAGTGGCACGCACACATTACCTTCAGGTACTGCTGGATCATGGCCAGTTTCAGCCTCTTGACGGCCTCCGTGTCATCCGGGTCGGCCTTGACACGTTTGCGCACGACGTCCCGCGTGAAGACGCCCACACTGTTCTGGCTCTCGGCATTGACTGGTTTACCTCGTTGGAAGAACTCCTGAGTCAGGTTATAGACCTGCCAGAGACAGGACAGAAGGATGGACAACGTGATTGCCAGCAGAATCCACGCCCTGAGCGGGATGCTTTATCCTCCATCCCAACCCAGCGCAGTCAGATCACCTCCCACCAGCAGAACTCACAAGCTCCCTCACGGCTTCTCCCATCTCCACGTCTCCAGTGCAATCCCAGGTTGCTCTAACCTGGCACCAGCCCTTCCAGCTTCTCCATTATTTAGAAGGAATCCACCAGAGTGGGGGAATTCAGCTCCATAGTTATTTTTCCACTGTCCCATGAAAAAACAGGAATTGACCAGCACAGTAAAGAAATTCTGTGTGCACACTTTTACTTGTTGAGCACAAGGCAGGTACAGATCCGTGGAAAACAGTGACATCTCTACAGCCCCTCACCAGGAGCCAGCCTGAGGAACAGTCACAAGGAAAACCCCCTTGTGACAAATCATTTTCCTTTGAAGAAGATATTCCTGATCATTTTTTAACCCCAGTTTTCCACTTAAAAAGCAAGAAAACATCATCCAAACTCAGCCCTCTGCTTGTGGCTGCCTGGAGTAACCTGTACTTCTGTCTAATGTTGCCAAGAAGAGCCTGCAGTTGTGTCATGGCCCTCCATTTCCATGGAAAAACTCCAAAGAATCTTTCAACACAGGAAAGCTTTCAAAAGATGCCTCTCAGAAGTGCAACTCATCCCATTAACAACTTGTTTGCCCAGAATGTGTCCATTTACGTCACTGCCACAGGGTGCACAGTGCTCTTACTGGGAGAGGTGACATCCCTGCTTGGCGAGTTTTTCCTGCCAAAGATGGCTTGATTACACCTTTTTTTGGAGACAGATTATTTGGACATGCTGAGAAGTCAAACTCAACAGTAAATATCTGGTAGGAAGCCGGCAGGACTGTGGCAACCTTGCCTTCAAAGGTTCCTAGAGCTTCCCATTCCCTGCTGATAGGGCTAATCCACCACGGTTTAGGTTCTTCCCACTCTGATTCTCCCCATGAGCTTGGTTTTCCTCTTGGGTTTTAGGAATAAAGCGAATTTGAGGAGGCAAAAGAGAGGGATGATGAGGAAAGGGAGGTGGTGAGGAGAAATGCACAGCAGGGGTAGGAGTGAGAAAGAGCAGGTCTGTGAGTGAAGGAAGGCGAGTTGATAAGGACAAGTAAGGGATGTGGAGGAAACTGAAGAAGAAAATAAGTGAAAGAGTGGAAAAAAAAAAAAGGCTGGAATAAACTACAAAACCAGAGAATAATTACAAGAGAAGTGAGTGGAACTGGTGAAGACAGAAAAGAAATGCAGACACTGGCTGGGACACAGCCCTTCCAAGGAGACTCCCAGACAAGAAAGGTGGAGCCCGACGCCCAACATGAAACGAAGGCTTCCAGCAAACCAAACAGTGCCTTCTCCGTTCCCCGGTGCCAAAGGCTCTCTGGCAGCTTCAACACCCCATGGTTCCCAGGTCCACTGATTTCTGAGGCCCCAACCACTTCCAGCAGGTCGGAGCTGCACAGACCCTGCGTCAGCACAACCAGCTCAGCTTTCATAAGCCGATTGCGCTCTGTAAGCAGATAACACAGGCACAGGACAAGCAAAGCTGTGCTAAAACCCAGCTACCACTTGGCCAACAGGAGGAGTGAGCCTGGGCATGTTTTTGTTAACCATTATATTCTTCTCTACCCCACAGAGGAAAGGGCAGAAAGGCCCAGTCCTCCGTGCTGGAACCATCAAGTAAAGTCTTTCCCGTGTGTGCCATCCCATTGATCAGGGAGCAGGTGAGTTTAATCACCATCAGCATTTCTTATTTTTTTTCTCAGAATCTCCATTATTTCCTTGATTTTCAAGTTCAAGAAGTGTTTGGACAAAGCCCTCAGACACATGGTGTGGTTTTTGGTGTTGTCCTGGGCAGGGCCAGAGGTTGGAGTTGATGATCCTTGGGGGTCACTTCCAGCTCAGGACATTCTGTGATCCTTGGGGGTGCTGAACCATTTGGTTCAGAAGAACAGAAGGCAAAGCTGTCATAAGCAAGAAGCACAAGGAGAAATAACAGCAAGTCATGCATTAAGAGATGAGTTGTCAGAATAAAAGAATCAAGAAGATGCTCAAAATGTATTCTTCAATGTACACATGCAACAAACACATCCAGTATAAGAAACCATGGAAAAGGTTCACTAGAAGCCCTCATTTAAGGTAGATTCCCAATGAAGAAGGAGCAGAATTGTGCTGTTTGGAGCTGGAATTCCCTAGGCTTTCTTTACCTAGGTGGGAAATTCCTGACAGTAACAGAAAGCATCATCATTCTTATGGGACCACCACTGAAGTCACTGGGAACAGGCACTTGTAGGATTTGAAAACCCATCCTCCTTCAGTCATTTCAGCATGATGTGATGACAGCAGGGTTCATGAGAGAGTTCATGGGGGCTTTCTCTCCAAGACCCTGGTGAAAGGCAGCATCAAGAATGACCTGAAAGATCCTGGTGATGACAAAATATCCATGCATCCAAACTCAGAGCACCATGGCCAGCAGCAAGGGGGGAGCTACACCACACACAGTCTAGACTCCTCTCCATTTTCAATTATCACACACCTGGATACAAGCAGGTAGCAAAAACAAAGAGCAGACTGCATTAACTCCCAGCTCCTACCACTGGCAAACTCCTCTCAGCACAATGAACTAATCACTTCTCACTCTCAAGCTCCTCTGGGCCCTAGAAGCCTTATGAAAAACAGCAGCAGAAGCAAAAGATACAGAACACCTCAAACAATCCTTAATTCTCAGCAGATTTCCTTCCCTGATTTCTGAGGGTTTACATACAATCCTGCAGGGAATTCACAGAATCACAGAATGGTTTGGGTTGGAAGGGATCCTAAAGACCATCCAGTTCCACCCCCTGCCATGGGCAGGGACACCTTCTACTAGACCACGTTGCTCTGAGCCCTGTCCAACCTGGCCTTAAACACTTCCAGGGATCCAGGGGCAGCCACAGCTTCTCTGGGCACCCTGTTCCAGGGCCTCCCCACCCTCACACTGCAGAATTCCTAATATGTAATCTAATTTTACCCTCTTTAAAGACATCACTCCTTGTCCTGTCACTCCTTGCACTTGTCCAAAGTCCTTCTCCAGCTCTCTTGGAGCACCCCGAGGCCCTGGAAGGGGCTCTGAGGTCTCCCTGAAGTTTTCTCTTCTCCAGGCTGAAAAACCCCAACTCCCTCAGCCTAGGGCTCAAAGACAGAAAGGGCTGAAGGTCAGAAACAAAAAGGAGTTAACTGAATGTCCACACTCCTAAAACATCTTCACTTCAGCCTACATCTTCTGTCTTCTTTCTGACCAGCCCTGGGGCATCCCACAACCAGGGTCTGTGCAGAGAACGTGGATTCCAGCAGGGATGTCCCCTCTGCCACCTACCAGCTTGTACCTCCACGTGTTCCCTACATACGTGCTCCTCCACCACAGGAAAAGGCAGTTTGTTAGGAAGAACAAATCTAAATAAAGAAGTTTCTCCGTGCTGAAGGAGGCCAGGAAAGCACATCCCCATCCACACTCCTTCCTGTCAGCGCCGGTGACGATCCACAGCATTGTCTTTTTCTCACTTGGCTTAAAAACTGCAGTGACTTAATCCCTGGGGCAGTGAAAAACCCCGATGGAGACAGGTCCGGGCTGTTTCCAGGCCAGACATCTGTCAGTGCAATAGAGGCAGGGAGGGAACGGTGACTCTCGGTGGCCCTTCGGTCCCTGCTTTCCATGATAACTGCAAGGCAAGGCACTGGAGCTTAATTGGGGATGGCAGGAAGCCCAGCACGGGGTGGGGGTGAGGAGGGTGGAAAAGGCTGTCATTCTCTGGCTGCATCCCTCCCCCCAGAAGCTGTTGCAGAGCACGGGGGAAAGCTGACAGATAACAAGGCTGTTAATTAGCTGATTGTGAAAAGGGAGGGTTCCTGGGAAGCAGGTCTTGAGGGACCAACGCCTTACTGAAAAGCTGAAGTAAAAATAGGCACTTTTTCTAAATCAGGCTGGTCGATGGACTGTGTGATTTTTCACCTGCACTCAACTTGTCCAGCTCACCACCTCCCTCCCAGCCTTCACTAATACCTGGGAGTTGGCTTTAAATACCTCTTTGGAGAGGGAAGTGAGGACTTAGGAGGGACAGAAGAGCAACTCTGAGATCAGTTTTCCCAGGGGTTATACACTGACCCTGAAGCTGCAGACATCACCCTCAAAGGCCACACTCCTGACACTTTTCTGAGGGTCATGCAGATGTGGCATGAGCTGGAACAGGCCAAAATCCCCCCCTAGCCCCAGAATTCCCCCAGTTATCCCAGAAGGAATGGAGAGGAAGGTGGGGAGATTATGAATACATGGCAAGGACATCACAGCCTGGGGAACCTCCCAGTGCTGGTGTCCCTTTCCTTCTGGAGACTGACCAAATGGAGTGACAGTGACCCTGGGCACTGCCAGCCCCACACAGCACATGGTCGAAGAAGGACAGTGTTTAAACAACAGTGGCTGGAGAGCTCTCCTGCCCTGTCTCAGTGCTTCCCTTGGCACTGTGTGGTTGTAAATTCAGGTGAATGCTCTGCAGGACTGGAGACCTTCCTTGGAGGCACCGCTCACTTTGCAGTGCTCTCCCAAGGAGGATTCGGGTCACCTCGGTCACAAGCTCATGACAGATCCTGACTGACTCCAGTGCAGGGCAACAGCCCTTCAGAGGGAACTTTTTGCTACAGAAGTGAAGAGCTGAGCAGTCTTCAAGCAGTTTGATTGCTTGGCTTCCTCGTAACCAAATAAAGGCTTCTGTGAGACATCCCTACAGCTATTAAAAATTCAGGCTACTGCAAACAAAAAAGAAGCAAAACTTGTACTGAAGTAGAAGAAGCCAGCCAAAAAAAGATTGGACAAGTGCCTGGAAAAAGCCTAAGGACTTTCCAAATGAATTAGTGAGGCAAAGCTCTGGAGGTACAGGGGTGCTTTGCCTTTCACTCCAGGAAAAATCAGCACACAGAGACCTCGCCTTGCTAGAACTGAGCTTCAAAAAACCCACATGCACTAGTGAAACGCTGTAAGGGAGACCCCCTGCACTTTGTATTCCCCAGAATTTGGTGTCCAGGCGACAAGATAAGTGGGGCTGAGGAGATCCAGATGGAGGAGCAGAGCTGGAGGCATCTGCTGGAGCCCCAGCAGCAGCTGCAGGGAAAGCTGGGCCGTGTGTGAGTGCGTGGGGAGCGAGCCGGCTGTGCAGGGAGGGCAGGCCTTTGGAATGGGGACAAATCTAGCCCTGTCCATTCAGGAGTACGTTTGCCACTCCATCCCTGACTAGGCTTTGCATCCCTCAAGGCGGTTGCTGGTTGTTTTGTGGGGGTTTCCTTCTTTTCAAGTCACAGCCTTCGCTATCCCAGCCTCTTCTAAAGGGGTGAGATGACCTGATGGTGGGATTGCTAATTGTAATCTGAGAAGGGTCTGGAAGTTCCTATGAGGCAAGGGAGGAGCCTGACCTCAGGACTCAGTGATCTGTTAGATGGCTTTTTATCCTGGACAACTTCAAGATGTTTTAACAAAACCACTCAAAACACCCTGCCTCCTCAAAACAACAAAGATGCAGAACTGAAGATCAAATTCCTGCTGTTCCTCCCCAGCACCCATTTCATCACTTAAAGCAAAAGAGTTTTGGCCAGCCAAGATGAAATAAGAAAAGATGGAACAGACTGTAATGAAAATAATAATGAAAACTTCGAGAGAATGGGGGACTCAACAAAACACAAACCAGAAATGCCCCAGCCAGACCCAGCATGTGTGAAACACTCTCTGCACTTCATGCCAGAGGAAAAGGTCCCCAAAGCCACACACCTTCTGCACATGCTCCTGGCTGCCCACCTTAGAGGGCACTTGTATTTCCTACAGTCATTTTAACTGGAGATTTTCAGGAGATCACATTGCTCGCCTTAATTCCCACTTTTGCTACACAGCACAGGGCAGAAACCACAGCCAGCTGTCTTAAATCACTACGGATCATCCAACCTGGCACCCCAGAGGGGTTGGGACAAGCAGCTCAACAAAACCTTGAGCTGCCTCTGCAAGAAATTCCAGCAGGCTTTGGAGGAAGGCAGAGAAAGCACCTCCCAGCAGGAGCAATTAAGGGGTTGGCTGGTGCCCTGTGCTTGGCTTCAGCTGCCCCTTACATATTTTTTATGGCTGTGAGTGCCTGCAGACATTTTTACAAGCCATAAACGTGAAAGCCTTTTCTGTCTCCTAGAGATAAAGATATCCTGTGGCAATGATAAGCTAATTAGGTGTTGCGTAAAGAAGATTAACTTTTAATGTGTTGTTCTCTCCTGTCACTGGCTGCCCCTTTCTCTCCCCCTTTAAAAGAAAGGGTAGATTTACCAAATTAATCATTTCTAAAACACGGGTACCTTGTTATAACCCTTATCTTACCGGGTTTATCTCAAAGCTGAGCAGCTCTCATCTTTGTATTCTCTTCTCATTTCGGAGTCTGCCCTCCCCTTGCTGGAGATTTTCCTATCATCTTCCAGACAGGATGATCACTGAGCCCTGCCTGCAGTTTGGCACTGTTCCATTTACATAAATAATGCTGCTCACTGCAGTATTTTCATTTCTCTCTCCAGCCCTACTCGCTGTTCATCCTCCTCCACACACATTTCACCTGTCTTTTTTTCCTGCTTGGCTCTGGTTCTGTTTTCAGTTCAGTAACATGAAAAGTTGCTCAGATGTATTATCTCCACCTGCATTTGTCCAAGAAGTTGTCCACAGGTTGTTAAATCCTTTCCATACCAGAGTTTTTTTAAAATTCCTACCACTCCTCTCTAAAACTGAAATGATTTTGTGCCATCCCATCACATCATTCCAGTTCAGAGACACAGGACAGTGCCAAAAGTCTTTCCAAATTAAAAAAAAAAAATAAAAAAAATATCCCCTTTTCTGCTCCCCACCCAATTCTTGATAATTCTTTACAGGCTACACAGTGACTTTTCTAATACTCACAGACATATTTTTAAACAAAGTATGCAAGAGAAACCTGAGTCTAGTGTGTGTTCAGCCAAGAGTCAAACACTGAAGTTCACTGTCAGACGAAAATCCAAAGGTTTTGGCCATGGCTACAGCTCGATGAAAATCCTCATGTTCTGCTCCATTTTACATAACCCACTGGGAGATCACATTACCTGGAGGGCCAGACAGTCTGTACAGACCCCTCTGAATGTACTTCAAGAGACACTAAAAAATGTGGGGAATAATTATAATTAACTTTGGCAAGGAAATGACTTAAAAGGACCTTAAAGTGAAGTCCACGCTGGTCTGAATCTCCCAGCAAAGATGTCCCTTTCCTTCTGATTCAGGAAAACTTACAACTCTTATGATACTACACTGACTTTGGCACCCTACACAGCACATTATGGTATTTATAAAAAGTCATAGGGATACGATATTTAGCTGGTTGTTGCCAAGGTTTTGCATCTACTTCGTTCAGTAATTTGATCCCTCCTCTACTCTTTTAATTAAGTAGCAACTTTCTCCAGCAAATAACTCTATCTCCCCAGAAATAGCTGCTGGAAGTGATTAAACTGATGACAAACATGGAAAGATTGTTCTTCCTCACAACAGTGAGTTAATCCCACGTCAGTGACAAACGGGGTACAGTGAAGCAGATGAGAGAAAAAAAAAAGTAGTGGGATTTTTTTTTTTTTTTTTGGAAAAAAATGAAAGCCTTTCCACCTTTGTCCCGGATTGTTATGACTGTGAAGGGGCCTCAGCGTTTTAGGCAAACCTACGACCTCTGCCAAAGCAGCCGAGCACCAACCTCGTTGTATAAATCACTGAATTCTTCAACCACATCTTTCGGGATCCTCTGCCCGCTGTTGGTGAGGTGATAGGCCACCCCATTCTTGGAGTAGAGACTGATCCGCCCAACGCTCCTCTCGCCATCAGTGGTCTCCTCGAGCAAACCATTGTCTTCTGCTAAATGATAGACTGGGTTTCCATGTGAACCATGAATCCACGTAGCTCCCAGCTCAAAAGTGGCATGCCCTGAGGGAGAGGAAGCCAAGGAAAAATGGTTATTGAAGCCTGTTTTCCTCAAGGCTTGTCACGCTCAACCTTAATACTAAAATGTTCGTGAGCAGAAGCAGAATTGCCCAAGGACAACGCGTGTTTGAACATCATTTAAGTGAGGTTTTTCTCTGTCAGACACAGGCAATGACAGTGTTCTTCAAACCAGCCCTCCGGGATACAGGTTTGGATAGTGCTAAAAGGATGGGATGTTTCCAACGAAGATCCACCACAGTGACACACCTCTGGTACCTGAGGAGAAATTCAGACCCTTCTCAGTTCCCAGTTCTTGTTGCCAGCAGGGAGATGTAGGAAAATTTGGGCTGCCCTGGGATAGTAACATGGCCTGAATATTCAACCTTTCCCTGTGATTAAAAATGCTCGTTATTTACAAATACACCTCAGATTAACTGCAATAAAAAACGCATTTCCATTCCCCAAATGAGTAAATAAGCTGCATTGTATTATTTATGCCTTTGAAGATTTATATCAGGCTCTTTAAAAAGATGTGCACCATTAGGTTAAACACCAGATGCTTTCAGTTTTCATCACCTGTACTCTGGGCCTGCAGAACGCAAAGATTTTGGTCATCCCCACTCTCCTCCTTCCTTACAACCATTGGGGTTTGCACCAGGGCTCTCCCCTGACCCAGCACTGTCAGGACTGTGCTGAGAGCACAGGGAGATGCTCAGCAGCTGAAAGCAGGTGCTAAAAATAAGCTTGGGGTGTGTTCCCCCCCTACATTTCGACAGATTCTCAGGAGTCCAAAGCTGGTTTAAAGTCTGACAAAGCTGGGCAGCCTCTCCCAGCACCGTGGGAATGCCTGATTAAGTGGGATAGTTTAACAGGATCCTGCTTGATGGAGAAAGGACGGTGGAGTTACCAGTCATCATATGCTGTTTAATATGTAAATACATGCTGAGACAGACACACTGCAGCACTGTGCTGTAATGCAGTCAAGTTTAATGGGTGAAAGCCCCAAGGAATGCTGCTCTCCAGCTGAGACTCTGCCTCCCAGGGAAGCTCCATGAATCTCACTGATTTCAAGCAACCTCCTTGTCATTAAGTACCACGCTGACTGCCCCTCGGAATCTGCATTACAGCACAAGATTTCTACACCAAAGCACAGCATCAGCTCACAAGCCTGTGAATATCTGAGGTGCCACAAAGTGCAGAGCACCCAGCCGGGGGGGGGGGAAATGACTGAGCAGCACTGGCAGGCAAAGGTACAGAGCTCATCAATATTGCATGTGGCAGTCCCCCTGTTGATGCAATCCCCCTGCAGGCATCACCCCGTGCCAGAGCAGCAGCAGCAGGAATACTGCCTCCTGCTTTGTGGCAGGAGCTTGCTCTCTGCTGCACAGCAACCCTCTGTCTGCACCTGATCTTTGAAAGAAAACAGTGTGCCAGCAGGTCCCGCTGTCTCAGTGCTGGGGAACCGTGATGATGTCCCCCCAAGTTCTCCTGTTTTCGGTAGCTGTGTGCAATAGAAGCAAATACCTGCAAATTAAAACAGTAATTCTTGCCTTGTAATACTCAAACACGTCACTACCGAGCAGATAAGTCAGTTGTTACCGGGTGTTAAGTTACACGATGAATTATTTAAAAGTGTAAAATTTAATAAGATCCTTTTAAACAGAGACAGCCAATTTACTTTCAGGGCCTTAAAGGATTTTAGGCTCAGTATTAATCTACTTTGAATGAATCACCCAATACAACAAAAATAACCAAAGGAATACACAGGTTGTGCACGAAGCCCCCTGAATATTTACAGCAACTTCACATTTCCCTTCGCAGCCCTGACTATTTCTTGGATATCCTGTTGTGAAATATCTGCAGTGGATACAGATGGTACAGATCACGTGCAAGAAACACACAATCCACAAACACAGAAACCCTCTGCCTCACCTGTGCCAGGAAAGATAAACCAAAGCTCTGAAAATTCAGATTATTCCCCTGTGCTGAGTAGCAACAGGCTCCATGCACTTGAGGGAAAATACAACCCTCTACAAGACAGCATAGCTCAGTGGGAGTGCAAGGATATCACAGAATGGTTTGGGTTGGAAGGGACCTTAAAGATCATCTTGTTCCAACCCCCTGCCATGGGCAGGGACACCTTTCACTATCCCAGGCTGCTCCAAGCCCTGTCCAACCTGGCCTTGGACACTTCCAGGGATCCAGGGGCAGCCACAGCTTCTCTGAGCAACCTGTACCAGGGGCTCCCCACCCTTACAGGGAAGGATTTCTTCCTAATTAGTAGCTCTGATAAAGATTTAAATCAGATCTTTAGCCAAGTGCGCAGACAGGGGTGGGGCCAGAGAAGTACAACATTTAAATGCCATTTAGACAATCAGATCAAACTGGTCACATGTTGAAGGCCCAGAAGAACCACTTCTTTAACAGCTGTTTGTGCAGCTTTAGCCAGTTCTGAGAGATGAGCAGGTCTGGCACGTCCTTGGTGCAATCTTGCTGTTCCAGGCTGCACAGAAGAAGAAAACACAGCCCAGGACCATGCCCTCGTACCAGGGAAGAAGGAGCCTCTCAGTATGTTCTGCTTCACCACCCAACAGGGCTCCAAAATCGTTTGCTAAAAGGCACAAGAGCACCAGGGGCAAAACAGGGATCCACCACCTTGAGTTTGCACAAGGTAAGAAAAGTCCATTTGCAGTTTTAGGAAAGGTGTTGAAAGATCAGGACTTTGCAAATAACTGTGAGACCTCCCCCAGATTGCAATGCCTGCTCTGGTCTCGTGTTAATTAAGAAGTGTTAACGAGCAGGAGGTGGATTCCCAGCGAGGGCAAGGATGTGAGTTGTTGGTGAAGGTGGCCAGAGGTGAGAGAATCAATCTCAAAACGAACACACCTAAACTATTTCACAGGTGGACTGGCAGAATGATCTATTGCTCCCTGAAGATTTCAGCTCTTTGGCACTTCCCTCCTCTCACAGGCACGATCCAGGATATTTTTAATACAGCGGACTGTGAGTAAAGGACACACTTCCCATCCTCAGCTCTATGCCAAGTCTCAGCAGAATGCGAGGTGCCCTGTTCAGACCCTGGAGATTAAATTCATCCAACTGCCTTCCCATTCACTTCCCTTCTGCAAGTTCATGGGACGCTGCTGTTTGTTTACTGAGGTGAGTTTACTGAGTAAAACACAGTAAGTGATGTAATCACCTAAGAAATAAAAAAGAAAACAGGGCAGCAAGAGGCCAAAGGTAATAAATCCAGAGAGTGGGACAGAAACAGAACTAGTTCGTCGAGATTGGGAGGAAAAATTAGTAAAAGTAGAGATATTTTCCCCTCCTGCAGGGAAGAGACAACGTCCTTCTAGATATCAGGGGAAGTTTAATTGACTCCTGTGCTGCAAAGGACGTTTGTTCCACGAGTTTTGCATTTAGAGATTTTACAAACCCTTCCAACTGACACGGGATTCAAACATCCAGCACCTGCACCTTTATTACACACCGAGAAAGGAACCTGCAGAGGTGGGAAAGCTGCAAATCAGGATGAAAGGGTACATTGAAGAGGTTTTTCCAGCAGCCTGATTCCCAGTGGGTAGTGCCCTACGCTGTAAATTACTTCAAGGGAAATGAATGGGGCTGTTTGTGAGGCAGAACAGCTCAGAGCTTCCCCTCTGCAAGTGCTGTAAGCCCCGGGAAACATTTGCCAGCCTGGAGATTTACTGGCTGCTCCCGGTCAGGAGTCAGGCTGGAAAACCTGGGTGGAAACCGTCTCAGTACAGCTCCTTAATCACAGAGCTGTTCCTGTGAGCGCGAAAACAACCATCCAGATCTTTATTTCACGGAAACACGGGGTTTGGAGCAGCGCTGCGTCAGAATCAATGCACGAGACAGAGCGGGATCGCCCCAAAAAGGAACCCGGGGGATTTACACTCCCGACACCACCACACCCCCACGTGTGCACACATCCCCTTCCTGAGGCCGAACCACCCTAAGGGCCAGCACAGAGCCCCGCTGGGAGGGCGGAGAAAGGCCACCCTTACCGAGTTTCACGCTCTGCACGCGGCCCCCGATGCGGTCGGTCGCCTCGAGGACAGTTACATCCGTGAAGCCGCTTTCCAGGAGCGCCTTGGCTGCCGACAGGCCCGCGAGCCCAGCACCGATAACGACTATTCGAGGCTGTCGCTTTCTCCGTAGGCCACTACTAAGAGGATCATCCGTGCTGTCTGCAGATATTTCACAACTTTGCATGCCGTCCAAGCTCTCTTTCTAAGGAACCTACAGGGAAGAAAGCAGACAAGCGCTTACAAACACTTACCCTCCGCGGTTAAAAGTCCCTGGGAAGGGCAAAAAGAAAATTGGAAATGAAGGAAGTCTGGGAGAAGAAAAGAGAAAGAGAAGAGAAAGAGAAAGAGAAGAGAAGAGAAGAGAAGAGAAGAGAAGAGAAGAGAAGAGAAGAGAAGAGAAGAGAAGAGAAGAGAAGAGAAGAGAAGAGAAGAGAAGAGAAGAGAAGAGAAGAGAAGAAAAAAGAGCTGTGAACGAGGCCCAGCCTTTCAAAATGGGACGCACGGAAAGGACAACTGAGGTCAAACTGGGACGCAACAACTTTTTAGCCTGGAGCACCAGTACTGGAAACTGCAGAAATCCCCACCCTCTTGTGCCGTGTAGACTATTTCCAAAGGACTTTCAAGCTCCCATGTTTTTATATAACCTCCAAAAGCGGCAATTTTGTGGTAAAGGCTTTGAAAAACGAAGACAAAGGAACCACGTCCCCAGTGCTGGCGAGCTCCACGACCCAGCGGTGAAGCTCCACTGTGCCACTGTGGCAACCACAAAGCACAAGCTTCAGAGCCTCTAACCCAGGGCACTAGGTAAAGAGGGTTTAGCTCCAGGCACGGAGACTGGATATCAAACCAATCATTACAGAAACGGGACAGACGGGAAAACGTTTCGACTGATGAAAGAAAACAAGGGCCAGTTCAGAAATTCACAGCCACGTGATGCAGCCCCTGGAGCCAACACTGTCCTGCCACACCAGGACCAGCCTTGGGCTTCGATGAAAAGAGGTTCAAACCCACACCAGTCCTGACCAGTTCAATTCTACCTCCACCTACCCAATATATTCAACTGCCCCTCTGAGCAGGACCCAATTTTCCTCTGTTAACTCCCAGAAGTCATCTTTATACCAGTGTCCATCCTTAGTTCTCAGGTCCCATTACCTTACTTTAGTGGGTAGGACTCAGCAGCCTGAGTCCATGGTTAAGAATTCCTAATCAGGGATCACCAGTGCAGGACTGTCTTTACACACAAATGTCAGTGTGTTCACATCTGCTTCTGGGTAGTCCACACCTGCCCTCCCGAGTGTGGAGAAGCAGGGTACAGAGACCCAAATTCCACCAGTCCCAGCTTGCAAAGGATAAACACACAGCCCCAGGACTCATTGGCCCTGGAATCAGCTGGTGCCCAATGATTTGGATAAAACACACACACAATTCCTAGCTTTACCATCCTCCCTTCCCAAACACTTACTGAACGCAGAGCTATGCAAGTTCTGCCTCTACCTGTTGCCAAACTGCTGGATATCCCTTCTGAGTTCCTCCTCAGTTCACCCAACACTTGGCCAGTGTCAAAGTGTTGGCTGTTCCTTTCTTCCATCACCAGAAGGGTCGAACCTTTGCACTGAAGGCACTGCTGGCCTATTGCAGTTTATGATCACACGTACTAACAAAGTTCAAAGTAACAGTGATTTCATTTGGAGAGCCCCTTTTTCTCCAGGATCTTAAAAGCATTTATGTATGTTGACCAAGCAACATCAACTCTCTGAGGAGAGCTGACACCAGACTGCAGTTTTAAGCAGTGGTATGAAAAGGAGGGTGGTCCCACTGGAGCTCTGAGAACTGTTTTGAAAATGTTCAAACTGGAGCAGCTTCAGCTCAGTCCACCCTTAGCTGGACTCACCTGCAAGAGGGATCTGCACAGAGTGTGTAAACTCTGGCTCTGCCACCAGAGCTTGTTCCAACTGGCACTGCAGCACTTCCAACTGCCACTGCAGCAGGTCCCAACTGCCACTGCCCAACGGAATGGAGAGTCACAGAATCCTGACCGGAGGGGACCTCAGAGCTCATCTCGTTCCACCCCCTGCCATGGGCAGGGACACCTTGCACTAGCCCAGGTTGCTCCAACCCTGTCCAACCTGGGCTTGGACACTTCCCAGGGATGGGGCAGCCACAGCTTCTCTGCCCAACCTGGGCCAGGGCCTCACCATCCTCACAGGGAACACTTTCATCCCAACATTCAATCTAAACCTCTCCTTCTTTAGCGTAAAACTGTTCCCTCCTTGTCCTATCACTGTCTGCCTGTGTAAAACGTTGCTCTCTCTCTTTTCTGTAAGTGCTGGAAGGTCTCCCTGGAGCCTTCTCTTCTCCAGGGGAACCCCCCCAGCTCTCCCAGCCTGGCTCCAGAGCAGAGGGGCTCCAGCCCTGGCAGCATCTCCGGGGCCTCCTCTGGACTCTCTGCAGCAGCTCCACGTCCTTGTGCTGTTGTTCCCAGGGCTGGGGGCAGCTCTGCAGGTGGGGTCTCACTGGGACAGAATAGAGGGGAAGAACTCACTCCCACAGACATCCTACAACACTCCTCATTCTCCAGATAACATTTTGATCCATGTATTTGAACTGCCACAACATCTTTTCTGCCATCTACATCCTATAGAAACTGAACCAGGTCAGCTCAGTTCTTCAAGCACAGCTTTCCTAATCCTGGCTTTGGCGAGCTCCTGTGAATTCTTCACAGGAAAGCTTCCAGAAAATGTTTTCCCTCCTGTTTCAGCATTTTAATGCTGGATTAGGTGACCTGTCTTAACAGATGAGAAAATAACAGGGTATTTTGTGTGTACAGAACCCTGATTTGGAAACCACCCCTACTCAGCCAACAACCTTTACTGTATGATCCGCAGGGGAAGGCAATTAAAATTTAGCAAAAGCTTGAGCTCTCCAACCAGGATCCACGTTCCATTGTGAAATGAGCAGGTGATATAAATACATGAATCCCCACTACACTTTATTTCAGTCTCAGTTATACACTTTGCTGGGCACCCAAGTTAAGACAAGAACATAAAACACAGTTCAATGTGTTCAGTGCTCTCCCTTCAGCACTTGCCAAGCCACCAGTCAGGGCTCGAGCCAGTGAACATCACCAGGTCCCCTGAGACAAAGATAGTTTGGCTTTTTACTTTTTCTTAGTTGCCAAAAACAGTTGTTTCTTTCTCTTATTCTTTTTTTGTTTGTTTGTTTTGTGGTGGGTTTTTTTGTTTGGTTGGGGTTTTTTGGTTTTTTTTTTTTTTTTTTGGGGGGGGGGTTGGTTTGTTTGTTTGTTTTGTTTCTCTTTTAATCACAGTGTGTTGGCTGTTGTACTGTGAGTCTCTCTCAGGCTGTAATTTTACTTTGTGTCCATCTAAGACCAAGGGTAGCACTAAATCACAGCTTCACTGAAAGTCAAATTCCCCTACTTTGTCTTGCTTACAGCCCTCCTGCCCGACAGCCACAATAAAATATTCAAATACACCTCTTCCTTTTGTCTTAAATATACAGTTTTGATCCTCTTACCTCATGTGTCTCAGGATATTTTAACCACTTCTATTCCCTTTCCTCAGCCTTTATGACCATCCTGCCCCTGCCTCTTTGTGTGCCATTACCCTTCATTTATCCCCTTCTATTTCCTTCTTCAAAAAATAAAACTCTTTAAAAAAAAAATCCCTGAAACCAACCCCTCCCTAAAAATGAAAATAAATCCTGAGCATAACTGCCAGTTACCAGCAGACGAATCTTTGCAAAAATATGTTTTCTGAGATGGGCATCGCTCTACCAACCCAGAATCATGGGTTTCCATTCCTGGCATTTTTACCCTTCAATCCTCTGAGCTGCCCATCCTTTCATCTCTGCTGATCTCAGCTATGAAAAGTTCAGAGGTGTGACAACTTCATGAGGCTTTTTTTTCCCCCTCATTTTGCCAGTAAAACCTTGCAGGTCACAAAGAAGAAGCCAGAGAATTAAGGCAGTTCACAACTGCCCTCCTTATTTCAACAACGCTCTCTGACCAGGCTATTCTTCTAGGACCCTTCAGAGAAAGGTCACCAAGGCTCCAACTACATAAAAACACAAAACCCAAATAAACAAAAGCATTTCTCAAGGAAATCTGCTATTCTTAGCTCACCCAAGTGCTCCCGTGGTAGTACTGCTGTAGCTGCGATGATACAAAGATTCGGGCAAGGCAACGCTCTGAAAACAAGGCTTGTGTGCTTGGAGGCTGGGCTGGGGGTTGGCTGGGATTTTGGGGGTTGTTTGGGGTTGTTTTTCTTTTCCAGCAGGATTGGTTGATCTTTAAAAAGTGACCTTCCTTCAGACTTCAGGCTGTCTCATACCCATGGGCCATAGCTGTGAGCTCCTGGCATTCTACAAACCCTTGCATTATTTTGGGTGCCCAGCTTGCATTTGCTGCCCTCAGCCTTTCAGGTGACGGAGAAGAGGAGCAATCCATCCTGCAATCCATCTGACAGTCCCATCTCAGGATGGACAAGCTGAAAAGGAGCTTACAGACCATTTAAAACAGACCTCTAACCTTCCTGAGTGCTCTTATACGGTGTTAAATCAACAGTCTTCACATTAACAAGTGTAACAGCCAGTCTGGAGGGGGAGAAATGCGCCATCAACACAAACAAATTCCCTGCTGATTGCACAGACTGAGCAGCCCCAGCATAAAAAATGCACCAGAATCACTTTATCCCCTCCAGGTTTTGAAATGATGGGAATTAAGCATCATCCTTAATCAGAAAACTAAGCAACAATATTCCATGAGCTTGAAAGGAACTCGGGTAAAACCAACAAGACTCAGCTGAAGGACTAAATGGCAGCACAAGAAACAAACACACTGCTATTTTCTCATTATTTTAAGTGCAGCTATTCAAGATCCTATCAGCACATGACGGGGCACTGCACACACATGTGTTTGTAATGCAGGTTTGTCATCACAGCCTCGAAGTGTTTACAAACACAGAGTACTTGACACCAAAGCTTCATTCAATTTAAGCAGAGTGAGACTGAGCAACCCAGAGCAGAAGCTAGGGGGGAAAAAAAATCACAAGAAGAATAAAATATCTCATTTTTAACGGTGACGCTAATCAGGTGCTGAAATCCTTTTCACTACAGACAGAGGGGATGTTGCTTGAAGCTTCCAAATCAGGATCCAGTCTATCACAGATATTTACACTCCAGTCCCACCAGAAGACAGGGCTGTGGTGCTGGGAATGCTCCTGCCCATTCCATGGATGTGGCCAGGGCAGAGCTGCAAGACAGAATTTTCTGGACTTTGCACCCCAGGGATCTACCACGACGCAGAACTGTCTGTCTGTCTGTGAGCCCTTGCATTATTAGCAGGGTGTTGTAGAGACAGAACACACATGCAGGTGGTTTCCAGAGATGCCTAAGGAATGGAAATTTGCACGCACCATCCAGTCCAGAGCATCTCCTGGGCCTCAGAAAGCAATAAAAAAAAAGAATAATAATAATACCAGCAAACTTCTTCATACAGAGTTTCAAAAGCCTTTTTCCAGTAGATGTAATAATCTCTATTATTTCATCAGCTGCAGAAGGAAAAGTGGTTATCTGAAAGCTCTATTAGCTAAACCCATTTGCAAAAGCTCCACAGCAGAAACAGAAAGGTGACTTATTCAGCAGATGGAAAGACACTCCAATTTTTAGGCCATTAACTCATTACACAGCCCAGCACTACTTGTACTGAGCAAGTGCACAGTTGTAATGAGTAACCTTTGCCTAAGCAACTGCAGTAACAGAATTTTCAATTATCATCTCTAATGCACCTTTTTTCCCTAAGCTGGGGGAGAAGTGCTTGGAAAGATTATTCTAGTTGGAGCAGTTTTATCTCTCGTAACACCTTTCCAGGCTTCAGACTCAGGCTGTCCCCTGAGCATAGGTGAGGGCAGAACAGTGATCGTATCTCTGAGGAGATACAAAAATGAAGTGGAAAGGATTTCTGGGCTGGCCCCAGCAGTGCCTGTCAGTGCCTCCCGACGCTGTTTGCTGTGGTTCTCCACAGCTCCTGGCACAACAAACAGGCATTTTGTAACTTCTCCCTCTTTCCCCCTTTCATCAGCCTTCTCAGACACAAGCACATTAATCCTTAGTGCCTGTTATTTCAAGATGCTCTTTCCAAGCTCTGCAGGCTGTAAACATGTCAAACTGGAAGATATGTCTCTTTTTCCCTTCTCCCTCCTTTTTCATCCAGCGGGTCGCATGTCAACCTCACAATCCTTTCCAGAGCCGCCATTCACACCCTTTCAGGAGAAGGCAGGAGTGTTATTAACTGAACTCAAGTCCTCCACGTCAGGCAGACACCCAGGTGAGCCCACTCTGTTACAAACTGCCTTTGTACAGTGGCTGTGCAAACATCAGCCCGGGCTGCGACTGCGGCGCAACGGGAGCTTTATTGCATCGGGAGCTGACACACCTCGTTTACTCGACTACCTGGAGAGCTGCAGGAGCAGGATAATGGTCCTCAGCCTTCTACATACATACCAGAGCCCTTCCCAAGCTCATACACCTGTGTCACTGAGGCACAAGCACCTCTGAGATCAAGGTTACCTCGTGTGACACTTGCACATGGCAGCAGCTCACCCCCAGCTGCTGGGCTGAGACTACCCGGAGAGTGGCACTTCATGGGCATCCTCAAACTTGGGCTTTTTGTCAGTATTTTAGTCTGAAGAGGTTTGCCAGGTGGATGAGTGACCTGGGACAGTCACTCAGCCCCAGACCAGCTCTGCTGCCCCCTTTTGCAGGCAGCTGCCAGGTGTGGGCAGAGGGGACCTGCTCTGACAGCTCACAGAAACTCAAGTGCTGGTCAGAGGCAGCCCCTGAAAGACCCTACTCCAACCAGGACCATCACCAGCACGGTGCCCTTGAACACAGTGTTTTCCAGTACTTGGAACAAGGAAGGCAGATGCAAAATCCCTGCTTTTCCCATCACTGTGACTCCATCCCCTTGCTCCTCATCACCTCGTCACGCCTGACCAGAGCGAGGAGCCTCGTGGGTGCTACACGGGGGACACGTGAGCCTGAGTGGGCAATTCTCCCTGGCCCCAAGCAGGCTGTGGGTGGAGCACCTCCATCACCTCTGCAGCACCCTCTCCACTGCACCCCACACCACCACCACAGTCCATTTGTCCTGTGTGCCTCCCCTGTCCCCACCAGCCCTGGGGAAGGAGAGAAGACCACGCTCACCTTTCTCACCCTGGTGGTACAAACAAGCCAGCACTCCTGCTGCCCACCAGCAACTCATTAATCCCTTATATTTCCACAGGCAGGAGTTGAAATGAAGTGGTTTGATATGCAGAGAGCTTCTGGAATTTATAGGGGTGGCTGTGAGAGAGAAACTGAAGTTGGAACTGAAGACGAAAGCTACAATCCACTAAAATAAACCCAGGTAAAAGCCCAAGCCATCAAGTGTGGCTCGAGGCACTGAAAATGCAGATCTTCCATTAGCACCTACCAGCCCCAGTTACAAATTACTGACCCACCCCAATGACTGACACACAGGCTGGATCAGACATCAAGGAAGGAAAGGCTGTAACAACGCCCCACGTGTACTCCAGGACAGCAGCGTGCCAAAATGCTTCCTGTTCTTCCCATGCACCAAACCTGCAGCCCTCATGCCCAAAACCTCCTCAGCATCCTGCTTTTTTCAAGGCAGGAGAGAACTTCAGGCTGACTCTGAGCTATTTTTCCTCAGAACGCTTTGCAAAAGAGACAGAGGGAAATACAGCACTAAAAAATACAGTCCAAACTCAGGTCTCCAGCCTTAGAAGTTGATCTTAGCTGGGTTTTTGTCCATTTACCTGAAAGCTTTAACTTCATTTACCCACTCACTTCCCGAAATATAACCTCCCCTCATCTCAGGAGAGACAGAGAAATGGCCATACTAAATTGTCTCCTCTTCCCAAGCTGGGAAGAAGCTGTGCTTCTTCAATACACACACAACAAATAATGGACTCTGTAGATCACTCCACTCATTATTAAGGAGAAGCAGCCCAAAGTTTCTGGATATTAAAGTTGAGGCCATCAGATCTTCTGCAGCCTCCCACCACAGCACCACTGTGTGCAGGAAAAATGCAGGGGGGGAGACAGAGAACAAACCACAGAACTCACAGAACTGCTCAGGCTGGAAAAGAACCTTAGCCATGAAATTTGACATTTTATAATTAAGCCTGAATCGGCAAAGATGGTGGAACAGGTTCCAGGATGAGATCTGCTATCTCAGAGGCGCCGGGCACCTCCTTTGCCACTCCATTTTCTGAGCAGCTTATCAGAAGCTGTGTTGCAAGACAAGACATAGATTGTGTCCAAATCCCTGAGTGATTTGACTAATCAGTCCGTGGAGAGAGGGAAATGTGGATGGAACAGCATTTGGGATAATTCAGTCTTCCAGACAAGGAGGAATGGGGAGCAGTGGAACGAGCCACCAACTCCCACATCCACAAACAGTGGACCCCTGAAACACTTGCCCTATTAAGCCTCCCCCATCCTCCAGAATCACCAAAAATTTGCTAACTGTGAAAATCTCAGTACTTTTTAAGGTTTGGAGGAGATTTAAACAGAAAAAAAAAAAAAAGGGTCACTGGCTGGTGCTTTTGATCAGGAAACCACTGCACATTTTTACCACTGTGATCCAACTTGTTTTAATGCCTGCAAATATCCCTCGAGTCAAATGAACTTGTTCAAAGCTGATTCACACCAAGGCTACTTCTTCAATTGGGTAGCTGTTGACAAGTAGAATATATTTAACAAGCCCCAAGCGTCTTGGCATGCAGTATAAAGACTTCCTATTATGAGCTGGGTGGTTTTTTTAATTTTTTTTTTTTTTTTTTTAAGTGAACATATGGGCAGAGCAGGTTGTCTGCCACAGGGCACTTCCATACCATGCTTGGCACTGACAGAACTGCACGGATCTCCAAAAACACAAACCAAGGAACGTCACGCCAAGAACACGGGGGATGAATCACACCATTCAAAACTCGCTGGTGAAATGCACCACATTATATGTGTTTTTCCAAATCCTCCTCAGCTGAGGGAAGAGAAAAGGAAATAAATTAAAATAACTGTGTTCCTCCGGCTGAAGGGCACGGTGAGAACGTGGCAGGCCCTGCCAGCTCCAAGGGGATGGGATGGGATGGGATGGGATGGGATGGGATGGGATGGGATGGGATGGGATCAGGCCATCTGGAACTCCTCTGCACAGGTTCCTCTGGCAGCCTCTGGAGCACCCCTTGGCCAGTGGCTCAGCATCTTGATTTACAGTGAGGGGATAAAATTAAGGACTGGAAGATTTCCTCTACCATCAGACACTCCTGTTGGAGGAGGTGGTCGTCCTGATTGACTGATCATCCTGATTCCCAGAGAAATGGCCTGAGAATGAAGTCTGGGCTACGGAGCTGATCCTGCCTGCACAGCCAGCAAGATCAGAACACTGTAGCACTGTGGTTTGTGTTTCAGAGGCTGCAGTATTTATTACTCAAGACACAGCTTATCAGAGCAGCAACAAAAGGCAGAGCTTGGGCATGTTCCTTGGACAACAGAGGAGGAAATCCAATAATTCCACTGCTCTGCAAATCCCCTGCAGACAGAACAAGCATGTGCTGTAGCTGGAGCATCAGCACCCCCTGATTTTGGAAGGCTGAAGATATAAAAAGGTCCCACCTACCCAGAAGGCATCCCACAACATCCCTCTACCACATCAGAGAGACAGCTTTCACTGCCAGAACACTCCTCTTCTGCATGGGGAGAAGCTGGAGAGGACAGGGACACCAGAGTGGTGTTCAACCTGCTGCAGTGGATGGGACATTCCCATCTTAACCCTGGGCACAGAAATGGTGATGTAGCCAAAAACTCTAATGCCACTGGTTTCCAAATCCTATTGACCACCAAGCTGTCAGCTGGCCAGAACCTAAACCGGCACACCAAGCTCAGGACAAAGGGTTAACAGCTCAGGAACAGAGCTGCTGAACTAACCAGGACAAGCAACAACCAGTCTCAAACTGGCCTGCCTTTCCCCAGGTCTTTGCAAGCTTCCAAGGCTCTGGTGGACCTCCTAGTGGGAATCTTCCCCTATTTCCAGCTCCTCAATCACACTGAGCATCGGGAAGTATCTGCCACTGCTGAGCTCCTGGTGAAAGCAAAGCTTGGTGTTTCAGAACTGTAAAAGGAAGGAGAGAGAGAGACAGTAAAATCTAAGGGGAAATGAAGAGGTTATAAACTAAAAAACACTGACATAAAGGATAGAACAATGCTGCAAACAAGTTTCCTGCAGAACTCCCATTCCAGCTGCCAAAAGGAGCTGTATCCCATCCCGCCCGCACAACCGTGCGATCTTATCTTCTCCACCCTCCTTCTCTCTCCAATCGTTTGGGAAAATTAATTGATAAAAGCAGCCTTAATTAAATAGGAAACATGCCCATGTTTGCACAACTCGGTACACAATCGTGTCTCAGTCAAATAAACACTGGTGTCCAAATTACACTTGGGAATTCGCTGTGGCTTGGGGTTTTAAATTTGTTGCAGCAAGCTTGGGAGCAAAGTTCCAACAGGAGTCTTTTCTTCTCCTCCCATCCTCTGCACTGGGAGGAGACAGGGAATAAATCTACATGCAGAGAGGCTCAGTATTGGTTCCAGCTCAATGTGTACATGAGGATCATTTCAGGACACACCATACGAGACACGCTAGCCCAAAAGCAATTATTTTTTCTCACCACTTCTCAGAACCCAGACCAACCAAACCGCCCTGAAATAGCAGCACAGCTCTCGAAAATAGCATCATTTCTTCTCTTTTTGAAAGCAACACCCACACTCAATCTTTGATTTCGAGCCATCCCCGAGCAGTTACCACTTCTTCACCATTTAAGCCACAGGGAAAATCATTAAATCCAACAGAAACACCACGGGAAGAGAGCCAAAATTAGAAAAGCCAAACACCACACGGATTTACTCCCACAATAACTGGATCGGCTTCAGCCTGGGAACAGACCAGACGTGACTCCAGGAAAAATATGTCTCTCCAGGTGCAGCTGCGTGGAGGGGACTTCTCCTGGGCTCGTGGTTAAAGGCAAACCACATGTTCCAGCTTTATAAGGCAGCAGACACGTAACCAGGGCTGGCCTCAGCACGCTGAGACACACGGCCCCCTCCATCCTGCTGTCTGCACAAACACGCTCACACAGCAGCCCAGAGCCCAGGGCAGGGGAATTCAGGTTGGGAAGCATGTCCTTTGGATCCTGAGGAAGCCTGGGTTATGGCTGGCAGACTGGCTGGCTGAGGTCTGCACCCATCAGAAGCTTCCCCCTGAGCAGACTGGAGTTTTGCCCATGGGTTTGCATGCAGCAGCAGGAAATGTTTTAACACAAAAAGCGCTGACCTTCTCCTCACTATACACTGTCTGCATCCAGGTAACCTGGAGATATCCAAAGGAAATCGGTACTGCTACAGAAAACCTTTTATATAGGAATATATCCCTGCTGTAAAGCAACAGAAGCAACTCACCCTGTTGAGTGATTTTCCTCTTGAGTGTGAAATGGAGCGGAGAGCAGAAACAGCTCATGAATCATGGAATCACAGAATAGTTTGGGCTGCAGGGGACCTTTAAAGGTCAAACGAAATCAAAGCCAAGGAACAGAAGAGTGGGTGAGGAAGGAGATGAAAACACCACAGTGACACCTTGGGCTTTGTTCCCACCTTGTTGCAAACTTCAAAACAAAGCCCGAGGATGAAATTTTGTCTGGAGATTCCAACAGAAAACCTCCTCCCATCGACTTCTTGTGCTTTGAGGTTACTAAGTGCCTTGCAGGCAAGTGCAGCCTGGAGTGCCATGGGATGCACTCCAATGATGGATTATCACTGCTGCAAGGTGCCTTTCATTTCTCCTGACACACCTGAACTCAAAACATTTCTTCTCTGTGACAGTCAAGACATTTTAATGGAACAAAGGGAAGTTTACTTTGTACTGATCCTCTTCACGAAACTGCGTCAAACAGCTTCCCATAACTGAGGTAAAATGTTGCTCAGAAAAATTAAGTAGCTCAGGCTGAGGGGAAAAAAAAAAAAAAGACAGATTTTAGATCTGAGAGATTTTTCACAGAGCAGGAAGACTTGTCATATGGTAAACAGTAGACTCTTGGAACTGGGACACTTGGGATTTATCTCTTCTTCCACAGCCTTCCCATGTGACTGGGGTAAAAGAACGACAATCCTACCCATAACTGGCTAAAAATTTAGCACAATTTCAAGGTGTTCAGGTGGGGGCTCATTTTATTCAGCGCACCACGCTCGATCCTCCCAGTGCCTCAGCTCCGCCGAGTGCAAAACAGCACGAGCACCTGGCTGTGCCAAAAAAGCAGTCCCATTAATGCCCTCGAATGAAAAGGAATCAGTGTAAGGTATTAGATCCCCACCAGGACTGAGCCATGTGCAAGTCGGATGAGGCAACAAGACAGTAGATTTCAAATCACTGCTTGCATCCGTCCCATAACTACACGCTGAAATCCCTGCAGATAGGCTGGCATGTTGGCAGGGAAAATTTGTCATTTCTAAATTTAGCAGACACTTCAATCATTGTGTGATGCTTCAAAAGCAATGGAGATGTAAAGTGGAGCTTGCAGGACGACCATTTAAACCGAAATGAGAGCTCCGCTCACTGAGCAAAGGCTTTTCTTAATTCCCTTCCTGTTTGGACAATTTGATCCACTGCTTTTTTCTCCACTACAACCACAAAGGTCTGTCCTGCAGTGAATGGATAGGCTTTTTTCTGGGATAACTTCCAGGTTAAAGAGAAAGGATTTACACTTGAATGAAACATAGGCACTGTATTTGGAAAATTTGTTTTGAAAACTTGGGAAGGAAGCAAAGCCTCCTTCATTTAAAAAGGGACTCAATTAACATTCTCCAACAAGTCTTCCTATCGAAAGGACAGTACTTGCTGGGGGACATGTGATCTGAAACTTGTTCTCCTCATTCACAATGTCCCTTTCTGAGACACAGGGCACCGCTCTGGGGAGACACGAGGATCTCCGTGCAGCTTTCCAAAGGCCTGCCTGTCACGGGCAAGGCCTTGACTCCAGGCATCAGATGTTCTTTGACTTAAGCTCAGGAAACTTAAAATAGTGCTTAAAGACCCTAATGAAGACCTACAGTGACGCCATCCTACTGTGGATCCCTCTATAAGGACAGCTCATCCTCAGCCAGAGCGGCGGGATGAATCCTCGGCAGGCAATCGTCACTTCTTTGCTTTCCTGAAAGCAACGAGTTTTAAAACCTGTAAAGAAGACGCTGATGACCAACCAAGAAGGTGTTCTGCTTTTGATTCCTGCATTTCTGGGTGTGGGTTTGATCTGCAGCAAGTCAGGACCACTCTAAGGGTTATCCTGGCTTTGTAAAACAATCCTGCAAGAGCTGGGCATGCCCACATATTGCCCACGCAGGGGGAGGAAAACAACCTATGTCATCATTTTTTTCCAGCTAAACTTAAAAGGAGGAAAGAAAAAAAGGCTACTGACAATTTAATGTGCACTTTTATTTCTGAATTCCCTTATCAACTGCACATGACAGAGCATTCTTCACCCTTTAATAAGTACAGGTTGAAGTCGAGCCTGACTGGAAGTTGATGACGGATTGAGAATGGGAGTCTGTGTCAATACACAGCAGATTGGGATAGGAGATAAAGGCATTATTAGTGGATATTGCAACAGAAAACATTCAACCATCACCTCATTCAACGCTCTGGGGACCATCTGTAGCAGACCACTCTCCTTCATTCCTTCTGGATGCCTCCAATTCCCGTGTGACCCAGGTATGAGCAACAGAAGGGAAAAAGTTACCTGCAGCTCCTCCCCATCAGTGCCTCAGTGGGACCACGCAGGGAAAACAACGACACAGGGCTTGTCCCAGTAATCTGGATGCTGACATGTGAGCTACCCTTTAGGAAAAAAATATGATTTTTTCCCTGCTGACCATGCTTTTATTTCAGGCACTAAATCAGGTGTGGGTAACTATAAAAATTCGACTGATATTCTTTAGACCATCCAAAATAAACTGGTGGTTTGGGAGTTTGTCTAAACCAAAGTGGACCAAACACTTGCCCTGAAATCATTTCCCACCATCCAAAATAAAAGCCATTAAGGAGTTTTGTTACCAAATAGGATTTTCCAGGGAAAAGTAAACAAGCTCAAAATTCACAACACAGTGGAACACAATACAAGAACCTCCCTCTTAACCCTTGCTGGTGACAAATACAGATGTCAAGAGAGAAAGCAGCAGAGAATCTTCTAAACATCTCATGCAAATGAACCACAAGGTACTTTGCACAGCTGGTAAATGAGCTGCTCGGTGATAAACACACTTAACAGAGTTTACATTTGCTGAAGACACTTTAAGAGGCCTGCTCCTGTCTTTCCTGCCAACTACAGGCAAATGCTGGACAGCACAACAAGGTGAAGGTACTTTTTAGTTGAGGTGAAGCAAGAAATAAATGAAAATCTGTAGCTTTTCCCAAAAGCTCACACAAGATACAGGGCCAGAAGTTGGGCTCACCTTGAGTCTTGTGTGAAAACCCCCCATCCATCCCAAGGGCATCCAACATCTGGACAGGACACAGTTCACACAGTCACTCCTCCACTACCTTGAGCTAAAGATCCCCTTGGCAGATGGATCTTTTCCACCTTGTAGAACTTCCTCCTGAGAACGGAACAGGTGGTGACAACTCATGAAATGTGCTCATATCCACACATGTTTAAATAAAAACACTCATCTACAGAAGTCTGGCTTTGTTTTTTTGTTATGCCTTTGAAAAAGAGTCAATCCACTCCGTAAGTTTAAAACTGGGTAACTGTAGTAACTTCATCTTCTCAGGGAAGAAAGGGGAGATTATTTAATAATTAAATAGTTTCTCCCCTCCATATATAGAACTGGTCATACCAACCCCTGTCAAAGCTTTCTGGTCCTGCCCCTGCACAGCTTCATGTACTGAAAACAAGCTTTAGGACCAGGAACTTGTTGCAAAAGTCCAAGTGTCCCACACACACAGAAAGAGAGAGGCATATTCTCTGCTATAACAACTGGATTTAACAACAGGGATGAAGTGATCCTGCATGTTTTATCAAAAGGTCCCTCTGAGAAGGATTTAACCACTAAAAAAACCTGTGCTTTTAAAAGTGAAGCTGCCTGGCCAACACGGACAAAAGTCTCAAAGTGCTGCAACTCTTTGCTCTGGGACTCAAATATAACTGTAAATTTTGCAGACAATACAGAGCCTCTGCCTCAGGAAAGTTGCTGGAACTGAAGCAACGGGGACACGGCCCCACATTTACACCCCAGCCCCACTGTGCATCTTCTTGTGCCCATTTGTCACCGAGCACATCTCCCCCTCCCTGCTGCAAAGCAGATTAAGCTTAATAAACTTATGCAGTTGTGAAGTGTACTGCCTGTTATCCAATTAGACAGCTAACGAGATCTGAGTAGCAGCACGTAGGCACCGGTGACTGTCGGCTGATACCTGGTGCGGATTAGACACGTTCCTTATTTTTCCAGCCCTCGCAGAAAAAGGGTTGGGATTGGTTCAAAGGCTGCTCCGAAGACTGGATTCAGGTAATTGTTTAATTCTGTTTGGGACCCACGGGCACATCACATTTGTTTCCTCTTGATCTCCCGGAGCTGTCACATCGCAACCGTCCCGTGACGAAACTCCCGGTAAATCTGCTGCGACCTGCTCACCTAAACTCTCAGTGTGGACAGGGGCAGATCCCACCACCTTTATGGTCCCTTCCAGCTTCAGAAATACATGGAGCAATAGAGGAAAATGTCCAGGAGTGATAAGGACATTCAGAAATGCACCTTTATTAGCTCTGGCTCTGTTCCACGTGATGCTCCCGTAAGATCCACGCAAGGAAAACACCAAGGATCAGATGCAATCACCGCAAAATGGCCGCATGACAACATCGTTCCCTGAGCATAATTATCAAGGGTTTCTTATGCAACTGGGAGAGCACTGGAAAGCGGGTCCAGCCAGGCACAAGGGCTGTGCAATATTTTCATTCCCAGTGTGGATGACAGACCGGAATGCATGGCCGCAAACCCAGCAGATGATTCAGCTGGGAGTGTTTGCAAACACCGCTGGTGTACAGATTTCAACTTCTGAATTATCTCGATGCGCTGGTCTAATAAATGACAAGAGGAAATACTTGAGCAAGAGAAGTCACAGGTACAAGTGCAAAGGTGGGGAGCGACTTCCTGTTCAGCCACACTCCAGAAAAGACTCTGAGAGGGCCAAAGTAAAATTGGGAGGTTCCAACAGTGTCCCACAGCTGCACAAAGGCAAAGCTCAAGGGATGATCCACAGAAAGACTCAGCTATGCCTTGAAAAGTCTTGCCCCCAGGTGCTTTTTGTGAAAGCAGACCTGAGAGAATCCTGTGGAGAACAACAAAATTAAAAAAACACCAGGTATGAGATTAAGCTGGATCCATTTAAACCAGACAGGTTCCCAAGAGCAGACTAGCCCAGGCAAGCAAGCAGGACACGGCCTGAGGGGAGTCTCCTCCATCCAAATCCTGCAGGAAAATTCAGGGTTTCACTCTCCTGAGTTTAACCCTCTGGCTTTAATCTTTGTTAAAAAACAAGGTAATGGCCATTGATGCGTATGGAAAGAACAAAAGACTAGGGCTCACCAACACAGGAGACCAAAAACTACTTTTCAGAATCCCACTTCTCAGCCCTCTTCTCCCAGCTCACTCAGTCCACTGAAAAGCTCCACACAGGTCAGTCTCAACACAAATTTTTCACTGTCTTGAAGCAACCCCCTCGTTAGCAGATGTTTTAAAGAGTGACCATCCTAGAGACAGTTGAATTGTTCTCATAAATTGGGAGAAGTGGATTGGATGGGTGGAACACACACCTTTAAATTGCCAGAGGGTAGGGTCAGATTGGATATTGGCAGGGGGTTGGAACTGGATGGTCTTTTAAGGTCCCTTCCAACACAAACCTGTTCTGTTATTCTGTGACTCTGTGGTTAAAATTTGGTTGGATCACTGAGCTCGAAAGGTAGGAGCCAGCAGACTGGAAAACATGATGGAAGAAAAGGGAATGAGTGAACAGGGTTTGTTAAACCTGGAGAAGAAATGGAAGTTAGTGGGGGATCCAACTTACTCTGCCTAACTAGGGGGCTACAGATGAAACCAGACTCAAACACGTGCCTGGAAAAGGTCCAAAAGTGGATCAGAAATGTTCACAAAAAACCTACCTTTGATCCTGGCCCTGTCTGGAGCAGGAGGTCAGGCAAGGAAGCTCCAGATGTCCTACTCCACCTCAGTTACTCTTCAGTTCTAAGAAATCTTTATCAAGGAACACTGAACAAGGGAATTTGCCCAGTAGTCTACATCACTCTACACCTGTTCAGTGCTAACAAGTACTTTAGACTCAAAAGCTGTCAATAAAATGCCTTCCACATGACTAAACATCCCAGTATCTGAAACTGGGGGAGAAAAAAGAGTAAGGAAATAAACACTGAGAGCTTTCACTGTCACTGGAAACAGAACAAGAGAGACTGGAGACTCAAGTTATGCAAGTTGTACTGAAGAAGCTCTGGAGAAAACTGTGAGGAATTCAAAGAAGATACACAGTGATAGTTCAACAAACAACAAAATCCAGACTGCTCCCCCCTACCTGCTCTTCCCACCGCAATAAACACGAGCTGATGCCAAGAGATGTTTCAGACCTGTCCAGACCAGCCTTCTGTTTTGGTGAGAGCTTCCTCAGTTGTCTCCAGGACAAAGGCTCCCTGTGTGCAGACACACCTTTCACACAAACTTCCTACTCTCTCCCACTGAAAGGTATAAAAGGTGTTAATAGATCCGGAGAAAATGCCTGGAAAAATATACACAGACAAGTTTTTCCTTCTCCCTCCCTCCCCCCTCCCAGTAAAGAGAAGCAGTTTACCTTAGTAAATAATGTTTCTAGTGTTTATCTGCTGCGTTTTCTGTCACATTTTATGTTTGAGTGCTACCTCGCAAAATAATCTTCACATTCACACTTTACCAACTTTAGAAATGCACGAATAACCGAGTCTCCTTCACGGAAACAAAGATACAGGAGGGTACAAAATCAGATGCAGGGAGCGTAACCACTGCAGGGAGGGAGAAGGGAAGGTCACTCCTGAGCTCCAGCTGGGAGGTCAGAGCAGGAAAGCACAACACCTCAGCTGCAATAGAGCTAATCATGGGCAAAGCCTTGGCCCGAGCAGCTGGTGAGGACCTTCACCTTAAAACAGGGAGGAACTACTCTGGAACAGTCAGAAATCCATAATGCATGCCTGTGGAAAAGCACTTGAGTAAGAAGAGCATGTGCCCTGTTTTTATAATGGGTAGAAAGAAGAAGCCATAAGGAAACCTTTCATGGCAAAACACTTTATGTGTGCTCTGTCCAAGAATAAAAAGCATCCATCACACCCCAAGGTCCACATGAGAGTCACAAAATGGTGTTTGCTGGCTCAGTACAGGCAGGTCCAGGCAAGTTTTGGACCCTGAAACTCAAGAAAGACACGACCCAGAGATTCCCAAAGGCTGCTCCAGAGGATGGAACAGCTCGCTCTGTACAGTAACAAAAGGGCAAGAGGGCAGCAATCCCCAACTGCAGCACAAGAAATCAAAGTCAGAAACTAGGAAAATCTTGGTAATGGCAAGAACAATGAAGGACTTTCAAGGATCACCCCGGGAGGACGGGGAAAGTCCACCACTGGAGGCTTTTAACAACTGCGTTGGACAAACATCTGCTGGGAAAGTTTAGATAGATCTGACCCAGTCTTGGGGCAGGAGGTCAGATTAGACAACTTAAGGTCCCTTCCGGCCCTGCTGCTCTTTGCTTTGTAACAGAAACGTGACAGCAGAACATGTCAGCAGCAGCCCCAGAGCACAGGACCTTCCCTGATATTTCCACCATACGCTGGAGAAACTCTGTAAGATCCCACCTGCAGCAGCTGCCCATTCCTACATGGTACCTGCTTCCTCCGTTCCTGCAGGAGTAATACAGGGATAACACAGAGCTGGACTCACAGAACAGGCAGGGGAACAGGAGCTCCCCAGCACAGCCTTCCCAAGGAGACAGCCCCTCTCCCACCCCACAGCATGGACACAGTTATTAACAGGAGCACATCCACATTTTTCTTCCCATTTGCCTCCTTCCCATTTCACCCTGCAGTCAGAGCAGCTCTCTTTTCTTTTCCTTTTTTTTTTTTTTTTTTACTTTAGGCCTCTCTTCTGTTTTTCTCCCTAGACTATTTTCATGTGTAGGATCTTCAGCCCTGGATCCCCCCACAAGGGAATCTGGACACAAAAAGATAAGCGACCCAGTGCTTCACTCCAAATCCCTCAGTCACATTCAGCCCTTTGCCAAGTCCTCCTCAAAGCCCAAACAGAGGCACCACTGGAGCACTGGACTGATGGTGTGAGCTCCCCACGACTAGAAGGGGCCATTCAATTCAGTCTGGAGGACTTTGTGCAAGCATTTAATGAGCAGCACAAACTGTTCTGTGGGATCAGAACATCCAAACAGCAGGGTGTAAACTGCAACCTCCAAAGCACCAACCTTTTTACCTCAGGGCTAAACCTTGGCCTATCAGAGGGGTTTTTAGTCATTTTTGCTTCCTCACATGCCTCCCTGGTCTGCCCCCAGACTCCTCCTGGTTTATTCTTGCACGTCCAAAGTCGATCTCCAAGCTCTCAGTTGCATCTGCGCAAGGAAGAACACAATGAGGAAGGTGACAGAAGTGGTCACAGGGAGAAGTGCCCATATGTGTGTGTGTTTGGGAGCACATCCCAGCACATCTGAGGGCACAGTTATGCAATTCCAGAAACCTTAGATCCAAGTTTGCACCGTCCTTAAGGACAGCCCTGTGTGCCTGTGTTGGTGCTGACAGCAGCAGTCACGGGACAGGCCAAGGATTGGATCCAGCTGAAAAATAACCCCATAAAAATAAATAACAATCCCCTGCCGGGTGTGTGGGCTCCCTGACCAAGACCTGTCACCCACAGTCCCACCAGGACATGCACAGGAATGGGGTGAACCCTTTTACTAGAAGTAGAGTCTCAAAATTGTGTAAGTGGCCCGTGAGCCTGTGCCCTGCCAGGGCTGGAAAACAGTTCTGCAAGAGAGGAAACGAGCAGTCGGAGACAGGACAGCTCAGAGAAAACATCTCCAGTGCAGCTCCACTCCTGGAACCAGGGGCTTGCACAACAACGCTCCCTGCAGCTTCCCAGGCTGTCCCAAAGGGTCTGTGAGCTTCAGGAGTTCGACCACAGCACTACCAGACACGTCCTCCTGGCAGAGTCCTCCGGGATCGCAGCGGTGGCCGATTCCAAAAAAGAAAATCCTGTTAGAAGAAGACTGGAGATCAAAGCAGCAGGTTACACCTACATCCTGGAACATGCATGCCCATGGGAGAGGAGAATTTTTAATTCAGCTTCAGACTAAGTGCCCAGCCAACAGAAACATCGGGTCAGAACACTCGAGTATTACACCTGCACGAGGTCTCTGGGAGAAAATCCATTCCCCACCTGCCCTGAAAAATGAACTAAACTGAACTGACTCTTAGAAAAAGAAAGAAACTCCTCCTTCCCTATGCAATTCCCAGCTTAAGGATAGCCTAGGACTACCTGCTTCCTTTAGCACAAGGCATTTTCTGGCTATGCCAGCTACAAGGGAGCTTGAGCAGGTGCTTCACAAAAGAAATGATCCAAACCAACATTCCTTCCTTTTTTTTCTTTTTTCCCTCTCCTCCTCCAAGTGTGCAAACATCATTATATCCTGTCCAATATTTCAGTCATTCCAAGCATGCCAGCAAAGCCTACGCTGTTCCATGCCACTCAGCTCAATCTAGAGGACACACTTGAGAAAAATCTGGCTTTATGCGGAATAATGAATGAAGAAATGAATAACTAAGTATCCATTCTTCAAAAATTATCTACATCCACTCAGTTCTCTACTTCGTCAGCCAGGAAAACAAATATTTTCCTATTTCTTAAGAGGTAGTTCCTGCCTTTGAACTCAGTAGATACACACACACGATGAAAAAGTGGAATTAAATGAACTTTTCAAGCCATTATAAAGACTTTGCAGCCCTTTAAAGACCTATTGCATAAAAGAAATGCATGTGACCAAAGCAAAAAAACTCCCCAGAAGCTGAAATTGCCTGTGTTTACGTCACTGCAGCTCTCTGGGCTCCCCACAGCTGAGACTCTCCTCTCTCACTGCAACCTCCATTCTGCCACTGATCTGCTCCGTGGCCTCCAGTTCTCCCTCCTGGAAGTGGGATAAACATGGACTCAGAGCGTGATGTGAAAAACCACTCCAAAGAGGGAACAGGCAACAACCAAAGCCCTGTGTAAATGGCTACCCCAGGGCTGCGAAATGTGTTTCCCTCAGGCCCAGCAAGCTCCCAGCCACCATCATGTTGAGTTATCCCAGAGCACTAACAATAGCTGCCTTGTTTGGGGTTTTAACCGATCCTTGAAGGATGGGCTGGTAGCAGAGAACTACCCAGGAACAGCTCAGGGATCAAACTCCAGCACGAACAGCAAGGAGGGGCTTTTTGAGCCTTCTTGCATTACATTCCTGCTGATGAGCTCATCTCACTACCTTCGGAGCAAGCCAGGCCAAACCCCTCCCTGCTGCACCTCCCACCTTCCCTTACATCCCAGCCTTGCAATCTCATGGCCCCAAAATGTCTCAAAACAAAAACTCCAATCGCCACAAAAAAGAAAAACAAACAAACAAACAAACACCAAACAAAAAAAAACCACCCACACTAAAGATGCATTTAAAACCAAGGAGATTATTAAAATTCACCAAACACCACCACCGCTTAAAAATCTACTGCATTTAAGGATTTCCACAGGAAAAGGTCACTAGTATATTGAGCCCATCTTCCAAAGCAAATGTCCTTGTCACAGTGCTGTCAGGTTCAGATGGCAAAGATGTTGTTATAAAAACCCTGTGTGGTGTGTTATTCACAGCTCAGGGCTGCTGGTTCAGTCCCAGGATGGTTTGGGTTGGAAGGACCTTAAAGACCATCTTCTTCAAACCCCTTGCCACGGGCAGGGACACCTTCCACTAGCCCAGGTTGCTCCAAGCCTCATTCAACCTGGTCTTGGACACTTCCAGGGATCCAGGGACAGCCACAGCCTCTCCGGGCAACCTGTGCCAGGACCTCACCACCCTCTCTGAGTAAAGAACTTCTTCCCCATATCCAACCCAAATGTCCCCTCTGTCAGTGTGAAGCCATTCCCCCTTGTCCTGTTGCTCCAAGCTCCCTCTCCAGCTCTCATGGAGTCCTTTAAGGCACTTAAGTCCCACTTAAGGGAGATGCTGGAAGGTGTCCCCAGAGCTTTTTGTTCTGCAGTCTGGACACCTCCAGCTCTCTCAGACACTCACCTGCAGTCCAACCCTTCTCCCGGGGTCCCTCAGGGTGCTGGCTCTAATATCCAGAGCCTTTTTTTCCCCATGCAATAAATAAAGAACACACTGTGTATCCTGGTGATGCAACGGGCACCCCATCTGGTCAGATGAAGGGAAGGGCAGTGCCATGAATTCCCTAAGGAGCACACATCCTGCACAGCAATCCCACTGCACCACCGACTGATGGTCTCCTATTTAACAAAAGTCAGTTGTACATGGTCAAGTTTAACCTCAGCAGGCTTTGTTACAGGTTTCAACGTCCTTTCATAAGGTACAGCGAGGAGCTGGACCTCACAGACTGCCCATAATATGTTTATAATTGTCCACAGACACAGAAACAGGACCTCAAAATAAGGTTCTTGAGTGGCCACTCTCCAGAATGGATCTACCCTCCCCCCGTGGAAGAGCTGCACCACATCCCTGCGCTCTTCAGGTGCCACCCGTGCACGTGGTGGTAACGGGAGCAGCCACCAAGTCTTATTTTCTGAGCAGCTCACATTCCCACCCATGGCATTTCTGGAATCTTTCCTCAAAATACAAAGAAACCACTGAAATATTAGATTATAAAATATATATGTATATATATAAAGCAGAGATTTGAGGCCAATTTCCATGGTGACTCCCTATAAACTCCAGTGCACACACCCATGGGCCCTCCATGGGGAGCACGGAAAGCCTGGGCACAGCAAAGCCAACACATCCACAGAGCCGATGGGAACGGGACAAAGGATCAGGGGTGGCTGGAAATTGTCAGGTTCCCTCAACAGGAAGACAACAAGGACGGTAACATAGCCTGGAAAAACCACAAAGGTGGTTTTGAGATGCCATTTGTTAAATCATTTGCTTCTCAGGAGTCTGTAATGAGGCGAATTGGTTGCATTTGGGGTTTTTTATGGCAGTGCTTCTATTCCTTATTCCCCTGGTGGGTTACCATCCCTCTCCCACATTACTGCTGTGCTACTGATTATTTTTTGCACCCAAGCAGAGAAGGACAGATCCTTAAGCCAACATTTTTAAGCCAGAGGTTTAGACTCCCTCTTGAGAAGGGAGAGTTCAAATCCATTCTTCACCCACATCAGTTTCAAGAGGCAATCTTTATATCCCTTTATAATTTATCCCTCTGACATTATGTTTTAACTCAACAACAGAGCTTGAAAAATCAGTTATTTAATTTCCATAGACTTGACTTCATTAACTTCTGGAGAGGACTAGTGTTTGTGGCCACTGGGAGAGGGTATTTCTACATTTTTCCATTTTCTGGTCTGTTAATTACAATTACTGAGAGAGAAGGAGACAGCGGTGAGACTTGTGAAACACAGCAGGCTGTGCTTTAACATTTGTAAAAGGAACAGAGAAAACAATTTCTCTCTCTTTTTTTGTATAACCCAATCACACAAAGTAAATCCACATACTTCAGAAGTCAGCATCACCCTTCTCCTTAGGAGCTCATTTGGGCCAGCAGGAATTTAGCTGGAGAACCTCAGATTTGATTTGAAGGGATTACTTTTCTGTGGGGATGACAGGAACAGAAAATACAAAGCGATGTAAGTGGCACTGAGAGACGGGCAGATACACTTTGGAGGCAGGCAGCAGGAGGCAGGAATACTCCTCCAGCCTTCTGAGGCAGAGACAGGCAGGAATCCGATAGCCTTTGAGGGATGGAAGATGGTGGAAAACCCAAACTGCACTACTTGGCAAAGGTGGAGGTCAGTAAAAGCACCATCACACCTCATAGACCAAAGGATGCTGTGGGGAGCCCATAAATTGCTGATCCCCTGTTTGTGAGGAACACTAACAGTTTGACTGAGCTTAACAAACTCCACCTCAACTCCTTCAAACCCACCAAGTCAACTGAGCCCCCTCCATCCCGTGTTTCAGAGGCACCACAGCTGACTCGTGACGGCACGTTTTGGTAGGACAGGCGCAACAGGAGAAAGCCCTTTCAGCACAAACCAGAGAGGGACACCCAGGAGTGCTTTCAGCAGCCACAGAGACAAGGATATGGGATCCCAGGACACGTGCAGTGCGTTTGTGGGGTTCCAGCCACACACCCCAGCATCCCAGGGAAGCGTGGCACAAAGCTCTGCAGCTCCAGAGCGGCTGCTCCGTGGAGCCAAAGGATAGAGAAGGAAAAACAACCACAGCTAACAACATCAGCCAGCATTTTCAGGACTTAAAGCCCCAGAGCTCTGTGCCTATTCCCATGCACGGCTCAGCCAAAATACCAGCTGGATGCTCCTCCAAACCCAGAGATGCCCAGGTAAACATTTGAGCAACGACACAATGATTTGGAAGCAGGCACTGAGTCAGACCCAAGACCTTTGGATCTTTGCCAGCTCAGTAGTCATCCAAAACTGCTTCCTAGTCCGGCTACCCACTTCACAACAGCGGCACGAGGGAAAGGCAGCACTGGCTTTTTTTAGAGGCACAGCCAGCTGAAACCACGGAGCCTGCTACTCCCTAAAAAACATGGTACATCTGTTCCACAGCAGTGCCATAAAAGATTAGTAAGTGCTGGGCTAACAATCTGGAAAGCGAAAAGGACCTAGGAGAACAAAATGTTATCACTAAGTCAATAAAACAACATCTGTAAAGGACTGAGAACATAACAGCGTTCTTGCACAACACGCAGAAATGCTCCTGGGCTGATTTCTTGTTCTCCACTAAACCTGTCTGGTAACTCTGGGAATAGGGCTGCGCCGTACAGGCTACGGGAAAAGTGGATCAACAGGGTGAGCTAAGGACAGAGCTCCGGGCTCGACTCTGTTTGTGCAGGATCGCGGAGTGGATGCACGTTAGCTGATACATATGGTTTCACTTTTACATAAAGCTTGTGTTTACATCTGATATACGAGCAATTACAGCTGGCACCGGGTTTGGGGCAGAGTGTCTATACACCACGCACAGCCCTTTTTGGGGCGATCAGAGCAAGGCTCCGCGTCTGGGGGTGAGGATGTAAATTGCTGAAATTGCTTTGTTTTGAGGTCAGGCTCGGTAACTGACAATTGGCTCTGTGCATTTCACCACCGCGAGTCCGGGGCTAATCATTCCTCGCCTATCACAGCGACCTCAAAGACGAGCAGTTCCGAAGAAGTCAATGGATTTGACTGAAAACGCCAGACCGGTGCGAACTTGCCAAGCCCCCGGTATTTGTAACAGCTTTGTGTAAACAAGAAACACCGAGCGAGTCTTCACAGCTCGTCATTTACATCCCGACCACGGTGACTTCCCCACTTAACCTTTCCTCCTCTTGTCATCGCCTGGAATGCCAAGGCGGGGAATGCGGAGGCGAGCATCGCGTGCGGGAGATGCGCTGACATCAACACACAGAGGGGGGGGAAAAGAGACCCAAAGCATCCCAACATCCCTACACGACCATGGGCTTCCCTGCCCTTAGTCAAAACAGCGATCCCTTCTCCCACCCTCCCCAAAAAACAGGGATATGACACCGCAGCCTCCTGCTCTGCAGCTGAGCTGGGGTGTCGAGGGGCTGAGGAGCGAGGGGTGGGCACGTTCCTGGGGTGTTTTGGGGTGCGTGGGATGGGGCAGGGGGAATGACCTCTCAGGGTGCCGTGTGGGATGGGGCAGGGGGAATGACCTCTCAGGGTGCCGTGTGGGATGGGGCACGGGGAATGACCTCTCAGGGTGCCGTGTGGGATGGGGCAGGGGGAATGACCTCTCAGGGTGCCGTGTGGGATGGGGCAGGGGGAATGACCTCTCAGGGTGCCGTGTGGGATGGGGCAGGGGGAATGACCTCTCAGGGTGCCGTGTAGGATGGGGCACAGGGAACGGCCCCTCGGGCAGGTGTGTAGGACAGGGCACGGGGGATGGACCTTGGAGTGGTTCGGGCAGGTGGGCGTGCGGGATGGGGCGCAGGGAACGGCCCCTGGAGTGGCTCGGGCAGGTGGGTGCGGGGGACGGGTCCCGGGTCCATCCCCTCAGACAAAGCCCCCCGCCCTCTCCCCGCACCCCCCGGGCGCTCCGTGCGGGGCCAGAGCCGGGCAGCCCCCGCCGAGGCGGCACCGGCCCAACCTCCGCAGGTGCCGCCGAGGGGGATCCCTCGGCGAGCGGACCCGGGGCCGCCGCCCCCCCGCCCGGCTCGTACCTCTCTGTGCGGTGCCGGAGGGGACTGTCGGGGTCTGGGCGCCCGCCCGGCTCTCGCCTCGCTGCCCTCCCGCGGCTGAGCGGCTCCCGGCGCTGCTGAGCGGCGGCTGCGGGCACTGCGGGGCCAGAACCAGCGCCGGCCTGTTTTCCAGCCGCCTCCCCTGCGGCCCGCCCTGGCTCCGCCTCGAGCGGCCTCCGCCCCCGCCTCCTCCTCCGCCGCTTCCCCCTCCTCCTTCGCCGCTTCCTCCTCCCCGCCCGCCAGCCTGGGCGGCTCGAACGCGAAACTTCAAGGTTAGGGGCACCTATTCGATGGAAGGAGCGCGTTAAACACGGTGTTGTTCCCGAACGCGAAAGGAAGGCTCTTTTTCGCCCTTCGCGGTTTGGCCGCTGCGCTCCGAGGCTGCCGTGGGTGTCCCCGCTCCGAGGCGTTCTGAGAACCGCAGAACGGACCCGGCGTGGAAAAGCACTTAATTCAATGTGCAGGGTTTTTTTTTCCTACTCCCGTCCAGACAATGAAATTAATCTCATCGGGGCCCATCTCACAACTACAGCCCGGCCCACAGGGGGACCAGAAGACCACAGCCCAGCACAACCCTCTCCGAACGCCGTCAGGTTTTTCTTATCTCCCGGCGTCCGTTTTCCCCTTCTGCCACTCAGTCCTATCAGTGTTTATGCAGTTGCACGAGGCAGTGTGATATAGCGAAGAAAAATGCCATGGAAAATCAAAAATAGGCGTAGCTTTACGCTTTTCCTTCATCCCGAAGACCTCTAAAATCCGCCGGAGGATTATGTCCCTCTTGCAGGGCGAGCCTCAGAACAAGGGACGTCTCAGCCGCAGCCCATTGCAGAGATCCGGGGTTAATAAACCCTCTGGGTTAATAAACCTCTCCCTTCTCCTTTAGAGGTAGGGGATGGTAATGGGGGTTCCAGCACTACCCCACAGTGGCCCTCAGGCAGACCACACAGCTGATACAATGCATATAGGATATATATAATATAGATAGTATATCTATGGACTATAATACATAGAGTATATAGAGTTTGTATATGTACATATGTTTGTATATGTACATATATGTATATGTACATATGCAAACTCTATATACTACATAGATACTATAAGGCATATAAACATATAATACAAAATGTATACATAATGTGTATATATGTATACATAATGTATACATGTACTCAATACGCTATAATACATATAGTGTAAATATATATACACTATATGTATAATATATACTATATATATATAATATATGGTATATATTGGATGCACCATCCCTTGAAGTGTTCAAGACCTGGTTGGACAGGGCTCTCAGCAACCTGGTCTAGTGGAAGGTAACCCTGCCCATGGCAGGGGGTTAAAATTAAGATCCAACCCAAATCATTCAGTGATTCTAAATATGATATATATATGTTTAAATGGAGGCACAGAGCCTCTGCCATGGAGACTTCTCCCAAATGGAGGGGAAAGCCAAAATAATCCAATTCCATTGTCACTCATTGGGAGACAGCATTCATAGCCCTAAAGCAGAGGCAAGACATCTCTGCTCATTCTGAATTTGATGCCTTTGGTGCAGCTATAGGGTAAAATTCTCCTCTCCAACTAGCAGCCCTGTAAACAGCATGGTTTATTAAGTTATATCTTCTTTGAAAAAAACCACATTTGTTACCAGAATCAAGCAATGTGTAACACACAGGATGAGGGTCCATCACAGAGCTGGAATACTCAGACACCCTGCAGCCTTCCCATTAAACACTGGCTGAAATTGCTTTTGGATGCCTGGAGAGAAAGTCTGGAGGAAAGAGTGCACCTTGGATAGAAATCAGTCGTGTCTGCAAACTGCCTTCAAGCATTTTAAGGCTTTATAAAACACGGCCAGCTGCCTGCCAGAGGTTTGCACCTGCACGGCTGGGCTGAGGTTGCTGAGCCAGCCGAAACATCTGAAGGAAACAGCAAGAATAACACGGATTCGGGTTTCCCAGATTCCATCAGATATTAAATAAATGTGCAAACTTTTCCATTCCGTACACATTGTGCTTGAAGGCCATTTTCTTCCAGGCCTTGCGCTTCCCTGACTGCCCTTCAGAACCCAAGGGAACAGCTGGAACTTCAGGGGAGGTTTAGGTTGAATATTAGGAAAAGGTTCTTCCCTCAGAGGTGGTCAGGCACTGGAACAGGCTCACCAAGGCAGTGGTCACAGCCCTAAACCTGCCAGAGTTCAAGGAGCATTTGGAAAGTGCTTTCAGGCACATGGTGGGATTCTCGAGGTGTCCTGTGCCGGGTCAGGAGTTGGACTTAATGATCCTCATGGAGGTCCCTTCCAACTCAGGATATTCTGTGATTCTGTAGCATCTCATGGCCACACGCTGTGTTTGAAATGTGGTTTCTGAGCCTGCTCTGCCTTCTCACACACGCCCCACAGGCTCAGCACTGGGTCTCCACTGAGCCTACAGATGGAAGCAGAGCTTTGCAAACTAAAGGACTTCGGGGAAATGAGCCATATCCCTCTTTTAACCAGCTATATCTGGAAAGAGAGGAATTGGCAACAAGGTTGGTTATCTTGGCTGGAAAGAGCAGTCTTTCCCACCAGGCCGGACACAGTCCGAGATGATGAGGAAATGGGATGAGTTTTATGATCCAGCTTGGAGATACCTGTCTGGAGGGAACAGTGGGGAAGCCAGGATTTCCTTCCTGGAATCCTCAGCATCTCACAGAGCAATACCTGCCCCTAGGGCTGCCTCTAATCCAGGCCCTGTTTGTTTGTAGACAAAGAGGAGCCCCAAGGAACAGACTGGTGCTCCCTGTTCCCACAGAGAAGCTGACCCGTTGAGGGACGCTAGTCATCCAGCAGCTGGGAAAGCTGGTGAGCCAATTCCTACTGAATGGCACTTCTATTTCCTCCATAGCAAATAAACAACCGTGCTGCAGGGCTGCTGCACCAGCTCTGAGCTCTCTTGGCTGCAATTCGAGGGATTTGGACTATATCTAGAAAGCTCTGAGTAGCTGGGGTCCCCTGGGCTCTACCCTCTTTCTCCAGTTCAAATTTGGCAACAGAGCCCAGCCAGCCCAAAGCCCCAGGCATGTTTGTGAGGCATTTTGAGGGTACACAGAAATGCAATAACCTGGAGGAAAATAAAGCCAAGATGAATTGCAAGCCTATATTTAGTGCAGCGTTTGATTCATTAAGGAAGAGGAATTGACAGATATGGCTGAGGTTGGTGACACATTCAGACAGTAGTTCCAAAGAAATTTGATGAAATCTTAAAATCAGCATTTTTTTTGTGCCTCTCTTACTTGTTTTCTGTGAACAGACCACATGGTAAGTAAAGCATCTTTCCTGGGAGGAACACATGAAGAACAGGTTTATGAATGAAATGTAAAGTGAATGATAAATGTCCAGAGAGAGTAATCTAAAAACTAGGGAGGAGAAAGACCTCCTTGTGCAAAACACACCTGAAAAGATAGCCAAGACCTGCAATCCAGAGACATAATCGAAATGGAGAAAGGAAAGTGTATTATTGCCTGGAAGATCTCTTTCTGAGAGGGTTTCTTGCACCATGGAAAATTCTCCCTGGAATGGACAGAAATAGCTCAGATCTCATGTCCTTCAGCACCCACGTTCAGGTGGGGAAGGGAGTCCAGCAAACGAATCAGGAGAGCACATGGTGGGCACAATTTGGGTGGAAGGGTACCTGGACACTGTATGAAGCTGTACTTCTGAGTCTGCGGCTGTTTGAAGTCTGGCCAAGGAGGTTTATTGGATGGATTGATTATTTTCTTTCCCTGACAAGCAAAATAATGATTTTGAGCCATTAAGAGATTGTTCTCTTGATTCCTATTGACCAACATAATGCCCCGTTCCTAGAACTGTCAGGTGAGATGAAGAACAAGCCTGGTATAAGCTGTTTTTTAGGAAAATAAAAAACAGGCAGCAGGCAGTACCCCTCCATGCTCCAAAACACCTCATTCCTGGCTTTTGGAGTAAAAAGGCTTTGCCTCTTACCGTTCTCACGCAGCGTTTTTCATCCTCAGATTTAAAAATATCAGTAAAAATGCCATTATCCACCTGAAGCCAGGAATCTCCCAGTGCAAAGACACCTGATATAAGCCAGGGGTTGTGTTGTGCTTTACAGGTTGCCCGCCCTTGCCAAGATCCATCATTGGCATTGAGAGCATGTCTGTGGCGAAAAGGACTCTGGCACATGCTGAAATCTTCGGGGGATCCACCCCCACACTGACATCTAGCAGGAGACCCTTGTCAAGTTAAAATATAACTCTCAAAGGCAAGCAGAAAATAGGCAGCTTAGAGCAGGGGGATTCTGATTTTCTAAGCCAGGATTCTTTATCACAAGGGTACCTGGGTGCTGATTTTGGCTCCTGCTCTGGGCTGAGTAACAAATGACGACAAAGCCACTTGTGTTTCCCCAGGCAGGACACCAAGAACAGTCTGAAAATACCTGTGTTAAATAACTACAACAACTCCAGACAGCCCAGCTGAGTTTTCCATCCTCTACACTGTTTGTTTACTAGAGAAAGACTAATCCCTGTTACCTGCAAACCAGGCAAAGTAAACTTACCGTGGAGGGCCCAGATTTAAGGCTTTATTATCTTTCCATCCAGCCACAATACAGAATTTCCATGATTCATTCACCCACTTGAGGGACACTCGAGCAGTCAAACAAAAACATACATTCCCAGGAGAAAAACCAAAACCACGTCCGGCGCAGGAGAAACATTCTAACATAAATACAAAATCCCGCTAGAAATTCTATCCGGAGCGAGACTGGGGATCACAAACACAACAGGGAAGGGCAAAGATCAAACAGTATCGCTTCTTGTGAGTGCATTTCCCCTTTTTCCTCACAGTCCCCTGACAATAACTCAATGAAAGGTTTTACCAAGACTACAAAGGGAACCTGAAAGCCCAGGAGCTTCCCTTTGAAAGTATATTCAGGCTACAGGCAGTTTCAAAAGTCACTTCTGAGAGTCTGCCCTTTGCTAAAAAGGCCTCTGTGACCTTTCAGTCATCCCAGTGTAGCTGCTGCAATTCATGGGAATGAGTAATAATGACATTTGCTATTCAGTCATCATTTGACAAGCTGTCCAAGGGACAGGGAGCTCTATCATAAATATTTCCCTGTGATGATAAACAGTCTAGACACAGAACAACCATCCAGCTCACCGTTGTGATTAGAAAAAAAAATGAGCCCAGATGAGGAGGAGAAATTCCCCCTTTCAGGTCTGTTCTTCCTTATTCCCTCCTAGCAAGGTGATTTCCAGAATGATAAAGCTCAAATGATATTTTCTTTTAATATCCTGGGAGCTATAGGCTTTAAGACCTTCCTACATGAATACCTGGAAAGGATACAGCTGCTGAGAAAAGTATCCAATCAACAAAATTGGGGCAAAAAAGAAATCTATGTGTGGAAGATCCATCACAATCCTCAATAAATCATTGTAGGAAACACACACCCCAAATGCCTGAAATTTGCTGCTGTTTATGGCTTGTGTCTGCGAAGTCCCAAATACTTATTCTTACCACAACTTCCTCTCTGCTAAATTTACAAGTCCCCCACGACTGCATTTCTGCGAGTTCTCACACCTAAAGCACCCTTTTGGCTTCATTTGGACCAGGAAAATTGGAAATACTTTCCCTGGGACACAGGAGGAAAGCAGGACCAAAGGTGGCACTATCTCACACGCACAACCTGTGTGCTGGCCAGGGGCTGTGCTGTCCCACAGCCAGGATATCTCCCAGTGCCTCCCAGTAACCAGCACTGGGATCATTCAGCAGGGAGCTTGGAGAACTGCTGCATCTTCCATGGGCTGTGCAAGTGCTGCAGGATTCTCTGGGATATATGGTGGGAACAACCTGAGCTGGTGCAGCCAAGGCCGTTGTTTGGCTGTACTGGAAAGTGCACAGGAGGCAAATCCTTCCCGGACTTTTGGCCTCAGCATCACCAGGTGAGCAGGGCTGTTAGTGCAGAGATCCTGGTGTCAGCAATTCAGGCTTTTCCTACACTGTCTTTTCCCTTGTGCCTCGCTGTGTCGCTCAAAAATCCTGGAGAAAGTGATCTCCAGGGAACAGCAGGAAGAACGGCAGTACCCCCAGCCACCTTCCAAAGCAGATGCCTTGGAAAAAGGGGGGAAAAAACATATAGAAACAGAAAAACTGGGCTGGAAAAGAACAGAAGAACAATCACAGAAGGGTTTGGGTTGGAAGGGACCTTAAAGATCATCCGGTTTCAACCCCCCTGCCGTGGGGGATCCGGGGATCCAGGGGCAGCCACAACTTCTCTGAGCAACCTGTACCAGGGCCTCCCCACCCTCCACAGCCAAGAATTTCTCACTAATATCCCATCTAACCCTGCCCTCTGGCACTGGAAGGGGCTCTAAATTCTCCCTGAAGTCTTCTCCAGGCTGAACAACCCCAGCTCTCTGAACCTTTCCTCACAGGAGAGGTGCTCTAGCCCTCAGTGCCCTCGTGTTCCTATACTGGGTGAAGCAGTGAACAGCCGAATTCTTGGCAATTTATCACTATTTTGTACACCTTTAGCACATCCTTCACAAGTTATTCCCCGGAGATCCAGACTTTTCTTGCCCAACCTGCCTTCCTAGGAAAGCAGTTCTGAACCTTTCCCCCAGTTTGTGGCCAGTTCAGCACAGATCGCGTGAAACCCCGACCACTTGAATTACTCCAAACACAAAGAATCCAGGAAACGGAAATTTGGCAGGTACAAAGGAACAGGGCTGAATGTGGAAATCTGGGAGGAGGCTTCGCTGATGACAGCGGCTCAGCTCCTGCCTTATCTCCCAGCAGGTAGCAGAGGAAAACGCAAGGAACAGCAGCGAGAACAGTGGGAAAATGCAACCTAGTCCTACGGGTTTTTTGAATCTCTAGCGCTGGCCAGGTGACAGCAGTGTTAAAAGCAATATATCCCTCTTCCAGGCAACGTGTTGCAAGTTTGGATGTCTCCCCTTAAAGGCCGAGGGGTGATACCTGCAAAAGCCAGGGAACGATCCTGAGAAGCTGCACTGTTTTCATCCTAGCCTCCCCTGCCTTGGCTCCGGGCACTGCGATTCCCACAGATCCCCGCTCCCAGCCTGCAGCCCTTCTCCCTGGCCAGAACAGCCCCGTTGTTTTGCTGTGCCCTGCTCCCTGCCCGTGCCTGCCTCAGCTCCTGCCGATGCCGAGCCGGGACAGAGCCTGCCTTTGTGTTCCGCACGTGTCCGCTGCCAAGGGCTGTGAGCCATCCCGGGGCTGCGCTCCCTAAAAATAGCCTGCCCCACGGATAACCTGCCGCCTCTAGGAGCCCCAGGTCTTAAAGATGAACCTTCCCGTGAACCTGGACAAAACGAGAAGTGAAAACACTCCTGGAGGAAGGGAGGGGGGAGAGAAAAGCTCTGAAGAAATAGGCTAAGAGGCACAATAGAGAACACCCCCAAGTAGCCGAGGAAACCAGCGCCAAGGGGAGCAAGTGTTGTGTGTAACCTGCACACAGACAGAAGATGACAACTGCTGAGCTACAGGGGTTTTTTACAGTCAGCTCCAAGTTCTCTGTGTGAAGACACGGCGCTGCTAGCAAAAGTAACCCGAAAGAATAACAATAAGCTTGGAAAAACACTCTAATGTACCTCCTTCTCTACAAAAGGATATGCATTTTGGATACAAAATATACCCAGAGAGCGTTTTGCCCTTCTACAACTTGCAAAACACACCCATTTGCTCTTTCACATTTTATTTTAATAGCAGGGGAGTCAAACGAGCTCGACTGACGGGCTGGTTCCCAGGGAAACACGAGCAACTTATTTCTCTTAAATAGCAGGCACAAATGTTTCCTGTGTTAAACTGTGCAGCCTGCTGTGACATTCAGATCTCTGGGATATAATCCCAAAAGAACAGAATGTGTTTGCCTGGCTCTGAGGTGGGGAGGGAAAGAGGTAGCAGCACACTACAGCCAGCAACAGCACTAGCAGGGATATGGCACCCAAATCCCTTTTGTGGCAGCATGTCCTTTGTCCCAATCCCCAAAGGAAGGGCAAAACAAGAGTTTAACAGAAAAAAAAAAAAAAATAAAAAAGGTAAAATTACCCAGTGTTGCTAGGAGAGAAATGGAAAAGGGGAATTGGTAATAGCAAGCCATTAAAATCTTAGTCAAAATGCCAGGCTGGCTGCCCAGTGTTGCTGGGACACATTAAGAGAATAAAACAGTCAGTGCTCTGGCCCAGGCTCTATCCAGCTTGGGAAGCTGCTTTGGCAGGTACAGATAAAAGCAGGAAGGGACTTGGAAAAGAAAACGTAAGACATCCTCATAGGGTGCGTCTCCAACCTGGGATTGCCTACGTGGAGACCTGCTGAGAACACATTCCTGCCCCATGTGACCAAGGATGCTGTTCCCAGCTCCAATCACATGGTATGAGGTGCTGGGTGGCCAAGCTCTGCCTGGTTCTGCTTCCTGCTGCTTCAGGTTATCTCGATGAAAAGAAAATAAAATCAGTGGCTGTGAGCAGGTGCTCGAGGTTCATGGGTCAAACACACGTGACATGTCTCCCCAGAAATCTCCCTGCCTCCTTTATATTCAGCTCAGGAATGTCCTGAGCCTGATGGGATTTGTTTGCTTAGAAAATCCCAAAAGATCTCGCTTACTAAACTTCATCATCTCTCACTTGCCCATTTACCACCTGGCCCTTTGTGTAACCACAAGATCCTTCAGAAAGGTGTTTACAGCTCAGCTACCCATTGTATGGGGACCCACCTTCATGGGCTTGCCTGGAGCCCATATCCCACCATTTGCTGGCCACTAGTCCCTGTAGAGGCCAAGACCCTGGATGGCTCAGGAGATCCCTCACTAGCTTGTCCCTAGCACACAGGATTTTCCAGACCTCCTTTGTGTGTCTAGGGCCACATTCTACTTTTACTTATCTCATCTGAGCCAGTATTTATAAGTGAGCAGGTGATAATGTAGCCTTGGAGCCACTTTTTCCCCCTTCCTTGCACAATTTGCTTTTTTAATTGAAAAGACAAAAACATCCCCCACAAAAACAACCAAACAAAAACACACAAACAAAAAACCAAACAATCAAACAAAAACAAACAAAAAAACCCCCAACATTTTAAGCCTTCTCTTTTTCTTCTGTTCCCTTAGGGTTCAGAAGAAAAGAAAAGCAAAAAAAAAAAAGATAATGAGATACAGGTTTTGCGTGCCAGAGGTTCCAGGTGCCCGATGTCCTGTAAGTTGGACGCTGAACAAACAGCCTGCTAACACGATCCCTGCCTTTGTTCTGCCAGCTGGAAACGCGGGTCACTCTGCACCGGGACACCCCCACGGGGCAAGAGCCTCGGGAGGAGACATTCCACTGAGCAAAACGCTCCTTTCAGCAGGCAAAGGACACCAGAAAGGGACCTGGACTTTTTTTTGACCGAGTTGGTGGGGTATTTTGTTCACAGAGGAACGTTTTCTGGGAGGTCTCTGTCCAGGCAAGTGACTCAGCTTGGACTCTGCAAACAGCCTCAGTGATTCACTGCTGCGGGGTGTGCCAGCACCAGCTGGTGACCTGTGTGGGGCTGAGTCTCTTCCTCACCAGGAAACAGCCTCAATAAATGACATCAGCAGCGTGATTCAGTCGGTAGGACCATGGACTGCCAGGCTCCCACTAGGGCACCCCTTACAGATTTCCCTTCCCCAGCCAGGTTTTTCTCTCCTGTTCCCCTCAGCTGTTGGCTCCCTGTGCAAGGACTGGGTCTGGCTGCACATCTAAGTGGTCCCCAGCACAGTGGAAACTCCAAGGGGGGGTGTAATGCAAACCCCAAAGTGACTGAAAGACTTAGACTGGATTTTGGCAAAAAATTCTTCCCTGTGAGGCTGGGGAGGCCCTGGCCCAGGTTGCCCAGAGAAGCTGTGGCTGCCCCATCCCTGGAATTATCCAAGGCCACGTTGGACAGGGCTTGGAGCAACCTGGGATAGGGGAAGGTGTCCCTACCCGTGGCAGGGGGTTGGAATGGGATAACCTTTAAGGCCCCTTCTAACCCAAACCATTCCATGACTCTATGATTCCATGACTGAATGGTGAATTCACTCCAGCAACAGAATTCAAACCACTGCCCTGAACTTTTCATGAATACGCAGCAGAAAAATAAAGTTACCAAAAGGAAATTAGGTGGACCAACCATCAAAGGTACCAGACAATCTTTCATGGAATTACGTGCTCACAGGTGCACATCCCCCAGTCTAGTTCCAGTTGGAAACGTCTTAGGGGGTCTTTAAAACAAATCAAAAGAGGAGATGAGGCAGATTTTTAGTGCAGCCTGAGAAATTGTGAGAGTGTGTTAAGAAAGTCATTTTTTTTTCACTGCTTTGGGACGAATTCCCAAATACCCAGCAGCTCTCCGTGTCCTGATGCTTCATGTTTGCCTGAATCTTGCAGATATTTTCCACAGAAACAGACAGGAGTTGTCTCAAATAAAATCACCACAATCTCACACAAACACAAATCTTCCAAACCAGGAACACCTATTTGATGAAACAAGCACATTGTGCCCAGTTTTCTTCCTAAACATGAAGGGCCTTTTTGATCTTTTGTGATTGCCTCTGTGCTCCTGCTACCAAGACATTGTACAAACCACAGAACCCAACATGTGAAAGCACTTAATTCATGTGCAATTTTTTCCTATTCCTGTCCAGACAATGCAAATAATCTCATCAGAGCCCATCTCACAGCTAAAGCCCAGCCTGTGGACCAGAAGACCACAGCCCACCACAGTCCTATCCAAAGACTGTCAGGTTTTCTTATCTCCCAATGTCCATTTTCCCCTCTGCTGCTCAGTCCTATCAGTGTTTATGCAGTTGCACAGGGGAGTGTGATAGAGAGAAGAGAAACACTATAGAAAATCAAAAATAGGCGTAGCTTTAAACTTTTTTCCAGCTTGAAGACCCCTGAAAGCCAGCAGGGGATCAGCTCCCACTTGTGCATAGCTCAACCTACAGCCCACGGTCCTGCTCGCCTTAGTTACCTTCAGCTGGATCGTGCTGTGGGGGGGTTGTAGGTGGATCAAAGCAGGTCCCTTTAAATCCTTTGTTGTGTTTGCACAAGTGGAAAACAGCTCCTGGTTAAAAAAAAAAAAAAAAAAAAAAAAATCCCCTGTGTGTGCCAAGCCGTGTGTAGAGATTATGAATCACTAAATGGCAGCCACGTGTCAGCAAAAGTAGCAGGAAGTGTCTTGTGTTTGACCTTTATTTATAGTAGCAAGAGCACTCGGTGTTGTATGGTTACAGCCACCTAATTATCCCTGCTCACCAAGAAACATCGGATTGACTGCCTGAATGGGATGGTTTTGCTGTTAAAATGAAAAAAAAAAAAAAAGAAAGAATAATATCTGGCCTATCTGGTGAACAGTTGTCGGTCTGGAGGCACTCTGAGCAAGCCCTTTCAGTCTGTTGCCTTTGTGGTTTTTTTGGAAGGCTGAGGATCTCCTTGGAGATTCTCTGGGATTCTGAGGAAACGGGGAGGGGGAGTTGAAATCAAGACCTGTCTGTTGGCCCAGCTCTCTCGTTCAGCACACGCCCTCGTTCCACAGAATCGAGCTGCGAGCTGGGGAAGCAGTAACGTGCTGAACCCTCTCCTTGCTGCACACAGGGAATTTGGTACACATCCCTGTTTTTTTTGGTGAATCCCACACATCAGAGAGCATTACTGAATCGAGACAAAGTACCTTTGGGCTGCCATCCAGGGGGGAGCCTGGAGATCTGTGTGAGTTATGCAACGTTATAAGTGCTGTGCCTGGTTCTTCCTCGGATTTAAGAGAGCTCTTTGGCACCTTTTCAGATCAAGGGCCACTCAGGTGCTTTTCCCACAGGAAAGGAGGGTGTGGTGGTGGGGTCCTGGAGAATAAAGATTCATTCCTTGGGCTCCACAGACATTTCTGCAGGCCTGTCATTGAGATTCAAGGAGATCATAGAATCATATATTCATATAATCATGGAGTGATTTGAGTTGGAAGGGACTTTAGAACTTGTCTTGTTCCATCCCTTGCCATGGGCAGGGACACCTTCTACCAGCCCAGGTTGCTCCAAGCCCCATTCAACCTGGCCTTGGACACTTCCAGAGATGGGGCAGCCACAGCTTCTCTGCCCAACCTGTGCCAGGGCCTCACTCCCCTCACAAGGAAGCATTTCTTCCCAATATCTATTCTAAATCTCTCCTCTTTCAGTTTAAAATGACACCCCCTTGTCCTATCACTCTCTGCTCAGGGAAAAAGCCACTGTCCTTCTTTTTTACAGAACTGCAGAGGGTGGTCTAATCACAGAATCACAGAACTAATTGGTTTGGAAAAAACCTCTGAGATCAAGTCCAACCTACGACCCAACACCACCATGTCAGCTACACTCAGTGCCATGTCCAGTCTCTCCTTAAACACCTCCATGGTCTTTCTCTGCCTTGCACTGGGATCCTCTTTGTGAATCCAAAGACAGAGACAAGGCAGGTTCCCTCATCTGTTCAGAGCCCATGGTCCATCCACTGGTGGGTGATACTGTCCCCCCACTGACCAGCTCAGCAATACCCTTGCTTCTCCTCCAGCTTTGGTTTAATTAAAGCTCTTCTAACCAATTAGAGATGTCCACATGGCTCTTGCTTTTGGTGGTAACTGTGGCCATTTTACACCCATGGCAGAGTCTGGATGCCAGAATGCAAAGGTTTTATCAGATGCCAGAAAACTTGTCCTTTCTGTGTTGAAGCATTTTATCCACCTGAGACGTTTCTGGGACAGAGGACATCGCCAGCTCACACCTCGTCATCAGGAGTGTCCAAATCTTCATCACCCTTCCTAAACCCCATCCTCACAGTTGCTCAATTAGTGGAGAGACCCAGATTTTATCAAGTCACACACACACACCATAATCCACTGAATTTTCCAGCCTTCAGCTTGGCAGAGTTCGAAGGGCTGACTTATGACTCCCAAACCTGTGAGCAGGTTGCTCCTGGAGCCTCCCTGCAATCCCTTTGAATTTGAAAGCAGAAATGTTTGTTGTTCTCACATTGCAGGCCTCTGGCTGGCTGAGCCAAAAGTCGCTCCATTAACATGAAAAATTAACATCTCCTCCTTTTGAAAAGTGAAGAGAATCTAAGAGGATTTTGGAGGCCACCACAGGATCTGGAGAGCAGCTTCACGGGCAGTTATCACCAGGGTTCTGCCCCACTGGGCAAAACCCAGAGGGGAAAGAAAGAAAAGAGACCCCAACCCTGACTGTGAGTTGTGGAGATCTACTACAGAACCCAAAGGGGAGGCGAAAGGGAGATAACTCTGCAAATTACTTTTGCCAGCCACGTGGGCCTTTCTTAGCCCGTTCAATCTCACCCTGCAGGGACAGGAAGAGAAAGGCAGCAAGAACAAGTAGTTCAGTATGCAACTAAGCTGATAATGCCCAAGGATTCCACGTGGATTTGTGCCTTGTGGTCCCACTCTGGTGCAAGTTGACCCCCAACTTGTAAAAGCCTTATAACTCTGACTCTTGCTGTGGAATCTGGTGGGAGGTGGTCAAATGCTTTAAGAGAGGGTTAACTAGAGAAGGTTACAGATGAAGCCAGGCCTCTTCTATTCATATACAAAGTGTGCTCACAGAATTGTCCTTAGGAGACCAAGATAAAGCCACTGTCAGTGGAAGACATCCATGGAAAGAAGCTCAGTGGAGACAGGGGAGCCAGGGCAGAGAGCCAAGAGTGACAGGTTATTCAGGTCTGGGATGAGGTTACACCCAAGAGATGGGATGGACAGTGTGACACAGTCATGTTTCCTAACACCACACCACATCGAGCCTGCCAAGATGCTCGGGAATTTTCCAGGCAATCTTTTTTTTTTTTCCTCCATCAGAATGTGCTAATTTGTGGAATGCTAAACATTTCACAGAAAGCACACTGCATTTCGTGAACCTCTGGTGGAGCAAAGCCAGGGAGATGTTTCCACCAGACAAGACAAATTCCCATCAGGAACCCCGACTGCCAGTTCATGTGACGGCGCGAGGAACTCCTCACAAACCAACCTGGCCACAATTCTAGGGAGCCAGGCTTGTAGATTTGCAGTCAGGATCCCAGGTGATGACTTGATGAGCTGCTACAAAAGTCTCTCTTCCAGCTCAAATATTGGGACCGTCTTGGCAGTTCATGGCCCTGGAGCAGCTCATTACAGATCCATCCCAACTCACATTATCTCCAGGTTGCTGGACTGTCCTTTTGGGAGCTTCACTGCCCCACCAGTCAGGTAAATCTGCCTTACCTGAAGCCGTTGCTCCTTCTTTTACCCCTAAAAATCCCTGCAGTCACTGTCTGAAGCCAGCACAGCTGGAAATAGCAGCCTTAAATCTGGCAAGAATCCCACCAGCTCCAGCCCTCACTCCTGCAGTTTGAGTCTGGAAGCACTCGGAGTTGGCATCGCCTCAGACAAAAATGTTATGAGATTTCCATTTGGAGGGGGGAAAAAAAATCATATTTCTGTAGCCAGCAAGGATTTAAATGAAATTTACCCTTCCAATAAATTTCTAACGCTGTCTACACTCACACTCTGACAGCCCAGAACCCTTCCAGCTCCCCTGCTAGCCTTGCCTTTCTGGGAGATACGTGCTCCCACCAAGCTACATCTTCTAACATGGTTGAAATCCGCCTTTTCCTATCTCAGGGCCAAGGATTAGCAACCCAGGTCAAAAATTTCATGTGTGCAGACGAAACACAGCTGAGGGGGGACAGTGACCCACAACCATCAGCTGTGTGAAGGCTGGGAAATGACACATTCCAGGTGGTCCCTGTACAGAGTCTTTCTCTCCTGCAGAACCCCTGCACCATTTATTGGCCTTGATAGCCCTGATGAGCTGCATGGAAACAGTTTTACCCCAAATCCTCACCTTATTTTTTTGCAGGTATTGGCAGATAAAGTGGTAGAAATTGGTAGAAAAAGATGGGTTATTCTCAGAGTTTGGTTGGATGGGGGTTGGAGCAACCTGGTCCAGTGCAAGGTGTTCCTGCCCGTGGCAGGGTTTGGAGTGAGGTGGTCTTTGAGGTCCCTTCCAACCCAAACTATAATCCTATGATTTAATCAATGATTCAAATCAGGATTTAAACCATTCTGTGATTCTATACACAACAGTGACATTCCTGAGAAGTCTGCAATCTCAACTTGCCATTTTTCTTAAACGTCTCCTTTGATTCCCATGGAAGAACATGTTCAATAGGACTGTCCTGCAGTCTTTTTGACTGCAAATTCCACAAGGAAGCTGAGCCAGGCACATTAAAAAAAAAAAAAAACAAAAACAAACAAACAAAAAAAAAAAACCAGCAGTCTCTTCCCTGATGTGGAGATTGGCAGAGGATTTTCATGGACTTGGAAGAGCATTTGGTGCCAACAGCAGGAGGTTTTTGAGTTTGCACATTAAAACATGGGGGGTGTTGAGTTTTTCCTTGCAGCCAGAGCAGCCTCACAGCTTCTCCCATTGGGTGAAGAGTTGGTGTCTTCCCTCAGGAGAGAAGATGGATGGAGATGAGACAAAGGAATGGAGTGTGAATCCAGGAGAGCCAGGCTTGCTCCTCCTGCTGCTGGTGCTGGAGGGGACAGAAAAGAGTGATGGAAATCACTTCCCCTCTCAGCCCCCCCTCTCCAAATCACCGAGCTGAGGTGCCAGATAAGAACTCATGCTTGAACAGGCTGGTGACCCAATTAAAGGGGCCCAGGAGGGACACAACAGCAGTTCAGATTTTAGGTTAGTCAGAACAAAAGAATAATGAAAAACTGTAAAGGGGTATCAAGGGACAGGTGAGATTCACTGTTTCTTTGGGGATGCCATCCCAGAAGTGATGCCTACGGTGGGTTATCCACTCCCCCACTTGCTAATGGATCAGGGAACACTGCACAGTGAGGTGTTATGGATAACTCCAGGAGGCATCTCAAAAATCACATAGTAATCACTCCTGAGGTATCTACACACACCCACTACACACACCCACACACACACACATTCACATGTCCTAGAAACACTGAATATTTTCATTTTAGGTCAGAAGGTACCTCTGGAGTTCTGTGATCCAACCTCCTGCTCAAAGCAGGGCTACTTAGCTGAGATTGCTCAGGGCTTTCTAAAAATTCAGTTTTGAACATCTTCATGGAGGGAGATTTCCACCCTCCCTTGCTGCCTTTGTTCCCTGTTTGGCCATCCTCACGAGGGAGATTTTGTCCTTGTATTTCCTTGGAATTTCACATAGAATCATGGAATGGTTTGAGTTGGGACAAACCTTAAAGATCATTCAGTTCTAACCCCCTGCCATGGTCAGGGACACCTTCCACCAGCCCAGGTTGCTCCAAGCCCCATCCAGCCTGGCCTTGGATACTTCCAGGGATCCAGGGGCAGCCACAGCTTCTCTGCCCAACCTGTGCCAGGGCCTGCCCACCCTCCCAGCCAGGAATTCCTTCCCAGTATCCCATCTATCCCAGCCCTCTGGCAGTGGGAAGCCATTCCCTGTGTCCTGTCCCTCCGTCCCCTTGTCAAATGTCCCTCTCCTGCTTCCTGTCTGTAACCACCTCTAAACCGAAAAAACCCAAGGGTAGTCGTGGCTGCTCCACGGGCAGGGAGCCAGAGTCCCCTTCCCATTCTCCTGCTGGGAAATGCTCTTCCCACCGTCCCTGTTCCCACTGCTTCCCTAATGTAACAACGCACAGAGATTCCCAAAACAATCCGGGCCAGGACAGCCCATTACCCTGTTCCAGCCTCTCTTTGCAGACAGGTCAAGTGTCCATCCTGGCCAGTCACATCTTCTGTGTGTGACTACTTTCTCCAGGGCTTAAACCTTCCCACTTCACTGTGTAAAATGAGGCCGTGGGCTTTTTCATTAAAAAAGGTCAAACGGATCCTTCACACCCTTTGAACGAGCTGCAAATGATCTAATTAGCTGGGACTATCTTCTTACTGCCACTCACCCTCCCCAGGAAGCAGTGTCTGGTCTCCAGGCTCAATGCTGCAGGCTCTTCTCCACTGGACTAAATTAACCATGTCCACTCTGAACTGGGATTGCTGCACCTCTCTTTTGGGTTCCCTGATCCTTTGGGGCACAAAATGAAATTATTAATTTTTTTTTTTTTTTCAGTTCAAAGACCTTGTGAGGACTGTGCTGCAACCCTCCAGAGTGGTGTCCAGGGTATGTACTGAGTGCCCTTGGACAAAACCTTGGGCAGATGGACATGGCAGATGGTGCAAGACGTGCTGGGGTGGTGCTGGAGAGACCTGTGGGTTGGCAAGAGCCAGACTTCAACTCAGATGCTTTCAGCCAAGATGCCCTAATGAGGAATGAATGGAATGAAGCCCCAGGCTGTGTGCAGCCCCCAGCCACAGGTTTCTCAGCCCCAGCACGACCCCAGCACTGACAAACATGGGCCAGGACAGCACATCCCCATGACCAGGGTGATCTGTCAGTGCCCATCACAGGCTGCAGCTCACAATTGTCACCACGCTCAGCGGGTTGCTGGTCTCAATCCAGGGATCAGTTCCCTGTCCCCAGGACAGCTCCAGCAGCCACATCTCCTGCTGGGAGATCAGCCTCCACCCAGCCTGGCTGTCCCAGAGTTTGTGGCAATGCACTCGTGGGGCACAGACCTGCTCTGCAGGGCACCTGCACACCATTCCTTGTGCTGGCACCCTGTGGAGCACCATCATGGAATCACAGAGGTTGGAAAAGCCCTCTGAGATTGAGTCCAACCATTCCCCAGCACTGCCAAGGCCACCACTAATCCATGTCCCCAAGTGCCACATCAGCATGTCTTTTAAATCCCTCCAGGCATGGGGACTCCACCACTGCCCTGGGCAGCTGTGCCAGGGCTGGACAACCCTTTCAGCCGAGCAATTTTCACTAAGATCCAGAGAGATCTTCTCTTCTGGAAGCCAAACTTGCCCTCCCACAGTTGCCTTCTTACCCCAAAGCACAGCATTTACCTTTCCCTTACAGCTGGCAAGCCCCTGCTACTCAAGGTCAGGCTGTTAAAGCCCCAGCTTGCAGTGTTTGTCTCGCTGTTTTGTTGAGGAGACAGTTTCAGCATGTACAGCACTTCCTCTTCTGGGACATTTGAGGGTTAAAACTGTGACCTTTGGCTGCTGTTCGTGTTCAGCAGCAGAGGCAGCAATCCCAGGGGTGGGTGGGTTGAAAGAGAGAAGTCCTTTTCCTCCCCCTCCATCTCTTTAGGGACAAACTTGGACCAAAACAAGCAGCCAGCCAAGAGTGAAACACAAGTCTGGGACACTGCAAGGACACCTTTTCCATGCAGACCACAGCTGGAGCAGGGAAATGGCTCCTCACTGTCTCAGGCACTGGGGTAAAGCTGGTCTTTAAGGTGCCTTCCAACACAAACCATTCTGTGATTCCATGAAGCTACGAAAGTAAGGGAAATTAATCCCAGTGGAAAGTCTTTGCATGTAAGTAACCCCAAAGGGCCGTTTCTACCTGAGTTTTTATGAATATCCATCTGTTTCTGAAGCCTCTCTCCTGACTTCTCTACCAAGAGTTGTTCAGCTTTAGCTGAACAGCCCAAAGGTTCAGGGAAAGGCTGGGAAGGTCAGGAGGGAGAGCCCCATGTTTGGGCTGACTTTGGCTGGTTAAATCAGCAGCTGAGGAGGCTGAATAATCCCCAAGACTTTCTGGGCCAGCAGAAGGAGCAGGATGCAGGATAAGCCTGACAGACTCATCCCCTTCCTGCAGCAGAGCCCACGGTGGATGAGGGAGCAGGCACATAATGTAGGGCTGTCTCCAGGAGGATTTTCCTGGCAGGAATCATAAAACAAAACAAGATTATGTCCCTTTTTGCCCAGAAACTTTATAAAGCTGCTGGTGAAAATGGAAGTGACTGCAGAAGGTCAAATAGTACCATCTGCCTTGGCAGAGCCTGGCGGGACTTGGGGTGCTGCAGTCTGGCTTCTGGCTAAGATGCCAAAGCAAATCCTTCTCTGGGCTTCTGAAAGAAAACCAGAGGGGATGACCATCTTGAGAGGCATGACCATCCTTCAGGTCCACCTCAGCTCAGCTGAATTTGTGAGGAATCAACAATTTTTTCAGCCAGATCTCACGTAGGCACCAAAGCACAGCACAGATTTTGAGCACAGTGTGTGGCAAAGGTGAGAACTGCAAACCATGACAGCCTTTGGGACCACAGTTTGGGAGCATGTCAGAGTCCCTCCCACCTTACACAGACCTCTCTTGTCAATGTGGTGGCTTATTTTGATACCTAATACTAAAATGTGGCCCCAGCAGGGAAAGTGGGCTTTTTTTCAGGCATTCAGCCTGAGGTGTCCTGTCTGATCACTGACCAAACAGCACACCTAAACTGGAGTGGACTCAGGGGATAGTTTAACTTGTTATAAGAGAATTCATTAAATCAGCCTCAGGTGCCTCCTTAGTGCAGCTTGGCAGGACATGTTGTGTGTGTTGAAGAGAAGAAAAACCAAGCTGTGATCTGAGTGATGAATCCTGGACTCCCAAGTCCTCAGTTCATGGTGTCCACTCCTGATAGGGCAGAAAAACCTCCAGGGTATTTTATGCTGCCAGGTGAAATGGGTCTTGAACATACAAAAACCCACAGCTCTGAACACTGGGTCACCTCTCCTTCTACAGAGGTTTCTGATGCCTCAGCTTTAAAATCTATTGAATGCAGTAATAGTTCATAAATAAATGCTTTTTATAAATAAATGCACCATTTGCTGCAGTGTGCAGCTATTCAAAGTCTCCATCTGTTATTAGCTCAGGACGTGGCCTGTGAACCTCACGCCTCCGAATCCCAGCGATGTTGTTTAGCTCCCAGCAGGCTAATTGATGTTGGATTTGCAGCTCACACAGCCCTGCCCCGAAGGTTAATGTGTTGGGAACTTGCAGGCCCTCCATCAGCCTGTGTTTTGTGCCCTCACCTCCAGCCTTCGGACCCTCCAGCTGCAAATCTACAAGGGCTGTCACAGGATGAGTAACCAGCCTCGTGTCTTAACTCGGGGGCAAAGTCACCTGGCCAGGGCAGGGAGTTGCCAGCAAGGTGCACCACTCACTGTTTTTTGGGCTAGTTTGACATGCCCTCCTTGGCCCTGCAGAGGGAAGCCAGATGGGGAAGCCGACGTTGATTCGCGGCTGCAGCAGAGCGGGGACTCGCAGCCGTCAAAACAGCGAGTGCCAGCACTGTGACTTCCCCCTTCCCTCGTGATCTGTGGGAAAGGGGAGAGCCAGGCTCCTCACGGGGAAACTCCCCTGCCTGGAGCTCCCCGGGCACAGGAGCCTCTTTCTTTGCTCGGTAGGTCACCCGCCAGGAGCGTGCTGTGCCTTTAAAGGTCACCGAGCCGAACTGCGCTCGCAAGGACCACGGGGAGCTCGCAGGTCACGGCCCAGCCTGTTCCGGTCATGCCCTGAAACCGGGGTGGCAGTTTCCATCCCTGCTGATTCCCCTGTGTTCCCCACAGAAGAAGCCAGTTTTACAAGGAAATTACAACCCAGCTCAAGCCCCCACTCTTCTCGACCAACACACAAGTCTTGTTTCAAGGCACGCGAAGCCAGAGATCCCAAAACCGGCGCCTTTGCCAATGGCGTTGTGCAAACATCAACAAGCATCGAGTCTGTGGCTTCCCAGCACCGGGTTTTTGCAGAAAAACCTGCTGGAGGTATTGCTGCTTCATCCCTCCCCACCTACCATCGCACGCTGCCCCTGCCTTGTCCTCTCGGTTGCAACCAGCACAGCTTCCAAAACAACCTCAGTGATGGTGTTGATGTTGTTTAGGTGTTTTTTTGAGTGGGTCAACTCCCATAATTGCACCCCTGTGCAGTCAGTAGACGCACACAGGAGATGGCATGGATAAAAAATAGGGTTGGGCACTGGGGAAGGGGTGCATGTTTATGTTTTACCAGTACTGAGGCACTCAAGATAAGCAAACACAAGGGCAGGCAAGTGCCTTCAGGTCCCAAAGGATCTGCCCGAGGATTCTGCTCCACACAAGGCTGGGGAAGGAGGCAACAAAAGCTTCTCTGATGTGCCTTGGCTGTAAAAGAGATGTTTGCTCAAAACTGCAAATAGAGAAATATGTAGAATTAACAAAGCTTGATCTAAGCCTTGCTGAGCTTACTCTCATGAATTAGGATCAGGAAAACTATGAAATGTTCATCACAACCAGCCTTGTTGCAGGTGATTGAACTCCACCATAGATGCAGTTGGACCTCCCCACACTGGGATGGTTCCCACTGAAGCCAGAGAGTCCTACTGTAAAGGATCCACAGCTGGCCTGTAGATGCAGCTTAAACAAGCACCTTGTCTTGGTATTAGGAGGTTTGGAGAGCATGGGGAGCATGGAATGTTAAGGACACAGGGGTGGAACAAACAGTTTCTAAGCCATGTTATGTGTGGTCTCTGTGGAGGTGACTTGCCCCTACCTGTGCAAAGCCAGAAGACAGAAGAAACAACAACAGCACCCTCACAAGTCCTGGAATATAAAAAATTAAGGGGGCCCTGAGTTGCCATTCAGGAAGAAAAATGTGGGACCATCAGAAGGGCCATCAAGGCCCTTTCACCCCTGTGACTCCTTTTGGCCACAGCCAACAGTGGGTATCTAGAGGGGAGGGTCAGAACACAGCAAATAGCTTGAGATACTTCCCCAAAAATATCCAGGCAGCTTCCAACAGTTGATGGGTTTGTGTGCCATACAGATCGATTGCATATTTAATTACCCATAATGATTTTTACTTCCATCCATTTGTCTCGCTGATTTATGAACCCCCATCCATTTTCAGAGTCCACAACATCCTGTTGCAAGGAGCTCCACCGCTTAATTACACGCTGGGAGAAGAGCCACCTCCTCTTGTTTGTTTTGGACTTAGGAGTTTCTGGTTTCACCTGATGTCCTGTAATTCCTGCAGAGACAGAGGTGGGGAACATACTCTTCCTGTCCACCCTTCCCATGCCACCCAGTGATTTGCAGTCCTCTGTCATAACCCTTCTCACACGACTCCCTTCCAGCCTGAGGACTCCTCTCGTACTTGCAGATGCAGCAGCTACAGTAGAGTTTGGGGCATCTCGGTGTCCTGAGTCTTTTCCAACTCCCCTTGGTGTTTACTTGTCCTTAGAGGCCAGGGGACAATCTTCCAGATGCTCCTCGAAGGGGACCAGGAGCAGCTGAAGCCCCTTCCTGTGAGGGTCTCTGCATCCCATATGGGATCAAAGCAAAGGGGCTGCCAAATATGGGAGCATGGAATCACAGAATCATGGAATGGTTTTGGTTGGGAGGGACCCTAAGGACCATCCAGTTCCACCCTCCTGCCATGGGCAGGGACACCTTCCACTAGCCCAGGTTGCTCCAAGCCCTGTCCAACCTGGCCTTGGACACTTCCAGGGATCCAGGGGCAGCCACAGCTTCTCTGCCCAACCTGTGCCAGGGCCTGCCCACCCTCACAGGGAGGAATTTTTCCCTAATATCGAATCTAAATCTCTTTCAGTTTAAAACCATTCCCCTTTGTCCTATCACTATCTGCTTGTGTAAAAAGTCCCTCTCCCTCTTTTGCATAAGTCCCCTTATGGTGCTGGAAGGTCTCTCTGGAGCCTTCTCTTCTCCAGGCTGAACAACCCCAGCTGTCTCAGCCTGGAACACAGAGGCCCAGCAGGTCAAAGCAGCTCTAACAGCTCTAGTAAACACATTTCTTCTTGCTCACCTTAGAAAGTAGGAGTCTCTCCAAGCAAATGGTCTTGGAGAGAGGCATTTTTCCAAAAAAAGGGGGAGAAAAATGCCAATATTTTTGTATTAGACTCCGGGGATACTGGAAGGGAGAAAAAGAACAGAGGAGATCTGAATTTATCCAGGGTGATTTCCCTGAAAGAAAGCCTGGAGGATGGGTGACATGACAGAGCAGAGGTCTCTGAGCAGCGTTACCCTCCATGAACCCCTCCCCATTCCCTTTCCATCTGCACTATCCCAGGAGCTGGGCAAACCCTCCCGTGCCCCCACCCTGCTGATGAAGCCACAGACAACACAGGGCAAATCTCATACGTGCTTAGCTGGGCAAAGAGTCCATGTTTGCAAAGTCAGCAGAGGAAGGAACAAGCCTGGGAAGGTCAGGCTCGTTTTACAAACACTGACACACGAGGAACCCTCAACAGCCAAGGCAGGAGGCACGTGGATCCCAATCCACAGCCTGGGAAGGTAGGAAGTGTAAGAGGGCTTGTTGAGTATTTTCTGTCCCTGATCACAGAAATCACAAACTTACAGAGGTTGATTCAATCCTCTCCTTGCTTCTTTGCCTTAAGCAGAGCACCCAGAGAGGTGCTCGGGGCACAGGACTGCGGGGTGTTCAGGGGTGCGCAGACACAACCAGCCCTTTCCATGGACACAGGTAAGGCTTTAAGAGGCTCAGACTGAACTGCAGAGTCACCAGCAGATCCTCTTGGAGAGCAGCTGGTGCTGGCTGGCAGTGACAGCCTGCCTGCCATGCAAACATCCTCTGTCTCCCCAGCACTTTTCTGGGCAGCATCCTACAGCTTTGCCTGTCAGAGCTGGACTTCACTGATCCTTGTGGGTCCCTTCCAACTCAGGATATTCTATAATCTGTGATTTGCCTGTCTGGGACACCCCAGGAAAACCAGACTCAATGCTGATGAGATCACAACTCCACCAAAAGAGATGTTTAGATTAAAGACACTTCATCATTCCAGGTTCTTTCAAATTCCTGCTCATAAACACAGGAATCAAGTACATAGGGTCAGAGACCATCAGCAGACACCAATATGAATAAAAACAAGCACAAAGAAGAAAAAAAAACCCCAGTGCTGAGTCTTCCCAAACCTTCTTTTTTTTTCCTTTTTTATTTTTTTTTTTTTTGCCATTGCAGCGTCGTGGTGTTTTTTAAGGAGATACTTAAAGAGAATAAGGATGTTTAAAAGAAATTCTCCCCACCAAGCAAGAAGGGTTCAGACACCATGGGCTGAACAGAAGCCAGAGTCAGACATTCAGTACAGAAAGGCAGCGACCAGGCAGAGGGAATCCTTGAAGTGGTGAAGGGTCCAGCGGCCCAGGGTGAGACCCTCAGCCGAGCAGGGAGGTGGGATGGACACAGCACAGCAAAACATCCTCAGGGTTTGGGCACAGCACGGTTTCTGGGGCTGGGATGACACATGTGTGAGCAGGAGGGGACATATTCACTGTGTCAGCAGGCACAGTGGTGTCCTCAGGCTTCAAGAGAAGACACCAAGAGAGCACAGGAGGAACAAATTAACGATGCTGGGCACAACCCAAAAATCCATGAGGTCCTGTCAGACACGGGCCAAGGCTTTAGTGAAGACATGAGCTGGGTCTTGGCATGGTGTGTGCACAGAAGTGGCAATCAGGGAGGGAATCAGAGCCGAGGGAGAGTTGTTTCAGATGGGAAAGATTAAAATGTGCCTGGGAGCAGAACCAGAAGCCAGAGGAAGGGTAAGCAAAAAGAGAGCCAAAGCAAAAGGGAGCATCAGGTGACCGAGCGAGGAGGATGGTGGGGACAGTTCTGGGGCAGGAAAGGGGCTCTTGGAGGGAAAGGAAGAAATGTGCTCGTTTCCCAAAGTCTCCTTGGAACAGAGAGCTCCTGTTCAGAGCCAAAACCAGGGGGAGAATGAATGAGGAAATCAGCTCCATCACGAGATATCCTGCAGCAGGAGGAGGGCAGAGGAGGGGAAGCGGATGATGGAATGTGGCCAGCGCTCGTGGGATGGCCTGGGGGACCTGCAGAGAGCCAGGCACTGAGGAGACAAGTTACTTTGTCCCTTTACAGTGATAACCCACACCGTGCCTTAGCCCGGGGCCACCTCCAGCGAGGCAACAACGTCCTTCAGGTTATGACACATAGGAACAGGTAGAAGTTCAAGTCCTGCCTCAGAGACCTGCAGTAACTGAGGGGTGGAGGACTCATCACATTCTCTGACAGCATCGAGGCTTTCAAACAGAAACCAAGAAAGCAGAGTTTGCCTTGGCTGGGGTGAGAAGTCAGGTCATGGTGCAAGCAGATAAAAACTGGAGCTTAGAAAACTGGCATTTCAGCTCCGAGCTGATGGAAAGGTTGCCTTGGTGCCCCTAACTGGAGCGGATCAGGAGACTCATGGCCCTGCCTGGACAACCACTCGACTCTCACACCTTTCCTTTCCTTCCTTCCCAGGTGTCCAGACACCTCTGCTCCCCCTCTGACGCATGATATGGAAACCAGCTGCCTGTCCATCAGCCGTCAGGGTGTACAAAACCTCGTTCAGATCAGAAATGTGGTGCCTGGGCAGGTCACATACCCGAAGTTGGAAGACTGCTCAGGTTCCTGAGGCTTGGGGCTGACCCAGGAAGGCACTGTCCCCAAGGGCAGGACCAGCTATGGCATGGCCACCCTCTAGTGGCCACCACTGCTCCTTCACAGAGACATCTACATGTTAAGAGGTTAACTAAGGCACACAAAGGAAAATCTTGCTTGGCCCCTGCCAACCATTTGCAGCAGCACTGTATCCCCTCACAGCACAGGGGTTCACCAACTGTGTGTTAAAAATGTAGGGAAAACACTATAAAAATTAGGGTGCCCACAACGATCACATCAGTTTGCCCTGCTTTGTGGCCCAGCAGAACATTTACCCTCGTCAGCACTTAGCACCACGAAGAGACCACGTAGAGCTCAAACGCTTTTAGGAGTGAAAATCAGAGGTTTTGTTTGGGTGCACTTCCTTTCATGATCTTGTTTGAGGGTTTTTTTTAATGGAATATTCTGATCCTCAAACAATTCTGTGGAATCCATCAATCCATCTAGTGGCATCCATCTGGTGAGTGCCCCATCCCTGGAAAATGTTCAAGGCCAGGTTGGACGGGGCTTGGAGCAACCCAGTCTAGGTAGGAAGGTGTCCCTGCCCGTGGCAGACAGGTGGAACTAGATGGTCTTTAAGGTCCCTTCCAACCCAAACCATTCTGTGTTTCTGTGACTTTTTTTGTCTGTTCTGCAGAACTCCACATAGATCAACCCGTCTGTCCCTCCACAGTCCCACGTCAAATTAAGTGGGCATGAACACCCAGGGGAGAGTTTGCTGGGCTGGAAGACACAATGCAGCTCCTCAGGGATGAGGTCTTGTGTCCTGCACTCCCTCAGGATAAATGAGCAGATAAAATATTACAGAACTGAGAACAGCATTCCTCCCCCTGGGGTGCAGGAGGGCATCTTGGGCACTTTTCCACTTAAAAGCTTCCCCCCCTCCATCTATGAGATGTGTTGGTCCTCAGGACAGCCAGAACGATGCCCAGAGGGTGTGCCAAGTGAGAACTGCTGGGCTGGGACCGAAGCTAAAGCTGTATCAAATCAACCAGGGGAGAAAATGTAAATGTTTTCAGACAAAATACCCTGTGGAGCTGCTGAAAGACAAACACACGCTGCCCCTGTGTGAGCAGGCAAAGGAGAACTGGAACCAAAGTGGAAGGAGAAAAAGGAAGCCTGAGGGTGACAAGGAATTAGGGGGTCTTGCACCACACAGGATCCAGATCTGTTGTGAAACCTGCAGCATCTCCAGCCATGGGTCATCACAGAGGGAGAGGAAAGGCTCTGGAGCCACTAACCCCACTCCAAACTCTTCCTGGGGGATGTGGCAGAGGAGGAGAGACTTTGACAGTGTATACAATGACAGTGGAGTCCTCTGCAGCCACCCCTAAAGGATTTTCCACTGGGAAGAGCACTTCCACTCCGAGTGGATGCTGCAGGGGATGCTGTCAACCATCTTGTTTATTCTAAGAGCTACCAAGCAATTGAAACACAAGCAAGGGGTGGTGGTGAGGGGGAATAATCTCTGGGATTTCCTGGAATTTAAAGTGCTTGTCCTGTCAGCCTCATGTGATCATCCCTGGTTCCTGAGCTGTGTGAGGCAGAGACCAGCCAGTCCTTGTCCACACTCTCCAGACCATCCATGAGTTTCTAAACTGCTCTTGTGTCCTCCCATGGTCCTCTTTCAAAGCCGAGAAGGACCTACTTGGCTATTCCTTGTGGGAATATGACACCCTGTTTCTACCTCCTTTTCTGGACCTTTCCCAGCTCCAACTCCTCTGGCACAGAGACACCATACCCACAGCACAGCATAAGGAAGGAGGGCTTGGCTTGAACCATCCTGTCCCCATAATCTGCACGGGAAGGAGTCGGTGAGCATGGACACGTCTCTGTCACAGCTGGACAAGCCTACAGCAAGGTGTCAGGGACATAAATCGGGAGCTTGGAGAGTACTGGCAGTGCAGGGATGGGCAGGAAAGTGTTTGGGCTCTCACAGAGCTCTCGGGGATATGTGTGGACCCCCTGGTGCTCTGCCCGCTCCACGAGGTGTGAGCATCCAACAGGAGCTTTCAGAATGGGGACAGGTGACTTTTCCAAGAGGAACAGAAAGTAAGAGATCAATTCCTGTGTTATTCTTCCTCGGGAACACCCCTCTGGATGTATCCACTAGCTCTGTGCTGACGTTGTTGTGCCTCTGGCTTTTTCAGACCGTCTGTCTGTCCCTCTGCCCAAGCCAACTCCTCATCCATAGAGGCTCATGGATGGTCACACCAGGGCTCGATCCAGCGAGGACAGGGGCTGGCACTGCCCATGGAAGGGCATCATTCAGGACCAGTCAGCGTGGAGGACACCCTGCCCTTCTCCATGATGCTGTAACTGGGACAAGCACAACCAACAGCCCGTCCCTGGCTCTGTCCTCACTCCCCCAGGAGGGCCATGGGGACAGGCTTGTCCCCAGAGTGACCATCCATCCCCTCACCAGCTGTTTTTCACCTGCACCATGACAGGGAGGAAAAGTCTCTTGAGATGTGTCAGCAGCCCCCTGAAACCCTTCCTCTCTTTGGGGTCTTGGAGCGGGCAAAGTCCCTTGGAGTCGGCACGAATGGGGTTCAGTTCACAAGTGAAAACCCCACCAGCTGTCAGGACTCAGCTACCTACATACCAGCATCCATTTCCACTTGGGGCATCCTTGGGTATCCCACCTGACCCTCTGGAAAGCCATGGATCTCCTGCTGGTGCCCCGGGCGTGGCACAGCAGCTCTCAAAAGGCACGAAGTGTCTACACTGAAATTAGCCAGGGGTTGGTGCAAGGACCTGTAGTGCCCACAGAGGTTTAATTAAAGGGTCCCTGGAGAGCAATTCACCTCCTCAGAAAGTGCCTGCACGTGGTCAGGTGAATCTCCTCCAGACATTATTGCCTGTAAGGGCAAGAGACTCGGTGTGGCTGCCAAAACATGGATGGCTGATGTTGCCTGAGACCTGCTGCAGTGTTTGGGACATCCTCTTTGTCTGGGACATCCTCTTAGGGATATGGCACAGGTTCTTCAGATGGAGACATGGCCACTGAACCAGCAGAGGGAAGGAGGGAGGGAGGAAGAGAACAGGGAAGGAGGGAAGGATGTGCCGGGCAGGAGAGCCTGGGTGTCTAAAACAGCACTGAAAACCTGTATTTAGGCAACTGAATCAGTGCCTAAGTCTACAGGTGTGTCCATCCCATAGTGAGCACACAAAAATAGGACAGCGAGAAGCTTGGGCTGTGTTAGCTTTGGCCCAAGAGGACCCTGGGATCCTGGATGCCAATTCAGCAGGTCCCTAAAAACACCAGCTCCCCTCCCAGAACAAGGAGCTTCACCCACGAAGGAAAGGAACCGTGATGGCTCTGTTCTCCAGCAGCTGCAGCAAACAAAAGCTGTGTCAGAGCCCATTCCAGCAAGGAGGCACAGAGGAACAAATTGCCCAAGAAAATGCAAAGAATTTCCTGGCATGGCCAGCCCTCCTAGCATGATCCACACTCACGAGCTAGAAATTCAAATCCTTGCGTTGTTAGCTAAAATGGGATTTAAAAATCACCTATAAGCATCAGGGCTGGGGGGTGGTGATGCCTGGCACAGGCAGGGATCAAATATAAATGCACTTTAGAGGGCAGGAGGAGTTTTCTGATGGAATTTCCCCGGGATGAGCCAAGGCAATTGAGAAGGGAAGATACTTGGAGGTTGTTTTGTCGTAGAGAACAGAGCAGAAGCCTCTGTGCTGGGAGAAGCACCGTCGTGGGTGATCCCATCTCTGCATGTCAACACACCTCTGGGAACATCCCAGGCTTTCAGAAAGGTAAAAGAGTGTTGCAACCTCTGTTTCATAACAGAAGGGAAAGCACAGAGACTCCAGGGACAAGCAAGAGCAGGAGCATGGATTACAGCTTGACACTTTCTCCTTGACCTGGCCATGAGGACAAGCCACGTCCCTTGGCTGATACTCCTTGGGGCTAAAAACCAAAGTATTCGGGAATGGTTTCTGGAGGTGCATCCTGAAAGTGGCCACAAAACATGGAGATGGGCCAAAATCTCCTCCTGAGCAGACAACAAAGAATGCAGGCAACGTGTAAAATCACTTTTCTTTATCTGCCATGGCTCCAGACAACCCAGGGGACACCACTCCATAGCTTCATTCCTGGGGAGGACCCAGGCAGCACAACCAGGGCATGGAGGTGAGGTGAAATCCTCGGGTGGTTTTGGAGCACACCCACACAGGGGCTGCTGAGCCTAATTTTAGGGCTTCCTCCACTGGATCAGTTAATGAAACACCCAGCAGCCCAGTGAGGCAGCAGTAAAGCTGAAAGGAAACTGAGGCACAGCAGAGATGTGCACCCCAAGGAGGGGATCCCAGCGCCATGCCTTCCCCCAGGCTTCCTGGCAGATGAAGCAGGCAGCTTCCAAACCAACAGCTGAGCCCTGGAGCTGCTTTGGCCGATCCCCCAGCCCGTGTCAGATGGCCCAGGTGAAAGGTTTCGGTGCTGGCCCCGCTCTTGCTGGAACTGGACGAGGATGAACAGCTTGGCTTGGCCTTGTGAAGTGAGCCAAAGCCGTACCAGAAATGACAGGAGGAAGCCAAGCAGCCCCCAGGACGTCCTCTCCTCCACTTCTCTACATTAAAAAAAAAAATAAAAAAAATAAAAAAAAAAAAGGGATGAGAGGGTTGGGACATGCCCTGACTACCCTGCTCTGGAAAATGCTTTGCTCTGCTGCTGTGGTTTCCTGCCCACCTACAGCCAGTGGCCTCAGTGTCTGTGCTCTTGGCACAGCCCCTGAACCCGGAGCTAAGGGAACACTCAGAGGGCTCCCATGAGTAGCAGCCCTGTGTTTGGGCTGAATAGCAAAAGGAGCTTGTGTGGGTTTCCCTTTCAAAGCCAGCTGAGAAAAGGTTTTGTTGCAAATACCGGGCCAGCAGCGCCGGAGAGCCTTGAATTCTGATCTCTGTGCTTGCTTGTGCCTATTTGATTTCATGATTTACTCTTTAGCTGCTCCAAGGGCTGAAGCAGCTCCAAGCTCTTGCAGAGAGGGCTCCTGCTTGTCCTGGCCAGGCAAGGCTGGGGTCTGACCTTCAGCTCAGAGACCCAAGGAGCCCCCTTAAAGACCCAAACACCTTCCCATGCAGGACATCACTGCTGTGGGAATAGCCACTAATGCAACCTCTGTCCTGGCCCAGACCCTCCCAGACCTTGGCAGGGTGCTAAGAGGGGTCCTCTTTCCCTCCAGGGTTTTTTCCAGCCCAAACACAGTGAGAGAAAGAGAGGCAGAGCATGGATGAAGCTGTAGCCAAAGGGGACTTTCCCCTTGTTTTCAAGACCTCTGCCCTCTGACCGCGTCATCCCGCAGCTTCTGTGTCCTCTTCAATTCCCCCAAGCATCCCAGCAGCCGTGATGGGAAAGATACACTCCCTCCCAGCTGGCCCTGACCTTAATCTGACACCTCATCAACTCCTCCTTGGACATGGCTGCAGTTTCCCACAGACCAGGGATCTCCAGGCTTGATGGCTGTGTCTCGCTCTGCCTTGGAAGACAGACACGTTGCCTGGAAAAACTCTGATGCCATCAAAATTCATCTCCTTGGTGCACCAGCATGGGGAGGCAGGGTGGTGCTGGCTCTGTCAGACACCCCTTGGTGTCTTCTGACACCACTCAGTGGCACAAGGCACACAGGAAAGAGGGACAAACCTCAGCCACGCGTGGGCTTCTACAACCCTGAGGTATCACTGATGGCCACCCTGGCTTGGTGACCAGTGACAGGACCCAAGGGAAGGGCTGAAACGGTGTCAGGGAGGTTTAGGGTCGAGATCAGGAACAGGTTCTTCCTCCAGAGAGTGGTTGGGCACTGAACAGGCTCCCCAGGGCAGTGGGCACAGCCCCAATGCTGCCAGAGCTCCAGGAGGGTTTGGATGATCCTCTCAGGGACAGCGTGGGACTGTTGGGGTGTCCTGGGCAAGGCCAGGAGTTGGACTGGATGATCCCTGTGGGTGTCTTCCAACTCAGGATATTCTATGATTTTATGATTCCAGTTCTGGTCTCCATGGAGAACACGGGATTTTGGCTGAGCCCCTCTGCTCCCGTTTTTGGCACACGTGCTCCAGCCTGTGTGTTCCTCCTCTCAGCCAGAAGCCAACTGGGAGAGCACTTTTTCTGCTGCCAGTAAAGCTCACGAGGTGCTTTGGAACACAGATACCAAGTTATTCCACGTAAGCTGCAAAGCAGGGAGCCCCAGAAAGGTTTGGGGTGACAATGATCGATGGTCTCATCTTGTTACTGAAGGAGGAGAAGCTTAAAGGAAGGAGAGGGGTGGAGTGGAAGAGGAGAAGGATAAATATTACTTTATGAGTGTTAATATTTAGCAGCCAGAACCTCAGTCCTTGGATAGTCTTTGAATTTAGATATGAAGTCCTTGAAAGGGCTTGGAGGGATTTTTGTGCCTCATATTCTCATAGGTGCCAATTAATTAGACGAGCCAGCCTGAGGTGAAGGAGGATAACCCAAACCAGTGTGCATGAAAGAGAATAATTATTCATTAATAATTCAGAATGAACACAGAAGCCCTAGTTAAGGCCAAACCTCACAGAAGGAAAGGTGGATCTAAGGATTTTATTTTAATTTTTTTACTGAATTTGAACTTTGAGTTCAACTTTGGAGCTGCAAAGATGTGGGTTATGGCTGCTGGGCCTCCCCCCTCACTGCCATGTGTTGCATGTGCTGCACCCAAGGGCTGTGTTTATCATCTGTCAGCCACTGTCACTGCACACACGGTGCATCAGATGTCTCCAGGGACGTTATTCTTCCTGGAAATCCGACCTCAGCCAGGCCAGGCTCCAGGAGGGAACATCCTCTGCGGTCACCCGGGTTGACAATCAGGATAACCCTGCTCTGTCCAGGGAGTGCCCCCCTCTCTGCACAAGGGAATGACCTCGCCGTGCTCCTGGCCCTGGAAGTGTCCTTGGAGAGGGCCCCGTGTCCCACAGCACAGCACTGCCATGTGCTCCCTGCAGAGCCTCACATCACACGTCCTGCTGAGCTGTGCACCCCCCAGCAAGACATGGAGGGGGATGTTCCTGCCCTGGCAGTGAGAGGGGGCCTTTTCTGTCCACAGACCACTTGGCATTTTCATCACCTGCCAAGCCTTGTTGAAGGTGGCCCTTCAGCCCACGCCTGTAAGCCCAGGGGTCCCCCCAGTCACTTCTCTGCAGCACAAGCAACCCCTTTCCTCGCTGCCTCTTGCAGACCATTCGGGATTTCTCCAGCTGGAGACACTGGAGTATTTCCCACCCACCAGAAAAGCTCTTCACCCCTTCTCCAGTCTGGCATTACCCTGAGGGGTGTCTCTGGCTCTCCCAGCTCTCTCTGGAGCTCACATACCCCCTAGTCAAGACCAGATGCTTCAGAAAACTTGGATGAAGGGATGAGGGCCACCAGGCTCCCAGCCCATCCCTTCCCTCGTGGTGCAGGGCACCTCTTCTCACGATGCTGAGCATGCACTTTTCCAGGGAAGAGAGAACTTGGCACCACCATGGAAGGCCCAGCAACCTGCTGGATGAAGCCCAGAGTGGGGAAGCTTTCCCAGTGCCTCGGGGATGTCCCTTCCCATCCATCCTAAAATCTCCCTTTGCAGTGATAACCAGAGTCAGATGCCAAAAGAGAAATCATGACAGGGAGGGGAGGACGGATCCTCCTGCCTCCCTCCCCCTCCACGCAGCCCCCATCAGGCAACATCTCCAGCCTCCTACTCAGTGCCTTAAAAAATGAGGAGAAAGAGGGGGGGGGGAGGGAAGCAAATCTCCACCCCAGGCTCGTGCATTTTCACCCATCAGAAAGCAATTTTCCATGATTACAGAGCTTGCTATTCTGGGCTGCGATTGCGAGTTTATTAGTTAAGAGCACACCAGTAACTCTGGACTGTGCCTGCATTAGGAGAAGCACTCAAACCTCATCATCCTCTGAATGAGACACTTAAGGAAACATCCACAGCAGTTACAGCCTTGGATGGATCCCTGCCTGTGGCATGACTTCATGTGCCTATAGTGGGAATAAGGAGGGGAGAGGGGGAAGAGGGTGACAGAGCTCCCAGAAAATCACACCCATCCTCATGGAGGAGGTTGGTGAGATATTGATCTGCTCCTGAGATTTAAAGCCCAAAAAGGGAATCAAGTGAAAGCAGATGAAAAGTCCCCTCCAAAAGTGCAGAAATTGCAGAGGATGTGCAGGAAATGCAGAGCAGGCTCAGGAGCTCATCAGCCTTCACAGCCAAGCAGATTCCATCCTGGGAACCTCTCTGTCAAACCACAGGGAAGTGGGGGAGCTGGGGGACATCGTGGGACAGGGTGTGACAGCCCCTCAGGGGATGGGACCAAGGGGATGCCCTTCACACATGGCCTTGCTGCCCAAGTGGGAGCTCCAGAGACCCCTGAGCATCTCCAGCATCATCCCAAGGGCCCACTGAGAGATGGAGTCGTTCTCATTTCACAGAAACAAGGAATTAGGACAAGCAAAGGAAAGGCAAGGACAGATTTTAACCCAAACCCTAAAGTTCCCAAACTGCCATTCATTCCAAGGACTTAAACCTTAATGGACTATCAATGTATTAAAAATTTACCAAGACCCCTCAGATTTACAAGCAGAACCAGAAGACTGATTTCTTTTTCCTTCTGATCCACAATCATCTTTCTAAATTGTGGAGCCAACCTTCCACTCTGTAGCTTAAAATAAGTGATTATTTTAAAAAGGAAAGAAAAAAAAAAGGCAGAATAAAATAAAATAAAATCAAACTTCAGTGACGTGAAACTCAGATTTTTGCCAACATCTGCTTCCTGGAAGAGGAGATAATGCTGAGAGGATTTTGCTTGCGAAGGAAAGAGGCATCTTTAGCTCGAATGTTTTTTCCAATGGAGAAGAAAAAAAAAAGCCCAGTCTAGGGGAGTTCAGGCAACCCTCTCCTGCAGCAGAGACAAAAATCCCACTTTCTGAGAAACCCAGGGAGTTTGGGCGGGTGGGATTTGTCCCTAGCATCGGCAGTGTCACTCCAAGGTTTGCCCTTCAGAGGGACCCACGCGGGACGGGGTTTATTTACCCAGCACAGGCTGTGCTGACGCACTTCTTGTACTCGTGGAGCTCAGCCCGGCAGCTGCTGCCTCCCAGCAGCTCCCAGCTCGGGCTCTGCAACCCCTCCTCCTCCTCCCGGACTTGTTTGAGAGGACACAAGGTCGCTTTCCTGGTCACCACGCGGGGATCCAGCCCAGCGACAGCAGCAGGGTGCAGCATTCCCAGCCCAGCTCCTGCCCAGCCCCTGAAGTGCTTTCGGTGAAACAAGAACACCTTTTAAGTATCAGTTTTCCACCATCCACTGGCCGAGCAGCTCCCTCTGCTGCTGCTGCTGCTGCTGCTTCCAACCTCAGCCGGGCTGCCTTTCCAGAGACAGGAGCCGCGAGAAGCAGCGGATAAATTTTGGGAGGCAGTCGGCCGGCAGAGCACAGTCTCTGGGGTGGAAGGGGCAGCTGACTCCCTGGTGACATAAAAAAATGTTCAGTGACGCCCTAAACATCTGCAGGTGCTCCATATCCTGCAGGAGACCCAGCGGGGCTGGAGGGCAGCAGATCCTAGGACACCTCCAGCAGCCTGTGGCTCCTGGACTGGACTGAGCCCTGCCATCCATGTGAACCTACTCTACACCCACTTCAAGGTTCTTGGTTTATTTTCCATCCTTTGTGGTGTTTTTTTTTAATATAAAACAAACGAACAAACAAAAGTCAGGGTTGTCCAAGACCAAACAAACCCCTTCACTGCATCATCACTGAGTGCAGGAAGGTCCTCTGGCATCTCCCTCCCTGCCTCCGTGTTTACAGCCCTCGGTGGGACCACTCCCAGATCAGAGGAGCGGAAATTTTGGGCAGGGGGTATCACAACAGCCTTTCCCTGTTTCATTTTGAAGGTGTTTCTCTTACCACTGCAAGCTCTGCCTCCAGCCTCAACTGGAGTGTAAATCTTGGTGGTTTCTCTTGCACCGGCACAGGTTGCCCAGAGAAGCTGTGGCTGCCCCTGGATCCCTGGAAGTGTCCAAGGTCAGGTTGGACAGGGATTGGAGCAACCTGGGCTAGTGGAAGGTGTCCCTGCCCATGGCAGGGGGTTGTAATGAGATGATCTTCATGGTCCCTTCCAGCCAAACAATTCTGTGAATCCCAAGGTATTTTATCAGCCCAGCATTTGCATCTCTGGCCCTCAGACCTGGCAAAGATGGGGATCAGCAGCAGAAAGTTGAGGAAAATTATCTGCTGGCCTGGTGAACAACCCATGGCAGGAGAAGCTACCACTGCTATAGTAATGACAAACCAGACCCAAGAGACTCTCAGCATGCTTGGCAGTGTGTGACCCAGCAGGAGACAGCCCGTCCTGGGCTGAGGATCAGAGAGGTGACAGCTCCCATCTCCAAACATGGGGAAACTGAGGCACACAATGGCTGGGGCAGGCATGAGATTTGACAGAAAGTCAGTGGTGAGCTGGAAATTTGTCTCCCAGACTCTGCTGTGAGGATGAAGCTGCCACAGAGGGGTGGCTGGTGCTGGATGTGTTCAGTGAGGCGATGCCAGGAGGCTCCAGCTGTGGTGGGAGCAGCCCAGAGGGAAGGCAGGGGGGGACACAGGCTGCCACCCAGTCACCTCTTCATTCTTCTGCCAGGACTGGAAGCAATGACAGCAGCCTCCTAACAGCCCTGCTGATGGGGTGGAGGTCCAAGGGAGGTGTCCATCCACCAGGCACACGGAGGAGCCGCCGCTTTGGTCACCCAACAGCTGCCGGACGTGCCTGTGTCATCTCCCACCCGTGACCAGGTGGGACTGATAACCTGGGGCTGTTTGAAGCAGTGACCCGGGGGTGAACAGCAGCAGGGTTTATCTCAGAAGGTTTTATTTTGACAAGGGTGTCCACCCTGAAAAGAAAACAGCCGGCATCCTGTTTTAGAGCCGGACTGTGCAGCTCTGGGTGGGAGCGGGACAGCAAAGCCCTGGATTAGGGGCAGTGGAGGAGAGTTCTACTCGACATGACCTTGGATCCATCACCCCAAGACCCTGCATAGCCCCCAACATCTTTTTCCAGCATCTTCTCCTGCCTGCAGCCTGTAACCACTAAAGAACAGGGAGCAGGTAGGACTTGCCCCCCAAAAGGTGGAATGGTTGATCTGGACACACAGGAGCTGCTCAGACCAGAGGTCCCAGCTCAGCTGCTTGGCAGAGCTGGCAGAGGGATGCGCTCCCACAGCTTTGATCCATGAAATGTCCCATCAATGGGAGGTGGCATCACCCCCAGCCATCTCCAGGGTGTCCAGTCTGTCTCCTCCAGACCAAGGATCCCCAGCCTGGGGGCACAGGGCCGTGTTTGGGCTGCATCTAAGGGCACTTCTATTTGGGTGGGAGGAGATGGGGAGAGACAATGCAGCAGAAGGCCATGCAGCATCCCTGGATACAGAGTGAAGCCCTGCAGGAAGGCAGCCCACAGGGAAGGAAGGAGGACACAACCCCTTTGCAGAGCAGCATCCCCCTGCTTGCTTTCCCTCTCAGCAAGTCCAGCAGGCAGGGAGACACATTCCTCTGCTGGAATGGACATCTGCTGTGCAGCTGGAAGGGCAGTGGGAACCTCGGCCCCTGCCTGCCCAGGTCTGCCAGACCTGGCCCCCACCCACAGGAGGATTCATACGGAAAATCCAAGTGGCTCCACCACCTGCAAAATGCTGACATTTTGGCTTGTAGGGATGAGCTTCCTGCTCAACCATGACATGATCCCACCAGGACACCAGAGGGGAGGGAATCTGCAGAAGGGAGAGAGGAGGAGGAAGAGAAGAGCCAGAAGAGTGGGAAATGAGATGCAACGACCAGATGGCTATTTTCAAGAGTTTGCCCAGCCCTGATCCTGCCAGGGACATTCTGCAGCCCCCATCTCCTCTCTTATCCCAGCTGGAGAACCACTCAGAGCGGTGACAGGGGCACAGAGACTGGTTTTAGGGGGGATTCAAGCTCCAGGAGGAAGCATTATTGGAGAGGACACCAAATGGGAGAGGAAGAATGCTTGAGGCAAGAGGAAACCACCAGAGATGGGCCTGCAGGATAGATTCATGGTCCTGGATATGGCAGAGAGATTCGGGATGGTGAAAGAAAAGCAAGTTCTGCTTTGCACAGCAACTACAGAGCCCCTTATCAGGGGTGCAAAGAAAAGCCAATTTTAGGATGCTTCACTCTTCTCTCATAACCTGAGGGCTGCCAGCCCCTGGAAGTATCTAAAATTAAACTTCAGGATGGAAAAGCTCAGGCTTACAGTTCAACACCACCAGAACTTGGGCCAGGGCGAGAAAACTCAGCCTCTGCATTTCACACCATCAGTACTTCAGCAAATCCTGCCTGGAACAGCAGCAGCTCCTCAGGATTGCTTATCTGCTGGCTCTGCCTGCTCTTAACTGGAACAATTTGGTGATGTCAGTCCAATAACCCTGGGAATAGCTTAAGAGGAGTCATAAATCACTGACAATAAGCTAATCACTTCAGCTAATAGCTAAGACAAGGAATAGTTTGTTCTAAAATGGAGCAAAATTTGCCGGGGGGGGGGGGGGGGAAAACCACATTATCTTCCTCCTCATTGCTTTCTGCTGCTGCTGTTGACAGGAGAGCAATCCTAAAAGGGATTTGCTATGGAATTGCTGTTTCCCCTCCCCATCAGGATAAAGCAGCTCTTAAGGTAATCCCAAATTCAAGATCTTAGGTCACCAGATCGTTCAGGAGGAAGACTTTGTAAAAGAATAAGAAGGAGCATAAAAATCCTCCTCCGCTGTCACATCACACGGGCAGCCTTGTGTCAACTTTCACCCAAGGATGTGAAAATTAGGTGCTGCAGGACTGTGAAGCTCCTGCTGCCCCCTTGCTCCTGGAGCAGCCTGGAATTAGCCCTCTTCCAAAGGAATACAATGGGATGCTTCTTGTCTGAGTATGCATTTGGACAAAAAAAAAAAAAATCATTGAATTGGTTGTGTCCTCCTCCTTCTGCTTTAAAGTTTGACTGGGCTGACAAAGCTGCCTCTGGAGTTGGTTTTGAGGGCATTTTTGTGATGGAAAGCTGAACCAGGGGATTGCTTTGCTATTCCACCAGCACGTGGGATCCTCTCCAGCAGTGCAAAATGCACTGGTGTAGGTGCCAAAAAATCCCCCAGAAATTCCTTCCCACCCCCAAAAAAAAATCACTTCCCTGTGAACAAGTTGGTCCCTCCCACTCCTCCCTGTCACGCTGGATTTGATGGACCTGCTAGGAAGTCCTTGCCAGCCTGACCATTCCTCTCACAGAATGTCCTGCCAGACCTTTGACATCTTCACGGGGCCACAGGGATCTGAAACACCTGGTTGAGAACCTGCAAGAGACCCATGTCCTTCTGGGCCAGCAGACAGGGGACAGATGGGACATCCCAGCTCACAAACAGCACATGGAATTTACACCTCAGCAGTTGGAGTGGGCTGGGTGGGATAGGGATCATCAAGAGGAACCAGAGGGATGATGGAGGAACTGGTGGGGCACCCGTTGTCTTGTGGATGATGAGATCTTCCTCCACAGGAGCACAGAGGGGTAATTTCCTGATGGATTTGTTCTGCAATCTAAATTCCTCGCCATAGTTCTCATCCTCTCCTGCAAATGATGGCTCTTTCAAAGCAAAAAATAAAAACCAAGGACCACCTATCTAGCCATATCAGGGCAACTCTACCCCTCTGAAACCAGCAGGCTTGGACAGAGGATACCAGAAGGGAGAAATTCCATCAGTGGGAAGGTGTTTCTCCTCACCCTGAGCTGTTTGTGAGGGTTTTTTCCATGCCTTTTTTTCACTGGGGAGCCCTAAATAGTGACAGATGCACAGACCTCCCTGGCTAAGTGTGCCTGAAGTCAGTACAGGAGAGGGACCAGCATTCCCTATTCCCAACCCTCAGCTGGAACCACGGTCAAGGGGGCCAGTCTAAAATAAAAGGTTTCATGGTGTGAACTTCCCAGAGGAAGCAAGTTTTCTCCTGGAAAGAACAGAACGTGTGTGTGGCAGGGGCAAGCAGCTCCTTGGGGGCTGGCTGAGCAGGAAGGAAGATGTTTTGATTTATTCTAGGTGTGAAACTTGGCCAGGGAAGCTTGCCAGGTGTTTGTGTTGGCTCCCCTTGGTCACCAGGCTGTGCCTCCAGCAGGAAGCTTTGCTTTTCAAAGCCAGTCTCTTAATATCCTTAGTCAGGAGAAATCTGTCTTAAGCTGGTGGAAGGGGTCAGGTTAAGATCACAGAATCAGAACTGGGTTGGAATGGACCTTAAAAATCATCTAGGTCCAACATCCTACCCTTGGCAGGGACACCTTCCACTAGCCCAGGTTGCTCCAAGCCCTGTCCAACCTGGTCTTAAACACTTCCAGGAATCCAGGGGCAGCCACAGCTTCCCTGGGCAACCTGTGCCAGGGGCTCCCCACCCTCACAGGGAAAAATCCCTTCCCAATATCTAATCCAAATCTCCCCTCTGTTAATTTAAAACCATTGCTCCTTGTCCTATCCCTATCTGCCTGTGTAAAAAATCCCCTTAGACTGAACTCAGCCTCTGCCAGGGGTCACAGATGCACGTGGTTTTCCCCCAACCTCCTCATTATCTCCACCTCTTAGGGGCTGCAGAGAAAACCAGGAGCCCAGGTTGTTGTTGTTGTTATTATTAGTATTATTATTTGGGGTCATTTTCCCAGTGAAGCAGATCAAATACCTGCAAGCAGGGTGTGAGAGGCCAGACCTGCACAGCCCAAGGCATTGGGGGTGCCCGGGCCTTTGGTCACAACAACTTCCCCCAGCCGGGGCCGATCCAGACCGAGCCTTTGTGCCTCCAACCCCGGTGTGCAGGAACTGGAAGGTCCTGACACAGCCCTGGCAGCAGGATTAAAGCAAACAGGAGGAAATGCTATTTCACACCACTGGCAGAGAGGGTGCAAGCTCTTTGCCAACAAACCTCACAGCCTTACGTCCACCTCGGGGATGGGAAATCAAGCGGATCGTGTCCTGCCCCCCTATCTGGCTCCATATTCATGCTTTCCTGAATTGCAAGGGGTTTCCTTCCCCTCCCAGGGTGTGAAGAAACAGCTTCTGTTCTTTAACTCTTCACTTTCCCCCCCACAGTTTTTTGCACAGGTCTCACAGAAGTGAGTGACCCACTGGCATAGTCCCCTCCCTCCACCTTCTCCCTGCATCTCATCCTAGGTGGGATAAAGGAAAGGGTGGAGAGAGTTGTTGCTCCTCTGCTTTCCTCTAACCCCTGTAAATTTTCTTAGAATCCTAGAATAACTTTGACTGGAAAAGTCCTCTGATATCATTGAGTCCAACCATTCACCCAGCACCACCATTTTCACCCCTAAACCACATCCCCAAGTTCCACATCCACACGGCTTTTGAACACTTCCAGGGAGGGTGACTCCACCACCACCTTAGGAAACCTGTGCCAATGCCTGACCTCTTTTTCTGTGAAGAAGTTTTCCCCAATATCCAACCTAAACCTCTCCTGGCACAGCTTGCAACATGAGATGCATGAGAGAAGGAGGGGGGGCTTCTACTGCAAATAAGCCCAGAATTATGCCCAGTTTCTTCACAGAGGGGACATTAATTTACTCCAAAGAAATACAGGCTCCTCAGTGTCTCCTGCTGCTTGTCCTCTTGTCACTCCAGCACCTTCTTCACCAAGGATTCCCTTCACTGTTAGGGATGAGGACCAAGGAAATCCTCCCTTGGACCCATCTCTACTCATTGAAGAGGTTCAAGCTCCCTCTGAGCACAGTCACCCCCTGCATAACTTGAGCCTTCACGTGGAATCATCACAGAATGATTTGGGTTGGAAGGGACTTCAAAGATCATCCAGTTCCACCCCCTGCCACGGGCAGGGACACCTTCCACTAGCCCAGGTTGCTCCAAGCCCCGTCCAACCTGGCCCTGGACACTTCCAGGGATCCAGGGGCAGCCACAGCTTCTCTGGACAACCTGTGCCAGGGCCTCAGAACCTTCACAGTAAAGAATCTCTTCACAGCTACAAGAGGTGCCCCAGACAGAGCAGACAGTTTTTGATTCTGCTCCAGACCACTCACCCCCCCCTTTCCTTGGGATGAGACCGAGTGTGCTGGGCTCACACAAAACATCCTGTGTTTCCCTGCCACCTGCATCCAGTGAGGGCCTTGAGAGGTGATTCAAGGACATTCTTCAGCTATGAATGTTCTTGGTTTCATCTCTCCAAGTCAGACCTTTATTGTCACGGAAAGGATGTTGTGGTGAGCACTGTCACTTCCACTCACTGCTGGGAAGGGGACCCTGTGCCCAAGCAACTCTCACATTCCCTGTCATTCTTTAGGACATTTGTGAGCAGTCCTGTCTCTAAATCACTACCTCACAGAACACTAGGAAGAGAGACACACTTTAACAGAGGCCTGGGCCACCAAACCCACCTGCTCAGGTCCTGGTCATGGAACCGTAGTCATTAAGGTCGAAAAAGGCGTCCAAGATCACTGAATCCAACCTTTGGCTGATCCCCAGCTTGTCAACTAAACCACAGCACTGCCACATCCAGCCCTTTCCTGAACTCTTCCAGGGATGGTGACTCCACCACCTCCCTGGGGCAGCCCCTTCCAGTGACTGCCAACCCTTCCCGTGAAGAAATGATTCCTGATGTCCAATCTGAACCTCCTCTGGCACAGTTTGAGGCCATTTCCTCTTGCCCTGTCTCTCATTACCTGGGGGAAGAGATGGACCCCCACCTGGCTACACCCTCCTGTCAGGGAGTTGGAGAGAGAGAGAGATACACCTATTTCCAAGGCATCTGCAAGAAGTGCATGAGCAAAACGAGCCCCATGGCCAAGATCCACGTGCAGCTGAGCCATCCCCACAAGCAGAGGGAAGATCCTCAGTAATCCACCCCTCCCTGCTTCTACTCAGCTGTGTGGTCCTGCTGTGTTCCCAGCACCCACCCAGGCACAGCACTGAGAGCACAGCAGTTTCATCTGTGCAGCTACAGATCCCATCTCCCAGGGAGGTGGGAGGGGGGCATGTGCTGTTACAGAAGGTCTTTCCCTTCCCAAGCAGCTCACACACTGAAGCTTTTGGTCCCACAGCCACAGGGCCCAGCGTGACTCCCTCACATGCTCATGCAATGCCTCTGAAATGCCAGGGTCGTGACAGGACAAAGGGGAATTAATGTCTTTAAACTGGCATTTGGGTTTTGGGTTCCTTCCCTGTGAGGGTGGGGAGGCCCTGGCACAGGTTGCCCAGAGAAGCTGTGGCTGGCCCTGGATCCCTGGAAGACTCCAAGGCCAGGTTGGGAGGGGGTTGGAGCAACCTGGGCTAGGGGGAAGGTGTCCCCCTGCCCATGGCAAGGGAGTTGAAGCTAGATATGAGCTCTGAGGTCTTTTCCAACCCAAACCATCCTATGATTCTGTGTTTGCCACTTCTTGCAGCAGGACGTGACCCCAGGTTTAATCCTGGTGAACATCTCACCTGTGCTGCTCTGCATTTATGAAGAGCTTTTCTTGCTTTTATAATCCTAAAAAAAAATAATAATAATAATAATTAAAAAAAAATCTAATTCCTAAGGCAGTTCCTGGACCCTCCTGGGTCCATGGTGGCTTCAGCCTGCCTGAGTGGGACCTGCAGCCTGGGTGCAGACATTACATCTGATGACTCCTGTCAGTGCAGGGGCAACCAGAGGAGAGAAGATCTGTGAAGAGCCCATCCAGAAGGGCTCAGAACTGGGACAGGCAGCAACGAAGCCCCAGCTCCACAGGAAAGCACCTGGCAGCCTTATCCCTGTGGAACAGGGAGATCAAACACCCAGGTGCACAGCCAGGCAGCTGCAAGGGGCCCCAGAGCCCACCCGTGTTTCCAGAGCAGGATCAGGGTGGTGTGACCTGCTCTGGGAGCAGCCAGCTCACAGCAATAGTGCCTGCTTGGATCTCCAGCTGGATCATCTCTCGGAGATCTGCTGGGCTCCTGGGAATCCCCATCGCTCTGTCCTGTGGAGGCACCTCCACCAAGAAAGGGGGAGAGGCAGGAGGAGCTGGCTTTGGAAAGCCCTCAGGTGGCACCTCCCTTTGAATCAAGAGGCTACATGTTCCCAAGGAGCTCTCAGGGCTGTGATTTTGAAATCTGGCATTCCCTGGCAGACTTCCTCCTGGGGGTCCCGCTGGTGAAAGCTGGATCTGCCCCATTCGCTCCCACATCGACCACTGGAGCCTGTTCCCTGCCACCAGGCACATCTCCAGGTCAGGAGCTGCCAGTCCACCTGGGCCTGCATCCCACCTCTTCCTCATCCCACCTGAGCACTCTGCTTCCCACGGGACCTGTCTGAGCACACCACTGCTCGTGGCCCGGGGTGGTGGCTGGTGCTGTGTAGGAACTAACCCCGAACACAGGCACAAGTTTGAAAGAAAAGGGGACGAGAGATTAAATATCGAAGCTAAACCTGCTGAAAGGCAGAGCCCTGAAAACACAAACCCACGTGTTTGCTGTTTGCCCAAGCTGTCTGGATAACCGCTTCTCCAAGATCAACACTTCCCATGAACAGCCACCGCACCCAGGTGACTCCCTGGTGTTGGCTTTGCAGACAAATTCCCTTGGAAAGGGGGACAAAAAGTATTTCAATAGGAAAAACAGACAGGGGACATGCATAGAGTGAGGACACTGAGATTTTTTTCTTCCTGGGATCCCTTGCTCAGGACACACAGGGACAGATCCAGACCCAAGCTCAGCACCAAAATCTAGTGTGGCTCATAATGATTTTATAGTCCCTCTCCATCATGGCTAAGAAGAAACAGCCGGGGGGGGGGGAAAAAAAAAAAAAAAAAAAAAGCCCTGAAACTACCAAATGCCTCCACTCACCTCTAAGAGGAAGAGTAACATAAAGACAGAAGAGGGAAGATGCTGGTGTAGCATCCCCTGGCTTTCTACCCTCCTTCCAGTCCAGGCAAGGTGCCCATCCAGGACAGCAGCAGTTGAATCCATGTCTGGATCCCCAAAACAGGGGATTTTTGCAGACTCTGCCAAGGACAGAAGGCTGTTCTGGAATTAAAGCCCCTCAGGCAGGTGTAGGCAGTGTTGGGGACACTCTTGCTCCATACCCAACACAAACCACGTGTACAAGTGCTGCCAGCACAGCTCAGCCAGAGGAAATCATTTTGGGATGAAGCAGGCAGAGAGATGTGATTGAAGGAGCACGGGGTAAATCACTGCCAGTCAGCAAGGAGAGCCCTGGCAAGGAAATACAGAGTTCACATAAAGGGAACCAACAAAGGGGGGGGGGGGGGGGGGGGATAAAATTAATTGTATTTTAAGAGTAAAATACAATGTAAAGTAAAAAGTCCCATTTCAAACCCCAGCAGTGCTTTTCCCAGCCTACAGGAGCAGAGAGCCTGTTTCTCTCCCACGGGAAGGCAGCAGAGGTGAGGTGAGCAATAGTGGCCCCTGACTTCCACCTGGTGACGCTTTACAGAACAGGGAATTTCCAGAGATTAAAAGATCCCCACGCTTTGTTTGCTAATTATCCTCTGCGAGCGACTTCCCTTCATCCCCGGTTCTGTTCTGACACATTTATTGTGTGCTTTTGATCTCCACCTTCGCAGCGACACTGCAGAGGATCGTTCCCAACAAAGGATTAAATATTTGGATGTCTCCACAAGTAGCATCTGCTGCCACTCCGGCTCAGAGGCAGCTGCAGCATCTCACAACCCTCGTGCTTCAGGGCAGAGAAAGATGATCACCAGCTGAGATCACACTGAGGGGCTGGAGCGTGTCCAGAGAGGGGAACAGAGCTGAGGAAGGGGCTGGAGCAGCAGGAGCAGCAGGAGGGGCTGAGGGAGCTGGGGGGGCTCAGCCTGGAGAAAAGGAGGCTCAGGGGGGACCTTCTGGCTCTGCAATCCCTGACAGGAGGGAGGAGCCGGGCTCTGCTCCCAGCAGCCTGGTCTAGTGGAAGATACCTCTGCCCACAGCAGGCAGTTAGAACTGGATGATCTTTAAGGTCCCTTCCAACCCAAACCAGTCTGTGATCCTGTGAAGTACCTTCCTCAGAAACTAACATCAGTCTCAAACAATTAGAAATACAGTTTTCCTGCTGGGATAACTCCTTGGGGCGTGTTTCACCTTCATCACATTATTCACACTCAAAAAAAAAAAAATTCAATAGAAGATCCATAAAACAAAAATGCTGACCTTAAAACTTTGGGAGATACTTTGATTAGGTGAACTTCCCCTCCTCACCCTGGATGCTTGGACATATGCTCGCACTCTTGTCCCTGTGAGACCTTGCTGGGATGAAGCAGCTCTGGGACTGAATCTGAGCCGTGCCACAGGAAATCAGGATCTGTAGGCTCCCCTGAGGAAATCGTTCTGTTTGAGAAGCAGTGTCACACGTGAGGGATAGGGTGTTAAAGGTAAGGACAGCTGCTTTCCCTCTGAAAGCCATTGCATGTTGGCTGCAAAGGCTGCGGCCACCTCTGCTGCTGTGACACTGAATCGCCTGAAAGAGGCAGGGGAGGTCTCTGGGAAGGACAAATCCTCAGTGGGGTTAGGCAGGACAGAGGGGGGGATCTGGGAAGGCTGCCTGAAAGGCAGGGCAAACATAAGAATATGTAAGGTTATAAAGAGGGTATCCAAAGGAGGGCCACAAAGATGATGAAGGGTCCAAAGTGGGAGGGAAGTTGAGGGTCATTTGGTTTGTTCAGCCTGGAGATGAGGAGGTTGAGGGGAGACTCAGCAGGGTCTGCAGCTTCCTCACAAGGGCAGGAGCAATCTCTCCTCTCTGTGAGCAGGGACAGGACCCAGGGAACAGCTGGAATTGCACCAGGGGAGGCTTAGGTTGGATCTCAGGAAAAGGTTCTTCCCCCAGAGGGTGGTTGGGCACTGAACAGGCTCCCCAGGGCAGTGGGCACAGCCCCAAGGCTGCCAGAGCTCCAGGAGCATTTGGACCATGCTCTCAGGCACCCTAAGATCTGATTCTCCCACTGCCCTCAATCCCTGGATTTTCTGAACGCCCGGTGCAAACATCTGACTTCTCAGTGCTCGTATCCAGCAGCTACATCCGAGCCACGAGCCACTCCCAGAAACCTGATCCCGGAGCAGGCAACATTTAGCTGAGCTGGCTTGCATGACAACCCCTGACCTAAAAGCATCATCCCGGGAATCCCCGGAGCTGCCAGCTGTGCCAAGGCCAGCTGGTGACAGGAGCGTGGCCCCAGCTCAGCTGTGAGGGGGGGCAACTTGCCAAGTGGCAGTGCTTGTGGTCCTACCTCATGGGGCAAGGAGACAGCTTTCTGGACAGCCTCCCTTGGCTCCTCTCTCGTTTTGGGACGCTGTGGCCCACACATCTGTCATTCACAGAGCAGACTGAGCACCTGGATTTTACACTTGGGATGCAGGAGCAGGAAGAACATCCTACAGCAGGATCTTGAGAAGATGCAAGATGCAGGCCCGACCAGAGCAGAGGGGTTGGTAGGCTGAGTCTCAGCCACAAGGACAAAGACACAACCGTGGGATGGTTTGGGTTGGAAGGGACCTTAAAGGTCATCTAGTTCCAGCCCCCAGTGGCAAAGGATCCATCTCCCACTGCATCCTGACCTTGCAGCACAGCCAGCCCATACCAACGCCTGCCAGCCTTCAGCAGTCAGGGAGTGCAGTCCAGGGGGAAGGGAAGGAAAGGACAACGTGCCACCAAGCAAAACCCAAGGGACAAGGCAGCATCCCCCTGTGGATACAGGGAGCAAGATAACAGCAACACGGTGAATGCCAGCAACTGTGAGAATCAAGGGGATGCTGAGCATGTGAAGGTCTGGAGGACCACACTTCTCTCCCACTCTTCCCATGCCACCAGGACCAGTTTGAAGTGTGGATCCTGTTTGGCTGGAACACCACCGTTCAGTTGCTCAGACATCCAGTGCCCTTGGAGATGCTCCATGTCTGTCCCCCCCACACACACCCACTTTGCTGGTCAAGAGGGGAGATCACAGAAATGCTGAAAAAGACCTCTAAAATTATCCAGAAGATCTACCATGTCCAAGCCAGCACTCCATGGAAGCTTGGGATCTCTCAAGCATCCCAAATGGCAATGCACCTACCTTGGGACATCCAAATCCAGAACACCGGTACGATGGAGGTGCTGACCCAGAGCTGGCTGTGGGCAGTAAACAAGGACCAGGTGGTACCACAGGTTCTTGTGCTTCACTCAAGGCTGGGAGGCATCCAAGAGACACAAAAACCAAGTCTCAAGACAGCTAAAAAGAAAATAATGGCCAAGACAGAGGCCCACACTCTACCCAAACACCTCAAAAGGAGACTGACTGCCCCAGGTTGAGCTTAAATAGCACCCAGAGCCCATGGGTGGGGTGGAGGCTGCAGGTGAGGCTGGTTATGGCCATCAAGTCTGATTTGTGCCCTCACAGCCTCGACACCAAGGATATTTCCAAAGGCAGAAAACACCTGCAGCAAATGGAGCTCATTCCTGGGGGGATTACAGCTATCCATGCAGCCAGGAGTGGAACACCTCAGCAAAGGTGACTGAGCCACGAAGGTGGCACAAACCTCGAAAGGGCCATCAGAAGCCCGCAGAAATGCTCAAAAACCTTGTTTTCACATATTATAAACACTCTCCTTCGTCTCTCCTGCTGATCTCAGATATTTTAGGGGTGGTTCCCTTCAGCATCCCTCCCCCCTTCCAACTGCAGGGCTTGCACAGTGCCTGCTCAGTCCATCAAGCAGTGCCACCTCAGTCCAGCAGAGCAGCCCTCCAAGCCTGTGCCACCTCTCTGCCACCCTTTGAAGTGTGGGAATCACCTAATCAGTGGGTAATGCAGCTGGAAGTTAAGGAGCTTAGATATCCTGGCATTTTATGTTCCAAAAAGCCTGTTTTTACTGCAGCCCAGCAGGGAAACGATCCTGCTCTGACGCCAGCCGATGGCTCTGGGATCATTATCTCCTGCCAACATTCATACCCACGAGCACACAAAGGCATGTGGCTGGAAGGGGAAAGAGTCCCACCCAAGGAAGGAAGGAAGGCAGGCTGTCTTCTTTTTATGCATTCCCACTAAAAGCTGATTCTAAATTCTGCTTTAGGAAAGGTCAGTTCCCATGCAGGCATCCATGGGAAGCTTCCGTGTCCGCAGGAAGGATCGTGGGCTGCGGCGTTGCTGCCAAGGGGCTGGGCAGCCCTTCAGGAGACCTTGGTTGGGTGAGACCTTACAGTGAGCAAAACTCTCTTGCTGATTCACAAAGCCATGGCAGTGAGAGCTGTCCCAGCAGCCTGCGTGGCGCTGAGATGAGTCGTGACTTCACGTTCCAGAGGCGTCAGCGCTGGGAAGGGGCAGATCCAAGCCCCAGCTCCCCCCATCACCTCATCCAAGCCTTCTTTTGAGCTCTGTAAGGTGGACTCCACATCCCTGGAAGTGTTCAAGGCCAGGTTGGATGGGGCTTGGAGCAACCTGGGACAGTGGAAGGTGTCCCTGCCCGTGGCAGGGGGGTGGAACAAGATGGTCTTTAAGGACTTTTCCAAACCCAAACCGTTCTATGGTTCCGTGAAACAAATATCTTGGGAACCCTGCGTGTCTTTCAACACCTGGGAAAGACTGGTGTCTTCCCCTTGCAGGGAAAGACAGAGCCATCCTTCACTCCTCATCCCTGCACACCCACGTGGAGCCATTCCCAGACGTGCAGACCTGGCCTGAAGCCCACGGGAGCACAGGGTGCCTCTGGCTTCCATGGACAGTGGATGGGCTGAGAGAGAAGGAGGAACCAGCTCCCTTTAGAGGCATTTGAGTTCATCTTCAGGACCCTGCAGCACAGACACAGAGCTTCCTTCTTGGATCAGGATGTCCTGGAGATGATGCGCTCAGAGCTCTTCAGGATAACTTCTGTGACCCACCAGCACCCATCTGGCAGCTCCCTACTCACCTGATCCACACCAGCCTGCTTCTGGAAACCTCTTTGCTTTCTCCTTTCCACCCCAAGAGGGGGATGTGGCCACTGGGAAGGAATTCTCCATCCATCTGCCTTCCAGCTCCCTGATCCCTGCCTGCCACGGTGTCCTGGTGGCACAGGGCTGCCTGCAAGCACCCAACACTTGTGTGGCCCCTGTGCTTCAGGAAGGCAAAAGCAGGGGGTTGAAATGGATCAGCCCGGCTCACACGGTGGGAAAAAAAGGAGCTCAGTTCTCAGGTGCTCTGGAACCCTTTTTCCAACCAGCCAAGATTCCTTGCAGCTGGAAATTCAAACTGGACCCAGTGGGATGGGGGGAAGTATCCTCCAGACCAGCAGATCCTCACTTTATTTGGAAGAAAAACAAATTAAATGAGGTAATACTGGACACCCTGTGGTATGAACTGCTGCTGGTCCTGCATCTTGGCCAGCATCAATGTCCTGGCTTTCCAGCAAGGGCCTCCACAGCAGACAGGCTCTGGATTTGGTCTCCTGCTGCAGGAGACTCCATAGACTCCCCTGCTCTTCTTGCTTGAGTTGCAAATCCAGGGGGAAAGGCACCATCTCAGATTAGGGTCGCCACCCTACTGAGACCCACCTGACTGGCCCAGACTTGGCACTTCTCCACAGTCACAAGCTTCCTTCCACCTCCCTCCCCTGTTCCACGGGTACCATCTCGAGCTGAGATGGTTCTCCCTCCTCTGCTGTGGCAGCCAGAGGTGGTGTGGGCCTCAGCACATCTTTTGTCCACTAGGAGATGCTGCAAGATGCTTGGCCAGCAAGTTCATAAGGAATTTGGCCACCAGGAGATCACTGCCCAAGGTGGACTGTGACCAGGAGCACCACTCCTGCTTTCAGAAGGACATGATGATGGTGAGACACCGGATTTTGACTGAAGCAGCTCAGGAGCTCCTTGTAGCTGGCGTTTTCCCAGGAGATTTTCACCTCTAGGAATGAGGTGGGAGACCCACATGGACACAAACTTCTGCTGGCAATGCAGGAGTGGCAAGGCCAGGTCTGCTCCATGCAGCTGGGTCACGGTGCTCCCAAGCCTGTGTGCACACCCTCCCTCCAGCGGCCTCCTGGTCACCCCAGCCTGAACCTCCAAACATTTGGCTGCCGCTTCTGCCCCGCAGCTCCTGAGCCCAGCTCGAGTGTCTCTTGGCTGGCTGGGTGCCCACGGGTGTCTCCTGGATCCTGGAGGGTTTTTTTTTGGTGCCAGTGGCTCCAGCTGGTCTGACTGTGCTGGGGGGGGAGCTGGTAGGGGAGGGAGTAGGAGAACAGCACAGGGAAAAGATGTGACTGCGGCACCGTTTTGTAATCCCAGGGCTCTCTGGTTTTATTCTGGCTTGGGAAAACCCTGAGGGATGTCTCTGTGAGGAAAAATAAAAAAGGGAGAGCACTGAGTTGTCAGGGCCAACCAGCTCCTCGTGTTTCGAGAACGGGCAGGACTGGTAGCAGGGCTGAGCCCCGGGCGGGATCCTGTAGAGCAACAGCACAACCCACGCTGTTTCCATCGTGCTGGGGTGAACCAAGGCCAGGACAGCCCTCACAGACAGGCTGCAGCAGCCCCTCACCCTGGCCCACAGCCGGGATAAGCCAGACCTTGGACACAGAGCTTGACTCGGCAGCACATTTCCATCAGCAGTGGGGCAAATGGCAGAGCAGGAGCTTGAGCAAGACACTCTGGATGCCAGCACGGGTAGGCTGAGAGCTGCACCAGTTGAGCTCTGTGATCCCCCTCGTGAAGGTGTCACTGCTCAGGAAGGAACAGACTTACCCCAGTGCCACACATCCCTACCCGGGCAAGACAGGGCATCCTGCTTGCACCAGTGTGCTGAGTTCATGGAAGGAGCAGCTCTGAGGGCAGGGAATCTTTTGAAACCCAATGTCTGCACTGAAACTGAGGCTCCCCAGAGCCTCCTCAAGGTCCCAACCTCCCCACTCCACATCCAGGTGACTCCCTGGCTCACATCAGCCCCTTCCCTGCCACGGCAGGAGTGCCATGAACGTGAAACCCTGCAGGGCTTACACCCAACCGCTCGGTCTCATGTCAAGGGTTGGGACAATTTTTTTCTGGCCCAAAGGGCGTTTTGGGGTCACCCAGGAGCTTTCATCCCGCTTGGATTTGTCCCTTTCCCACCCCAGTCTACCCACAAGCCAAGGACATGGCTGGGAAGCTCTGAGCACGTACCCACACCTCTGCAAACCTTCCCAGCCTAAGGCACTTCCCTCTGCCTCCAGGCTTCAGGCAACCAGGAATAATTGGACAGACCTGTCTTCCTTCCCCAGAAAAATTACAGAATGTGTAGATATGTATCTCAGGAGGCTCCCCTGCCTTTCCCAGCTCGGGGAGCTGGAGGAGAGTTGAGGTTTCACAAACATCCCGTTTTGCACCCTGCTAAAATGCAACATTATGGAGGGGCAGGATGTGTTTTGCTTTGGTTTTGCTGATTTATTTCGTATTTCAATGATTATTGTTGCGTTTGCAGTAGCCATCACACCAATGGGTTTGGCTTTTTTTTTTTGCTTCCGTGGGAAAAAGACTCAAAGCTCAGCCTTTCCTTTAGGACACACAAGTTTCTTTCCCAGATCACCTTCCCTCCAGCAGCAGCAGCAGAGGCTGGAGGCAGCTCATCACATGGCAGGGAAGATTTCCTTGGGCAGCCCAATACAACCCAAACCCACCCTCTCAGAAATCACGCTCCAAGCCAACTTTTTTCCCCCAAGCCAAGCTCCAAGTGCCTTTTCTCCCACCTCCTGGGTTCAAACAGGGGTGGGGAGGAAGGCAAAGGGCTGTAGAAGCATAGCAGGAGACCTCTGGGATCTCCCACCTGCAGCTTGGAAGGAGAAGGAACGAGGGAGCCGAAATCAGACACGGGATTTTTCCATAATGCAAAGGCCCAGCACTGCCAGGAGGGTTTTTTCCACTGTACAGCCGCTATAGGGTTGATGACAGGAAAGCTAATTATATCAACATCCTGTTTACCCAGAAGCCTGCAACAAGAGCCCAGAAATGCTCGGGGCTGGGAGGGCACACTCTGATCGGGTTTCATGACAGAAAAATCCCATCTCATGCACCTGGGTGGTTTTCTTCTGCAGGAGAAGTCCTGCCTGCTCCCACTGCCCCAAACTTCCCTTGCTCTTCCCAAAGAGAGACACCAGAAAAGCAGATCGTGCAAAGTCTCCCTTGTGCTGGTTCCTCCCCGAGCTGGGAAACTGCTTCCCCTACTCTTGCTGGAGCACATGGGGGTTTTATTTAAATCCCTGTGGGTTCCTGCTAACCCTGCAGCAAAGCCTGGGAGGGAGCTTCCCCTGGGAACACCCCGACCAAGCAGTGCTTTGCCAGACACCAGCAAAAGCCACCCAGCAAGTCAGGGCACCTTGCCTCAGTTTCCCTCCCTGTCAGAGCCATATCCATCAGACCAGGGCCCCTTTCCCACCCCCTCCTTGCCCCACACCTCCCATTTCTGGCTGGCAGGAAGCTGGGTGTGCTGCAGGGTCCTCTCCAGTTTGTGGTTTCGTTTTGGTTTCTGCTTTTCTGTGGGATTGTTTCACATCAGCCACGGCCCCTCCGCTTGGCTGCTGCTCCCCTGCTCCGGGGTTGTTCTGTCTGGAGCAGGGAAAGCTTCAGGGAGATCTTCTAGCACCTTCCAGTGCCTAAAGGGGGCTTATAAAAAAGAGGGAGAGCGACTTTCTACATGGACAGGTAGTGATAGGACAAGAGAAACAGTTTTAAACTAAAAAAAGGGAGATTTAGATGAGGTGTTATGAAGAAATGCTTCCCTGTGAGGGTGGGGTGGCCCTGGCACAGGTTGGGCATCCCTGCCCCATCCCTGGAAGTGTCCAAGGCCAGGTTGGGTGGGGCTTGGAACAGCCTGGGATAGTAAAAGGTGTCCCTGCCCATGGCAGGGGGTGGGACTGGATGATTTTTAAGGTCCCTTCCAACCCAAACCGTTCTATGATTCTATGGTTTCTACCTCAGTATCAGCAATGAATGGAAGGGAATATTTCGGTTGGAGGGGACCTACAATGATCATTGAGTCCAACTCTTGTACCCTATTGATGAAACCAAGAGAGAAAGAGCAGGAGATCCACATCTGGGCCTGAATTTACTCAAAGCTCCAGAGGGCTCGGCAGAGTTTGGTCTCTTGCTCAAGGTAACAAGTGATAGGACAAGAGGGAACAAACTCAAGCTGTGCAAGGAGAGATTTAGAATGGATAATAGGACAAATTTCCCCATGGAAAGGGTCATCCAGCCCTGGCACAGCTGCCCAGGGCAGTGGTGGGGTCCCCATCCCTGGAGGAATTTAAAAGCCATATGGATGTGGCACTTGGGGACATGGGTTAGTGGTGGCCTTGGCAGTGCTGGAGGAACAGCTGGATCTCAGAGGGCTTTTCCAACCGTAACGATTCCTTAATGATGCAGGGACACCTGGACCATGGAGAAGCTCAGGTCACCATCTGCAAGGGCCTGGCTGACATGACAGAGGACCAAAGGGACACACACACCCTTCCAGGGCAGCACCTGGAGGCCAAGAGCTGAGAGAGCACTACAAGTCCGTGCCTGCACCAGTGTCCTACGTGAGGCACTGCACCATCGTGTTAAGAGGGTCTGGCTCACACTGCCTTTCCCACTGAAAAAAGTGGAGTCGAGTGGCCAGAAGAAACTCATGAATTTGGCAAATCACCCTGGTCAGATAAAAATAACAGAAGAAAAAATACACAGCAGATGAAAAAAGAGTCAACATCTGCCACAGCTTATTCACACCAGCAGTACTAAATCAAAACAGAGTTAGGGCTGGAAACAAAAGCAAAACAACTCTTTTGGTTTGGGTCAGATTTCCTTTTTTTTTTTTTTTTTTTTCTTTTTCCCCAGTCTGTGTTTGCAGTGGAGGGGGTTGTTCTCTTTATTTACTTTGTTTGACTCAGCCCCAAAGTTCCCTTTGATTTTTCAGCTTAAGCTGAAGGCGAAGCTGGGTTATTTGCACAGCTGCCTGCACACCCTGCAGAGCACGAGCCCCTCGTGATGGAGGGAGCAGGGACAGACACTTGGGGTCAGCCCAGAAGTGTCACACGACGTGTCCTGTGACAGAGGGCACCAGAGGGGTGGCCACAGCACTGTCTCAGCCTTTCCCTTGTCCTCCAGCAGCCCTGTGCAAGCCCCTGCACCCTGCAAGGACAGGAGCGTGGTGACTTCCTGGAATCAGAGAAACATGTCAGGGGTTTTGTTGGAAGGACCTTTAAAGTCCATCTAATTCCAAACCCCAGCCATGGGCAGGGACATCTTCCACTAGCCCAGGTTGCTCTAAGCCCCGTCCAGCCTGGCCTTGGACACTTCCAGGGATCCAGGGGCAGCCACAGCTTCTCTGCCCAACCTGGGCCAGGGCCTCCCCACCCTTACAATCAACAATTCCTTCCCAATATCCCACCTAACCCTGCCTTCTAAAGTCCTGTCCTGTCCCTCCATGCCTTGTCCCCAGTCCCTCTCCAGCTCTCCTGGAGCCCCTTTAGGCCCTGCCAGGGGCTCTCAGGTCTCCCTGGAGCCTTCTCTTCTCCAGGGGAACCCCCCCAGCTCTCCCAGCCTGGCTCCAGAGCAGAGGGGCTCCAGCCCTGGCAGCATCTCCGGGGCCTCCTCTGGACTCTCTGCAGCAGCTCCACGTCCTTGTGCTGTTGTTCCCAGGGCTGGGACAGCTCTGCAGGGGGGTCTCACTGAGGGGGCAGAGGGGCAGAATCCCCCCCTGTCCTGCTGCCCACGCTGGGGGATCAGCCCAGGGCACTGGAGGGGTCTGGGATACCAGTGCACGTGGCTGGGGCATCTCCAGCCTCTCATCCACCAGCACCTCCTTTGCATGAGAAGCAAGATGTAAAAAAGGAGATAAAATACAGACCCAGATGCTCCAGGGAGGGTCACAGGCTCTGAACTCATCCTGACATAGCATTACAATCCCATCCCACCACTACAGCACATGGATTGGGACACCAGGGCTTGGCTGAACTGTGTACTGGGCCAAAAGTGTTGGATTGGGGACATCCCACCTGCTATTCCAGAAGAGCTCCAGCATCTTGGAGGTCCTCTGCTAAACCTACCAGCCCCACAGGGACGTCCCAGGTGCCCCACGGAGCAGTTTTGCCTCCACTGGATTGAACCTTAGGGAGGGAGGAAGCGCTGGGTCCACACAAACTTCTCTGGGAATGAGAAGGGATTTCAGAATGATGGCAAGAGCTTCAGGGCATCCCCCAACAGCCCTTTCTCCCTTCTCCCTGGCAGAACATGGCAGGAAGGAGCAGCCTTGCTGTGCCAGGAGGAGGTCAGGGCCAACAGGGGCAAGTTGCTGCCAGACTAGGATGGGATCTGCTCAAGGATGGGACAGGCCCATCCTTGGCAAGCACTGCTGGTTTAGTGAATTCAAGGATCATTCCCCCCCTCTGGATTTCAGGGCCCCCTCTGATTCACGAGGGACGAAAGGGCTGCAGAAAACAGCTGGAGGCTTCCCACTCCACTAGGGTAAAACAGGGGTTTTTATTTTCCTCCTAATCTAATTCTTGCAAAATGCTGAACTGTTCTGGCTGAAGTCTGACCAAAACATTTCAGCCTGGGGGCAGCCAGCCAGCCTGTATTAAAAAAAAAAAAAAAAAAAAAAAAAAAAAAAGGAGTAGAGTCTGGCAGAGTTATCAGTAATTAAAGGCAAAGTTTTATTAAAAAAAAAAGGAGCATGTTAGTGATAGATCTCAGCCCTCCCCTTAGACAGGCAGCACCTCACCAGCCACTGAAATAGAGCTGGCCTGGGACACCAGAAAGGAGGGAGGAAGGGATGGATGGATGGATGGATAGATGGATGGATGGATGGATGGATGGATGGATGGATGGATGGATGGATGGATGGATGGATGGATGGATGGATGGATGGATCAAAATGGGGAATAAAAAGCAGGGAAGCTCATTTTCCACTCAGACAAAGGGCAGGCTGCTCTTTACATGCTCCAGATAAAGTCCTACAAGCTAAAACCATGGGCAAAGAAAGTCTTCTCAGCCCCTTCCCCATGCCAGGAACACCTTGGACTGACCCTCACAGCTGCCTTTCAGCCTGTGGTCGTGGTGCCATCAGTTGTCACCTCACTGGGAGAAGGGGTGGGGATGCAAACTAATCCATTTGGGTGTCTTCTGGTATCTACAGGAGCCCTTGGTGTTCTCCAGACCGTGAGCAGCTCGTGGGGCATCAGGGACATCGCCAGAGGTGATGTTTGCTCTGAGCTGCACGTGGATCCACAGGGAAATCACTCGTGGCCTTTCAGTGCTTGGATCATGGAAGAGGCACCTTCAGCAGGAGAGAGGTCTATTCCTGAAAAAAAAAAAAAAAAAAAAAAAAGGGATGTTTTGGAATCTATCAAGGGCACAGCGCAACCAAATTAATTCCACAAACAAAGCTCTGCTTGGATAACTTTTGCTCCAAAGGCACAAAGCAGCTCTCTTTTCCCCTGGGAAAAGCAGGATCACGACCCACAAGCCCCCAGTACGATCACAAAAATCCCCACCAGGACACACATCCCAAAAGGCACGGACTGACCTGGGGTTTCCAGCCAGCTCAGCCACCGAAGCGATGTGGAAACATCAGCGCAGAGCTCTGGGCTCGCTCACGGCAGAGCTGGGGCTCCGCTGGGAAATGCGGCTGGAGATGTAATCCAGCGACAGGCAGCTGGAGGGAAGCAGATTTCCACCGAAACCACAAAAGGTCGGAATTGCAGAGGCAGCAAAAGCTGTGAACAGCCTGAAGCTCTGCTCGGGCCAAGAGTATTTACATCTCACTCGGGATCAGCAGCTCGGACGGGCCAGCACACTCAGACCTCGGGAATGCCGACTCGGGAATTTTTGGCATGTCAAAGTATCTCGTCTGGGTTGGGGTGGTGTTTTTCTTGTGTCTGTTTTCTTGCTTTTGAACCATCTTTTCAGGCTCCTCTGTGCAGCTGAATGGACCAGGCATTTCTCTTGCACGAAGATCTGCTCGTGCACTATTCCTGCAGGCACTGGCAGTAAGAAAAAGCACCAGGGATCCCAGGGAACAGCCCAAGTTATCTGTATCCCTGGTGTGCTTTTCTGAATTAGTTGCTATGGTAATCTTTTTATTAATTGATCTTTTTGCTTTGGTCCCTCATCTTTCCTTTCATGGACCAGGATCACGTTGTGCAGGATGTGATGCAACAAAAATGCAGTTTATTGTGCAAAGAGATGGGTTTTCCACTACGTTTTTAAGCTGCACTTCAAGTCTGCACCAAACTTCAAGAACTGATAGAGATTTTAAACCTTTGTACTCTTGGACAGGGGAGTGACACAGAAACAGGGTCAACATCCCAAAAGGCACATCTGAAGGGTATTTGGCAACATACTCACGCAAGGCCTGTTGGATGGGGCTTGAAGCAACCTGGGATAGTGAAAGGTGTCCCTGCCCATGGCAGGAGGTCGGAAACAAATGATGCATAAGGTCCCTTCCAAGCCAAACCATTCTGGAATTCTCTGGTCAATCCCCCATCCCTCTTTCCCCCCATTCCCGTGTCCCTCTCCATCAGTGGGTGAGCAGAGGGGAGGTCTGTCATAGCTGGGACAGCTGCATCCATCCCTGAAGGAAATCCTGTGGAGAGAAGGGACAACATCTGGGAGAGGAAGGAAGGCAGGGGAAATGGGGCTCTCAGTACTTCAAGCAATTATCCTGTGCCAGCCATGTCGAGAGCCCTGTGACACTCATGTGTCACCAGGGTTTTGAGATTTGGCTCAGGGCCTGGCCCCATTTTGGGTCCTTTTTAAAAAATGTGTATTTATGAATTTGCTTTAGAGCTCCCTTCTGTGGTTGTCCCTTTTCTGTCCCCTTGTTCCTGCCACTCTCCCTTCTGTCACTGCACTGAGTTGGTGTTGTCCTCGACTGAGGAACCCCAACAGCCACCCGAGACATGACCCTCCAGAGATGCTTCACGGGGTCAGTGGTCATAGCACCAACCTGCCAGAGTTCAAGAAGTGTTTGGACAATGCCCTCAGGCACATGGTGGCATTTTTGGGGTTGCCAGGAGCTGGACTCGACGATCCTTGTGGGTCCCTTCCAACTCAGGGTATTCTGTGATTCCCTGATCTACACAAGGATGCTGAAGTCACCCGTTTTACCTCCTCATCTCCCACACAAGCCACCCTGGGAGCTCCTCCTGCTCCTATATCCCTCATTAAAGAGGGGAAAAAAAGGTCTTTTCTGTCTTCCCCAACACTGCACAACCCCCACACAGTTGCAGGTCCAACAGTAGGTTCAACTCAAGAGCTCCTCGGAGATGGGGCTGAAACAGGGAGGGGAGGTGCTGAAACCACAACCTTCAAATGGCACAAATTTCCCAAAGGCTGGATCTCACATTTACATCCAACACAGCCCCTCACTCCAGACAGCCCACAGGAATTTATCTGCATGACTGGGGTCATTAGGTTGCCCCCAAATCCACCCCTCCTTGAAGGGCCAGACCCAAAGACACGAGGCCTGTGGAGGAGCTTGGTGTCGCTGACAAAGCAGGGTTTTAAATATTGGTCTCCAAAGCCCAGTGGGAGTGGACACCAAGCCCTTTTCCAGCAAGGAAAGCTGCCCTTGGGCTTTTGCTGTGGATGGAGGAAGGGGGAACATCCATGGATGTCCTCCCAACCCCACGCTCCAGCTCCCCAGGAAAGAGCCCTGTGCCCTGCACGGTGCTTGTGGCTCCAGAGACTTCTGTTTCACACCAGCACTCCTGTGCTTCTGGATACAGCCACTAGAGGATGGCAATGTCCCAGGCCACCCGCCACACGCTGGGAATGATCAAATCCAGCTTTGGAAAAAGGCTGTAGAGGAGATCTCACCGGCACCTGCCAAAAATACCCATCCCTAGCCACTCCAGAGCTAATCACAAGCTGGAAATCACCAGCCCTCAGCTCTGCTTGACATCCCAAGGAAAGGCGGCCCCTTCAGAGACCAGTAATTGGGATTTCCTGGGGATCAGTCCCTATATGTCCTCTGTTCCCCTCAGGACACGGGTGGGTGGGTGTTTTGCTGAGTTACCTGGTGCACCTCCAGATGGTTCTGTCCCCCCTCCCCAACTTGTGTGACCATGGGATGACCAGAGTCACGTCATCAGAAAGTCCCTGCCACCTCCACAGTTCTCCTGCATCCCCCATCTGATGGTTTGACCGGAGCAATGACCCTCTGGACTCTCCATGGGGCCATAATTCCCCAGCAGAAAGCGGGAGCCTGATGAGCCGAAGAGATGGAAGCAGTCCAGCACTTCAACCCCACCGTCCCCCCAGGACACTTCCAGGGAATTTTCAAGGCAAACGACTGGAAATGATAAATGCCAAAGTAGAAACCCAATTATGCCAAAAATATCCTGTCTGAGCCACAGCTGGAAGGAACATTCCCCCTCATTAGGACGCATAACAGGCAAGCTGAGCTGCAGAACGAGATGAGCTTTGAACAAGGGCTCACTGGGGAATAAAACATCATTAGTTCTATCAAAATAAGACCACAGTTATGAGTGCGATGGGACTTGAGGCTGTGTGTGCCTTGTTCATGGGTGCACATCACCCTGCTGAGGACACAGAGCAGATGATCCTCAGTGATCCACCGGGAACCCACAACCTCACACCCCTGGGACTGAATTCTGCCCAGTGGGGTAAGTGTTTTGCTCCAAGTAGAGAAGAAAAATCTTTATTTCCTCATGGGGCTGAGCAAAGCAACCAGGACATCAGGAAGAATTCGTTATCTCAATATGCAAATAGCTCTCAGTAGGTAAATGGATGGAATTTACCCCTGTCTCCTTACAGGGAATACTGGCAGCAGGGGTGACAACTTCTCCCCGCTGAGGTCACCTCTGGCTTTCCTCTTTCCTCCCACCAAGACAGACCTGGCTGTGCCAAGCACATCCCAGCCAGCCTGCTGGATCTGCTGGGCTGGCCCCAGTACCCCAAGGTCTCTCTCTACTCAAATGGGATATGGACTCCAGACATGGTCTGGCTCTGACTCCAGGTCCTGCTCTGCAGATGTGACATCTGCCTCTGTTGAACTTTAGGAGGGTCCTGCTGGCCTCATCCTCCATCCTGCTGAATGGATGCCCTGCCCCCCAGTTTAGTGTTATCCACAAAGTGCAAAGACTCCCTGTTGGTTCTGGGAATCCCCAAGACAAACCTCAGAGGCCGGGGAAGAAAAGGAATAAAGCTCCTTTAAGTGCCCCA